>CM060198.1:56329994-56906270 GCA_030549335.1 Pontederia crassipes
AAAAAGAAGATTGGTTCATGCCCGCAGAAGAAGTAGAGAGAGAAAGAAAGAGGAGTAAAAGATAGGGAGGAAAGAGGTGGAGAGAGAAAAGAGTAAAAAAATAAAAGAAGGAGAGAGAAGATAGAGAAAAATGTGCGTAGGTTGATTGATTGGAGAGAGAGAAAAATTAGGAGAGAGAGAAAAAATCAATTGAGAATAACTTTTATTCGTTTTCGATAAAAAAATTTTATTTATTGAATTTCTCGACCAGGTAAAAAAAAGGGAAATATAGAGAAAAAAATATCGGAATAATTGCGGGTCAAAATTCGGTGTCGGTGCAGTCAATTGACGATAGGAAATAGAGTTAATTTTTCAGCCAATTTGAGGTACGTAGGGGAGATTCCCATGGCGTCGATTTTTCCGCGACATTATATATAAATTATATATTATTTGCATCGATTGAATATTGAATGACATAAATATGTCCTCCGAAAATTATGTTGGAAACACAATTCTTGATGTTGACAGAATCCGGTTGGGGTTCTGTCTGACACGGCTTGGATTCCATTTAGCACGATCCGGGTAACGATCAACGTGTATTGGGTTCTGTAATAGAAAACATATTTTTATGAATTGATTTATTGTTTATTGGATTGTTAAGGTCGTTAATCATTGTCGATCATTTGATTAAGATCTTTGATTTTATTACGATCATATTTAATCATATTGTCATCATATTAATTATTGTTGGCATTACACTCAATCATGATATTGATTATGGTATTGATCCATTGACCTCATTATTGATTGATCCTGATCAAATTGTCACCGTATGCAATTTACCGTCATCCTATCTGATCATATTATTAATTAATAGTAATTTTCTGATTGGGTCATGATTAACCTAAGATAATTGTTAAATATAGACATATTAGGTAATTGAGATAAAATTTGAAAATGTATTGGGCCCATGTCTACTGTTTGCCACTGGGACTGATTGGGCCTTCGGGCTAATTGCGCCTACGGGCTGATAGGGCTTTCGGGCTAACTGCGCCTTCGGGCTAATAGGGCTTTCGAGCTAATATGGCGCCTTTGGGCTAATATTGCACCTTCGGGTTGATAGGGCCTTCGGGCTAATATTGCGTCTTCGGGTTGATAGTGCCTTCGGGCTAACTATTTTGGTGTGATCCTTCGTCCCCCATGATACCCAAACTTATTGATTGAAGTGGCATGGTGTCCCCTAATAATAAAGATCTCTCTTATTGCGCCCGAAATGGTTGATCATAACTCCAAAGATGAAATTGATAATTGAATTGATGATCGAATTGTTAATTGAATTGCACCCTAATGGCTGATGGACAATTGATTTCGCCCTAGTGGTTGATAGACTATCGATTTCACATTTATGGCTGATGGATAATAAAGTACGGCTTTTGTGCCCAGTAGATAAATTGATAAATTATTAATAGAATTGAATTGATAATTGTTATTGTGGCCTTCATCGACTTTTGGCCAATTGAACGTTGATCAATTGTTAATTATTAATTGAATTATTTATTGTTGAATTGTAGTCTTCATTGACTTCTCATCAATTATATATTATTATGGATAATTGTTTGTTGATAGTATTGATATTGATATTGACCATGATTCATATAAATATTATGGGTGACCCTACGTACTGAGTTATCTCGTTGGACTTTGCCCTTGTATTTAGATCCATACATGTGACGGTGATGGCGATGGTGAGATGGTTGGTGACTCCTCTGACGAGTGACGTGCACATGGATATAGGGTCCATTATTGTATAGATGTGGGCTCTAACCCACAGGTTGTTGTATATTGTATAGATATCTTCCACATATTGTAATAAAATATTATAAATTAGTCTTCCGCTTATGTAAACCAATTTGTTGACTGGTCAAAGTCAGAGTACAAAATTGAGTGACGTCGCCGAGATAGCCTTATAGGCAGGCAAAAAAAAAAAAAATCTCGGGACGTTACAAGTACAATACACATGTTCTACATTTTGATGAGAGACTTGCTTGATGCAAAAACATATCTAATTTACTCTCCTGGCAACAGCAAATTGAGTCTTTGCAGTATTAAAATCCTGTCCATGTGCACTAAAAAAAAAATCAAAAGTTTTAAACTGATGCTGGAATTTGACAGATTCTAAGAACAAGGGGGAAAGTTAAAGCGCCCCAAGGGAGCCATTGGATTGATTAATAAACAGAATCCTGATAGATTTCCAGGTTCACATGCAAAGTCCATTTTTCAAATCCTGATAGGTTTCCAGGTTCACATGCAAAGTCCATTTTTCAAATCTGATTATTTAAGTCTTCAACAGTTTGAATTTTCAGCTCTGTGACTGTGAGGTAGTTTTTAATTTCATTAAACTAATTGTCTTAATACTGGACAAGCAAGTCAATGAAGCAAGTGCTAGTATGTAATGTGCACACATGCATAAATATTGGACAAAGCTGATCTGTCTTAGTGTTTAAATAATCTAAATATGTGAACTTGGCAGCATTGCTCACCTTGATGTCATTTAGTGCCTATGGAAAGATGCAAAGTTTTTTTCCAGGTAGTATTCTCTGACCAAATGTAGTAGAACTCAGGAGACTGTATGTCTCAACAAACTCAGAAATGTTATTAATACTATTACATATAACCGATCTATGATTTTGTGAGATTTCTAAAAGCAATGCAAGGTGTGCAAATTAATGGATTATGGATGTAACAAGTGGAAACTAATATAACAATTAAATAATTAGAGGGACACACAGCAATTCCAATATTCTATTACCAACTTTCCTTCTTTCTTTCTGCTGTGTTTTTTTAAAAAAGTTGAATATCAGCACTTTGAAGGCATATGATGAGCCAATTCATTATGTGCCAAGTATAATCTATTATAAAAAAGAAGGGTTTCTGCTGATTCCAATGCTTACAAAAGTAGATGGCCAATGCAGAAGCATTTTTTTTTTGTGCTCTGTTTTGCCCTTCTTCAAAGTAAAGGTCCATGTAATGCCAACCTAGCAAATCTTTTGAATGAAGTACCTACCTGTGCAGCTGTGCTCAGGTCCATGGCATTGGGAGATGAAAACTAGGCATAATGCCATGGACATTGCCCAAAGCCACATAAACATTGCAGCCTGTTTTCTCTTCTCACAGAGCTCAAAAAGAAACAAATAGATGCTTTGTGGACATGCTTAAGCAAGCACAGTCCTCATGAATCATGCCATGTGTGCATATCAGCATATGTTTGCTTCACTAATAAAACTGGTGGAATAATTTTATTTCTTTATCTGATCACTTACCTTGAAACTGAAAAAAAACAGCTATATAGTATTAACAAATCACCAGCACTTCAATGTCTTAATCAATCTGTGGGAATAATTTTGAGCACCTGAATCAACTGATTATGGTGTAGCTAAGAATAATTTCAATTACCAGATCATACAACAAGTTCTTTGAAGTTAAACAAGTATAAAGAAGTTGGCCACATATCTTTTTCTTCCTTGTTGTTACTCCTTGGATGTTTCTGATGGTATTGCTTCATTATGGCATGTAGCTGTTCTTGAGGTTTTAATGGCACAAGAAGCCAAACCCTGATTTTTTATGCCTGTAAAAATGGTGCAGAAGTTAACTTTTAGATATATACATATATACATATATTATATTATTTACATTATTTTCTTTATTTAGTTAATTTCTTGTGCTCATATTGCCATTATAAAAGTGTATGGCATCACACTTCACTACATGTATATAAAAGAAAGACATGGTAATCTCCAAAAGAAGAATAAAGTTCTTCCACACATATTCCTTAATATTTCAAGTTATGGCAAGAAAGAAAAAAGTAGCTGTGAGTGTGATTTATATGATAATAATTAATTAAGTTGCCTTTTTTTCACAAGACAATAATTAATTATTTTTTTTAGCCACCAAATAGATAACAGGAATATCCCACCCCCTATTAATTGCCAATCCATTTTCCATTTATTCCCTCTTTTTTCCCCATCCATAAATACCCCTCAACAATATCCCAATTCACCATCTTGCCCTTCCAAATTCTCAACCGTCCGATCTCTTCGTCCCTCTTCGATCCGCCGTCCGAAAATTATCCTCTTCCTGCCGTTGCGGCTGATCCGCGAGGAAGCGGATCACGCTGACGCAGAGGGGCAGAAGTGGAATTTGCGGCGTTCGCCGTTATGTTGGACGGGCGTTAAGGCATCGCTTTTGATCGTGTGGTCCTTTCGGGGAGAATTAAATAAACGACAGAGTAACGCCGGCATCGCCTTCTGATTTATATATAAGAACTCGTCCGTTCGCCTGGCTTAAATCTCCGCGTTTCCAACGATTTCGCCCCATTCGCACTTTGATCCGGGTACCGATCTCTGTTCGATTATTGGAGGGCTTCTTGTTTTTGCATTGATCTTGTGCGGTTCTTCCTCCAATCTAGTGATTCTCGGTAGAAAGGCGCGATTTTTCCGGTTGTTTTGAGCCCCATTTCGCCTAGATTTGCTGCTGTAAGTGGAGATTTGAAGCATTTACCAGATTTGCTCGTGTTTGTGCTTGAAAGGAGCGATTTTTTTCTGGAGTTTGGAGCCATATCGGTGGAGATTTGGTGGCGTTGAGGCGATTCCGGGAGGGGTTCTCTCGGTTTCCGGGTTTCAGACGGTGGGAGGAGGTGGGACGGGGGAAATGGTGACGAGGATGATGCGATGGCGGCCGTGGCCGCCGCTGACCGCGAGGAAGTTTCAGGTGAGGCTGGTGGTGCGCGGGGTCGAGGGGATGGTTGCTGAGGAGGCGGCGAGAGCGGCGGGAGATGGGCCCGCGAAGGTGGTGCTGGAGGTGAGGTGGAAGGGGCCGAAGGCGACGCTGAGCTCGCTGCGGCGTTCGGTGAAGAGGAACCGGACGAGGGAGGAGCAGGTGGGAGAAGGGGGCGATGTGGTGTGGAACGAAGAGTTCGAGACTGTTTGCACGGTTACGTCGTACCGGGAGAACGCGTTCGCCCCTTGGGAGGTTGCTTTCGCCGTGTTTTCTGTGAGTAGAAGAAAAAAGATAGCTCCTTTGATTTTTTTTTTCTTTTGGTGCATTTACTCAATTCATTTTCTCTGTTTATGCATCCAGGTACTTTCTTTTTTTTACACTTTGGATAGCTTCTTGGTGTTAAATTGTGCGCGCTGTTAAATTGTGTTGTTTGTATTCAACATTTTGCTACAATTTCCATGTTAGCTGTGCCATTCCAGTCGTTTGCATAATTACTTATTGCCTACTGTTTTTTTTTTTAATTTTATATGTGTGTTTAAGAATTAGAAATATTAAATGCTCAATAACATCTTATAGCTGGAAGGCACCTGTCTTTGTTGAGAGGGTCAACGGTCCTTCTGTGCCTTTTTCATTGCATTTTTACCGTGATCTTTCAATCATCTTGTCTCCTAAGTCTCGACTAACATGATTTATGGCATTCCTACTAAGTTTTACTACGTATACGTATTTGACCTACGATCTGTAGTTTGGAATTTCAATTTTTTGCATCTCTATATTTTAGAGCATTTCTCTGCAAGTTCCTTTGTTTCTTTTCTTACCTTTTTTTCCTTTGTTTGGAGTTGTTAGAATTCTGATTGAGTTGTTTTCTTTTTGCTGGAACGTTGATTCTGGTTTTTGATGTTGCCAACTCCTGCCTTTTTGTTTTATTTTCTAATATACATAAAATATATTTTTACTTTCTTTGTGTAGTTTCATAACTGTAGCTTCATCCAGGTTGAAATTTCTTCTGTTATGACCATCCTTTAAACCTTGAGTTCTTATTTTACCAGTTTTCGTACTGAAGCTAGCTTAACTAAGGACATAATCTATCTTGGATTTGAAATCCTGCATCCCGAAAGATTCAGTATCCAATCTCTTTTTTGTGATAATCCTAATTCATTACCTTTTTTTTTTGAGAGGCCTAATACATTATTGTCATTGTGAAAAAGTTGCAGTTCTATGCTGAATTGACTAAAGACACTACATGTGTATTGAATTGCAAATGAGTAGTCTGAAACTTATGTCATGCGCCTTTGAAATTGGAGCCGGTAATAATGATGGGACTAATTTTTCAGCCATGGTTGTGAATTGAAAAGGGGATGAAGTGTCTTTTTTTATCTTATTATATGTTTTATGGACTTCATAAGAATGTTATATTTCTATTCTCAATACGTGAGTGTCTTCGCTGTCTACGAGGAGCAAATAATTTTTATCGTTGCATCTACTTTAGGGCCTGAATCAAGGACCAAAGAACAAGGAGACTGTTGTTGGAATGGCCTCACTTAACCTTGCAGAATTTATGAGCACAACTGAAGATGAAGTTGAGATAAACATTCCTCTGTTGGTTCCTGATAACACTTCTGATTCTCATCCAACGCTTCATGTAAGCCTTACCTCGACTTTTGTGCTTTTCTTTAGTATTCGATCCTCACTGCTCACAAGATGATCGGAGTCATCTTAAAGCTGTAAAGTATTACAGCTGATGGTGCGAATTCAATCTATCTTGAAGATCATTGATCTGACTGGCATATCAGACCTGTTGAATGTTCTTTATGTATAATATCTTCTGTTCTGTGCTATTCTTTTGTATATTTCATCATGAAATTTTATTACGTAAATATGACATTGTAATAACAATTGCTTATTTTTGCAGCTGACCCTCAGTTCGCTGGAAATTAGGACTTCCCAGGAATCATCAGATACAATGCAGAAGGCTGCATCACCTTCTCCTTTATCGCCTTCATCTGGTGATCTTCCACCTGAGAAGGATGAACTTTCTGCTATCAAAGCAGGACTGCGGAAAGTGAAAATTCTGACAGATTTTGTATCGACTCGCAAGTCTAGAAAAGCTTGCCGTGATGATGATGGCAGTGATGGGAAATGCTCTGGCGGAAGTGATGATGCAGAGTACACCTATCCATTTGACACAGACTCCCATGATGGTGATGATATTGATGAAGGAGAGACTGAGGACAATAAAGAACATAACAGCATTAGGAAGTCATTCAGTTATGGAACACTTGCATCTGCAAACTTCTTTGGGGGTTCACTCTACTCTGATATGAAGATGGATGGTGAATATGAAGATTGTGTCTACTATAGTCATCGAAGATCAGATGTAGGTTGTTCACATGTAGAAGAGACATCATCAACTGTGCCTGAGGAATTTGTACCAAGGGCTCCGAAAAGGAGTATCCTCCCTTGGAAAAAGAGGAAGTTGAGCTTTAGATCCCCCAAAGCTAAAGGGGAGCCCTTGTTGAAGAAGGCATATGGAGAAGAGGGAGGAGATGACATTGATTATGACAGGAGGTTGATGAGCTCCTCCGATGAATCTTTAACAGGGGTATGCTGTTTTCTCTTTCTTTTCTTTTCCTTAATTTTCTCATCATGCCCATATTGTTTCTTTCCCTAATTTGTATGGCTAGAATTGTTATAAAGTGGGTCTTGGCAAAAATCCAAATGTATCTGTTGCGTCTCCTTTGCTGGGCTATTATTGGGTCACAAGCAAATGTTTTCTGGGTTTATTATCTTTTAACAATATTTAACAGTGATGTGATGATTTGTCTTGCAGAGGGCCAGGGGAGACGATGATAGTTCTGGGAGTCGCTTATCAGTATCGGAATTTGGTGATGACAATTTTGTAGTAGGCACTTGGGAATCTAGGGAGCTGCTGAACCGTGACGGACAATTGAAGCTATTAACCCAGGTATTTTTTGCATCAATTGACCAGAGGAGTGAACGAGCTGCTGGCGAGAGTGCATGCACTGCTCTTGTTGCTGTTATTGCTGATTGGTTCCAAAAGAATCAGAATATGATGCCCATCAAGTCACAGTTTGATGGGCTCATTAGGGAAGGTTCTTATGAATGGAGAAGCCTTTGTGAGAACCAAAAATACCGTGAGCTCTTCCCAGACAAACATTTTGACCTTGATACTGTTCTTCAAGCTAAGATTCGCAGACTCACTGATGTTCCAAGCAGGTCTTTTATTGGATTCTTTCATCCAGAAGATAGTCATAACGACAGTGGTTTTGATGTCCTACATGGAGCGATGTCATTTGATTGCATCTGGGATGAAATCAGCAGAGCTGGAGCAGAATGCACAAGCGACACAAGTCCTCACATCTATATTGTGAGCTGGAATGATCATTTTTTCGTCCTCAAAGTTGATCGCGATGCATATTATATTATTGATACGCTTGGTGAGAGGCTTTATGAAGGATGCAATCAGGCATACATCCTGAAGTTTGACGAGAGCACTGCAATTTATAAACTTCCGAATGAGGGCAAGCCTGCCAAAAGCGAGAACTCGAGCCCAGGTCGTGCTGTTCAAGATGGTTCCACTAAGGACCCGGACAAAGGAAATTGTGCCGTAGAGGAAAATGTTGTGTGCAGGGGAAAGGAGTCATGCAGAGAGTACATCAAGAACTTCTTGGCAGCAATTCCAATAAGAGAGTTGCAGGAAGATATCAAGAAAGGGCGGATGTCGTCGGCCCTTCTGCATCGTCGCCTTCAGATAGAATTCCATTATACAGATTCATCTGAGGTGGAGAACCTGGTTGCAGTGACTTTGGCGACAGATCCGGCTCCTGAGGCTTCTTGTCCAGTAGAGCAAGTGATGCAGCTCCATCCATCACCTGCGATTGCAGTTGCATAACTGGTTCCTCCTTTGGTCTACCTGCTTGAGGTTGTTCGATATATCTTAATTGTCTGACTACATACACGTCTTTGTTTTTGGTTGATTTCGGGTGAAAGCCTAATGGCAGCCCATATCAATCTCAGCTGACTATAGGGACTGCTCTTCATGTAACTCCCCCTATTTTTTTCACTGTTTCTTTAATGTTTCCCGAACCCTTATGTAGTTTCCCTGTAATAACTGGATTTTCTGAACAATAACAATTTTATGATCTTTGTTTATTGTCGTTCATCTTTATTCCAAATAAGTAGTTCTGTAGTGTTTCTTTTAACCCTTTGTTGGAATGGAACTCTTGTTTCACACACGGAAATAATTAGATGTGATGAAGGCTGAAGGCAACTGAACCAACCAGGAGATTTCTTTTATCTAGCAGTAATCTCATTTGTTCTCATTTTTTCTACTTGTTGAAAGATATTAAAATAAAAAGGGCAAAATGCATAGAGAACTCTAAGCTTACTTTGATTTTATTGTGAAATGTAATCTGAATTTTTATTTTTAAGTATAAGTCATGAGTTTTAAATTTGTTCTCAAATCTAATTTTGCGTAAAAAATAATGGATTTTGAATTTGTTATCAAATCTAATATAAACTTTATTTTTTAAAAAATTAAATTGATTATAAATATAACATATTATTTTTTTATTAAAGATAATAATTCAAATGATATGAAACAAATTTAAAATAGGTTTTACAACTTTTAATAAATTAATTTAAATTATTGTACTTTTTATATTTTATCTAATTACAAAATAAGCTAAATTTTACAATAATTTACTATTTAAGTTGTAAAAAATATTTTAATTTTTATCCTTTTATTTGTGATCGCTGAATTATTATTATTTAATAAAATATGGTAATAAGATATATTTATAATTAATTAATTTTTTTAAAAAATAAAAATTTAAACTAAATTTAAGAATTAAATTAAAATTCATGACTTTTTGTAAAAAAATAAAAGTTTAGATTAAATTTAAGAATAAATCCAAAGTTATATAATTTTTTACGTAAAAATAAAAGTTCAGGTCAAATTTCAGAATAAAATTAAAGTTCTGTATCCTTAATTATTTCCCTTTCTTGTTAACAAATATGAATTAAATTTAATATTATATTTTATAACTTTGATTCATGGTGATCAAGAAATGGAAAAAAATGTTTAATTTGGTGACATGCAATTAGGAAAAAAATTGCAATGCATAGTGGTCAATTTAAAAATACTTTGAGAGGATCTTCTTACCTATGTTTTTTTTTTCGAGAAGAAAAAAGGGGAGGGGGCAGTGCTGCCTTTTTTTATTTGTTTATTGAAAATGATATTTGGTTACTTTAAATTAATTACTTTTTCAATGCATAATTAGTGAAATACAACAACATCAACAAAGCCTTATCACACTAGGTGAGGTCGGCTACATGAATCATACGACGCTTCGTTGATTCATGTTCATAAGATTCGACAGAATTTTACGCTGGCTATCGGGGCATAATTAGTGAAAGACATGGGAATAAAATTTATTTTAAAATAAAAAATAGCACACACACTTGCTAATTGATTAATATCTTATTCTTTTTTAAGTCAAGCCGTTTTTTCTTTTATCCTACGAGATCCATTGCGTTGAAGGTAGGAAAATAAAAAAAAGTAGTGCTCGAATATCATTTTCAATAAACAACTAAAAAAGGTAATTTAAGATAAAGTAATGATGAGTAGGGCTCGAATATCATTACTTTTTCAATGCATAATTAAAAAAGATAAACAAATAAAGTAGGGCTCGAATATCATTTTTCAATTGACTAGATTAAAACCAGACCAGGAAGAATAATTAACTTATATTTGTTAATCACATTAATTAACCCGGTGATAAGAATTTAGAATGCTACATCGAACTCGTCTTAATTCCAGCTTTCATGCCCATTAATGGTGAGTGGCTCAGCACAAGTGGAAGCAACAGGTAAAATGCCGACAGAAATAGTACTTCAAAACAGCAGTGCATTTCTTGTTGCAGATACACTGATGATTTTGGGTTTGAACATCTGGAAATCAAGGAATATGACCATAAAGTAGTCATTTAAAAAAGGAAAACAAACAAATAGGGCAGCTACATAAGCAGGCGCCCGGAGATCACTCATCATGGCCGCACAGTTGAGAAACGAGCTCAATAACTCCTCTCATAGATGCATCATTCTGCAGAAAAAAGTAACTGAGATGGAGTATCAAGATATTGGTAACCATATAGTTCTTTAAGTAGTAATAATAATATAGTTGGCAATATAAACTTCAAGCCGCAACTTACCAGATAGACAGCATCGAATGCTTCTAGATAACTTTCAAGAGACTTGTCTATATTGTTATTCCTGAAAAGTGAGAAGAATTGTTGCTCAATTGATGGCATGGAATGAAGGTCGGATGCCGCATAGTGACACAAAATCACATGTAGATTCTAAGATTCAAACACAGGTAGATGTAGCATACTCATCCTTCTATTTCTCTGTTAGTGGATATCATGACTCTTTGATACATAAAGATGTGATGCATTAAGATGATACAAGCAACAAGATGGCAGTTAAATGTGACATTGGATGCACGTCAAGTCATGAAAGATGATTGACAGAAGCTTGCTAGTGCAGAAAACTCAGATCTCGTAATGTGCTGTAATACTACTAATCACTCAACTGCAACACAAGTTAACTTTCTTGCAAAACTGTTAAAGTGTCTTAAATTCTTTCATGGATTACTTCTTTGACGTGTTGAACACAAATCTCTGTTACACATACATATGCTTGCACGAGCACTACATGGGTGTATAAAGGATATTCATAACTTAGAGAAGCTCAATAACGCTTGTTCTTCAAAAGGATGGAAATCAATAATTCACTCACAGGAAGCCGACAGCAATTCGGTTATCATAGTTGAGACCATCAGACATGCCAAGATCTCCGATATGATCTCCAAGAAGTAGCACATTTTTCCGACTTTTCACCAAGAGGTTATCATCAATTGAGCCATTAGGATCTTCTAAACTTTCATGAATAGGGGCAGCCATATCCAAGGCATGCTCATTCTTGTTGAGAACATGAATAGTCTTCCCTGTAATCAGTGGTAATCAGGTATATAGGAGCACAGCCAATTATGTACCACACTGAAGAAAATAAACAGGAAATGAAGAATTGCTTGTTCATCTAGATACATCACATGCATAATGTAAACCACGAATATTAGCCAACATAATAATAAGCGATTCAGAAAACTTGAAACACTCTTCAGTTACTTTACATTTTCAAAGCAATATTCTGGAATTTTTGAAAACATGAGCCAGTAACTACATCTGGCGCAAAGTTAATTTAGTATAGTTTCCATTTCAATAATAGGAATATAGAATTAAAAATGCCCCTTGTCACATGATACAAAATTCAAAAGTCATGATATTTCTGGTCATGGACATATTTCATTTGCTAGTCCATATGGACAAAAAGATTCTAATCATATCACAAGTATCAAGTATGTCATTATCATTTCTAGAGGGTGTTAGAAAAGTTATCACATGAAATTGGAGGACAAAATATACATGGGACATTCCAAGTTTAAAGTATTACGTTTGAGCACACAGTATTCATTTTATAGCATTGCCTAAGGAGTTAAGTTATGGTATTAGAAAAAATCACAGTATTAGTAAATAAGAGAGAAAGGCCAGCAGTGTTATATGGTAGTGAATGTTGGGCTATGAAGGGACAACATGAACGTAAAGTGGGGGTAGCCGAAATGAGGATGTTGAGATGGATGTGTGGTCATACAAGATTAGATAAGATTAGGAATGACCATATACGTGAACGAGTCGGAGTGGCTCCTATTAATGAGAAAATGGTAGAGAATCGTTTGAGATGGTTTGGTCATGTTCAGAGAAGACCATTAGATGCGCCAGTAAGAAGAGTAGATCAAATAATTTGGAGTCCGATTAAAAGAGGGAGAGGGAGGCCAAGGCGGACACTTGGCGAACTAATAGAGCAAGATCTATTGGTGAATAATATACCGAAAGGTTTGGTTACTAATAGAGCGGAATGGCGTCGTATGATCCATGTAGCCGACCCCACCTAGTGGGACAAGGCTTTGTTGTTGTTGTATTAGTAAATAAGAGAGAAGCACCTTTAAAGGCTATTAGGCAGCCCTTTTCATCAAAAACCATTCTGTTCGAAACAACCTTGATGTTTCGAAATGATCTATGGAGTTTCTGCCTGAAGACCTAATATAAAGGGGGAAAATGACGGATGAGAGAAGATGCTGCAATTGCAATATCAGTAATAAAGGGAATTTGCTGGTCATCAGAGATAGACTAGCTTACTAACCTCCTCTATGATATCGGCTAGGCCTGCAGAAAATATAAGAATAGGCACACCTCTTTCCTGCATATCAAAGAAAACATATAAAATTGTATCTTGACTCCCAAGTTATCAAAGGCTATTCTACAAAAGGGGTTAACATGAATAGTAAAATGCTTAATTGGACAAATTTTTTATGGCCCTCTAACTTGAAGTTTAATAGGCAAGCTGTGTCATGAGATTTTTGTCCACTTGTGAGTAGGGACACGGGACACCATTTCAATATAAGACAACTTATAGCCAGCGGGATAGGAGATCATCACTTCAACTCTGAAGGTTTCCTGTATGCTAGATGTTTATATATATACACACAAACATATAACTATATATATATATATTTTGAGGAGGATGAATAATTTATTTAGGGGTTATGCTAGATGAATTATAAGTAGGTAACTCAGACACCACTGTTGGCTTCCTTTTTTTTTTGAGAGGGATAAATGTTGGCGTTTAAATGATAAAAAATCAAATCCTCACCTCCAATAACTCGAACAGCTCAATAACACCATCTCTAAAGGCAATTGTAGCTTCGGTCACAGATCTCTTTATTGCATCATAAGTAAGACCCCCCTCAATTAGAAGAGCATGTGTCTTTTCCCACCTGCAGGAGCAGAAAAGATAAATTTAAATTTCACAGTGCAAAAAATTCACATATTAGGAGCTTTCCAAAGATGAAACTATTTAACGATCTTTAGGTTAACTGCATGAGCTGACCAACACATGAGAAGTTAATGTAAGAAAGGAAAAAAAAAGGTATTTGGCAGACTAAATTGCTGATTGAGATCTTTTTTGGAGCGTGCATTGATTTTGTCATCACCAAAACATTAAATAAATAAAAAGTTAACAGGAAGTATTGAGACGCATACCATTCTTCCATTAGCTTCGTTTTCTCATCGATTGGAATAGAGGGTGAAATCTCCAGCGGATGATAGTAATCATACAATGCCTGCCTCTTGGCATCGTACTCCGCATTGCCCTGCTGTAACAATCCATGACTAGCTACACAACAACACAAGAAGCTAAAACACTGAGCTTCGAACCTCATGACCCTCCGACAAAGAAGGAACAAAACATCACTCACTCTGTCCTCGGCAACCATCAATCCAATACTTCGTGAGCGTCCCATCGAAGTCTGCAATCACCTAAGCATTGCACAAAGTAATACCTTCTTAGACTCCTTTGGGACATTACAATAAACACTTACAGCGATCCGGTTTTCACCTGGAGCTTGCTCGCCCCCGCGCTGCGAATGGCGTTCTTCTTCTTCTCCAGCAACGCCGGGTCCCCGACTTTAACCTCCGGCGACATGATGCCGGGATCGATCGTCGCGTTACTCGGAGAGCAGAAGCGGCGGCGTCGCGCGGAGCAGGACGGAGATGGGGCATACGAGAGAAGGGCGCAACGAAATGGTGGCCCAGGGAAGCCTTTCGCGGGGCAGATTTGGCGTGAAAGCGGGACGAGGAGGTGGCGGCGGCGTTGGGGACGGCGGATGTGGGCGACGGCGTAGGAGTCGGCGGTGACGGCGCCGTGGATGCAACGACGCAGACTTCCGGGCCTCATAATAATGGGCCGCTTCGAAGATTTCAAAATGCGCCCCTAGAAATGGGCCGATGGTGAAGTGCGTCCTTGTTACTGGTCATATTTTTTGTTTCCTTTTTAATAGTCCTATTTTCTGCATAAAAAAGAGGTGAAAGTATATTAAAAAAATCATATATAAAAAAGCAATATTTTCTATCAATAAAAAACGCAATTTCTATATTTTCATAAACAAAAAATCGATAAGTTTGTCTCTCGTGTTTAATCTCAATAAACTATGTTTGAAATATTTAAATTAACTTCTCATTTTTTTTTATCAAAATTGTAGCATAACAGTTGTACATAACTTTGAGGAGAAAGTACTTTTCAGTCTCCCATTATGCGATAGACAACATTATTATTATTTAAAAATTAATATTGTCACGTGAATTATGCTTTTTTTTTACTAAAATGAAATGACAATAGAATAAAGTGAACCCATAGGAAATATGAGAAATGTATTTTGAAATCCATCGTCAAATATAAGAAGCACTGCATGCAGAGTGCAGACACATTGAAATAGTAAAAAAAAAACGGATAATTTCATCATGGTGGAAAAGTTGTCGGACGTTTCAAAATTTTACCATGCCACGAAAAGGACATCTCAGGTTGGTAAATATTTAATTTTAATTTAAGTTAGAGAACTAAATTATTATTTTAATATGTATGCAAAAAGCTTGCAGCGAAAAAAATACAAAAAAGGAAATAAAATAAAAAAGTATATTTACGTGTCATCACCTCTCAACCAACTCGGCTGACTCCATCCATAATTCCCCCACACTCCCCCTCCCCTTCACCGTTTGTTCCACTCTCCCAACGTGACGGCCGCAAACTATGAAAACCATCCTTCCGTCCACCAACCGCCTCACGCCACGTGCCAGCCGTCTGCAGAACCTACCACCAGCTTCGCTTCTCCGCGCCCCTCGGCATCCGGAATTGTTCAGCTTCTGCAGCTCGCTCATTGGCTCTCCCATGCGGGCCCCACTTCAGCTCAGCTTTTTAGCCAATAGCTGCGTCGGATCTCGTGTTGCGCGTTAGGGGAGGGAACACGGATCCGCGGATACGTCGCGGATAGCTTTAGATCGGGTTCTGAGAGGGGTGACGTCCGTCGTTACCTTGACGGCGTTAACCTACGGAGTGGTTCCGAGCACGGGGGTCGTGGTCTTAAGGACTCTTATTATCTTTTATTTTTATTTTTATTTTTTTGTTGTCTTATTTGTTTATTTTGGTGGATTAAATTTTGACTTTTTTTCTCTCTCTCTCCTGTTGTCTACTTATTTTTATCTCACTTCGTACCATTTCGTTTCACTCATCCGAGAGCGGGAACTCGAGACTGGGAGCGAAAGGGGGAGGAGGCGACGACGAGGCGCGCGCGATGGCGGAGAAGGGCAACGGAGCTGGAGAAGCTGCGGCCGCAGTGGCAGCGGAGGAGGTGGTCACCGTCGAGCTCCCGGCGCCGGCCGGATGGACGAAGAAGGTCTCTGTTTCGACCCTTCCTCTGTCAAATCTTAGTTTCCTGCGATCTTTAGTTCGTCGTAAGCTTCGGCCAGCTTAATTTTCTTGTTTCGTCTAGGAATATAGCCTTTGTTTTACGTCTGGAAGTCGTATTAGTGGGTAATTACCGTGCTAGGGTTTCTTTTAGTAAGGTTTTTGGCTTTAGTCGGTGGAGGGTGTTCTTGATGGTATTCGAGCTTTAGTTGGCTATTGGGGTTGCAGGGAGTTAGTTTTGGAGGTGGCCTTGTTTCGGGGGATTTTTTGTGGTCTTTATTTTGATTCTCGTAGCTCGAAGCTTTGAAGTATGAGCGAGTCGGTTGGGATGCACCTAGGTTTTGTGTGAACTTGTCTGGGTTAACTGGAAGTTTTTGTTTGGCCCTAAATCTGTTGAATTTTGAGAAAGAATCATTCTTTGCTGAAAATAAAGCTTTTACGCACGTCTTCATGTAAATTACGGGCTATCAGCTGAATTTGCTTTTGGATGACAAAAGGTGTTGAATTCGGTTCTCACTGTGGTCTTATGAATCCGTTTGATGTTGGGATGGCTTTGGTTTTGTTATCTAAGTTTCTTGTTATACTGAATTAACAACATATTGAATGCCATGATGATGAAGGCGAGTTGTGTCTGTCTCGTTGTTTGTTGAGGCTTATAAACCTTCTGTTATTATGGCCTGTCTTTTTCTAACAATGTTCTCGTGTGGAATGGTTGGTAAAGAGCTGAGTATCTGTGATAAGTCCAGAAATCTTGTTTCACTTTAGTGGTTATTCAAACTAGTTCCAAGCAGGGACAACAAATCATGTTAACCCTAGATATTATGGCTATTAACCACACAATCTGGTAGTCATCCTTTTTCTCCTCAAAAAAATATTATGGCTATTAAAGTTCTTGCCAAAGTTATATTGAGCTGTGTCTATTGTACACTGATTTTTCTTCCTCATCCTGTAGCGTTGGCATCATAAATTCATGTGTCCTTCGTCTGAGAAAATAAAATTCAAAGTTCTCTCTTTTTCTTCCCTAATCATAGTACTGCATATTACATCTTATTTGAACAATACTACTGTCGCCTTTTCTTTTCTTTTTTTCTTTTATGTTGCCAAAGTCCTTTTTCTGACCCTACAGAAGCTTGTCACCTTGTACTTCTTAGTATTTTGTTTTACGTAATGGAAAGTTGAAACATTAAGCTTAGCTAGAGAAAGAATGAGGGGCTTGGTTTGTTGGGCTTAGGGTTTTGTTTAAGTCAAAGATATTCTAAAAAAAAGTTTAATTCAAATAATCTGAGGTAGTAGTTTCATCTTGGTTAAATAACATTATTTTTCTTCGTTTAAAAAAAAATAACATTATTTTTCATTATGTCACAAATAAAGGAGTTTGAAGAAGCTTTCTTTGAAATTATCTTGAGTGATTATGTTAATGCATTGTGCCTTTCTCTATTTTTTATCTGGCTCATAAAATAATTATACGCAGTCAAAGGTTTGGGCTCATCTGTTTTGTCATTAAGGTTTTATATGCAAATGAACTTAGGATAGATAGCGTTTGACCCGAGTTAACTTGAGCTTACATTATTACTCCCACTAGGGACCCTCTTCAAGTATGAATGTTGTACCTTTTTCCAAGATATTAAACTAGAAGTAAAAGTTGACATCCTGTTTAGAAGTGCACTACAATGACCCAGAGTTCCATAGATGCAGGAAAGAATCAACCTTTTTAGTTCTTTTCTGCATTTTTGCAGTTGGAATAATAAGTTGATCTTTTGAACTATTTTTACTACATCACACGTGTAAGGAACATGTTGATTTCAGAACCCAGAGAGCCAGATTGCAGGAAATATGAGACCTCCTTATGAACTTATAACTATGGAAGAGTAACTCGTATTTCGGGAACAAAACTGACTCTTGTCTTCCTGGGTCCATCAACATGAAGGAGAAACCTTGGATAAGATTTTCTTTTTTTGAGGGGGCAGACTAACGGAATATTGTGGGTTGTAACTACTCACTATTTCCTTAATTAACATATTATTTTCTTAAATAATATAAACTGGTATCATACCAATCTATCCATACCTTACAAGAACGTAAACTGGTTGCTGTATGATTTATTTGCCATCGAAGAGCTTTTTTTAATTTCCTAAAAAAGGTTCTTTGTTGATATCTCGACAGTTAAAATCCAATATAGAATATCAGCTCATGCATTCATAATGTTCATGAACAGGGAAGTGCCAAAATATTGAACATTCTGAAACAATAAGTATAACATGTGTTCATGTTTGCACCGAAATCTTTTATGAGTTTTGTGTTTTTTCGAGATAAATTTCTAATGTTCGCTTCTAGTGGGAAGATAGTTTCCATTAATTCTCATCATTTTAAAGATCTTTCCTATTTTATATGGATATAACCTTTGAATACCAAGTGTAAATAATGGTCAACAACAACAACAACAACAAAGCCTTATCCCACTAGGTGGGGTCGGCTACATGAATCATACGACGCCATTCCGCATTCGTTGATCCATGTTCATGCGATTCGGCAGGGTTTTACGCTGGCTGTCGGGGCCTAACACAACCCTCCTCCTTTATCCGGGCTTGGGACCGGCTATAAAACATAGGCGGAGTTTAAATAATGGTCAGGGGATCCAAATTTGGTATAGGTGTTTTTTTAAGAGCAAAAAGGTGGTAATCATCCAAGTTTGTTTATTGAAGGAATTATGGTTGCACTACATAGACTAAATAAAGAATCCCACTCCCTACAGTGTAATTTAGCACTAGATATTATATTTTCAGTGTCTGACACAGTGTTCTTTTAAGAAGCCAAGAAATTTAAAGATCAATGCTCTTTCATGAAGCTAAAAAAATACAAATTCAAAGTCTTTTTTCTTAATGAGTAGTAGAAATAACTCCTTAAAAGATTTATTAGATATAGCCTGTTTGGACAAAATGCTAACCATGTTAGAAACAAAAATAGATGATTGTCCCAAGCTTTTGATATTTATGTTTGTTTGACTTAATTGAACATTTATTTGAAATCACCTGCATTTTGTTTTCTTTCTGCATCCATTGTTAGGTGGCCAAGTTTGGATGTTGGTTGCCTTTTTTTTCTGTTATGTTTGCCATCCATGTTATATCATGTCAACATGGATGCTTTGGCCAAATAAATTGCTGAACTTTTTTTCGGTTACAAGGGGAGCCCAAAGGAAAGATAAATTGGAAAATAATGGAGCACACAACTAACGTCGGTGGAATTTAAATTTGAGACATCGCTTCCTCGTTCCCCAAAGAATTGGGTTTTGATAAAGAGGGGTCTAATAAAGAGCTGGATTTTGATAGGTTTCTAATATGTAGTCTATCAGTCCATAATGTAGAAAAGCACCATAACCGCCTTTTCCATTCAGTATAATTCATGAGAACAGTATGCGAGGATGATCGTGGTACTTAAATTTTATGCACTCTAAATGTCTGAGATGATTATGAAGTGCTATAGAAGATGTATTTTGAGCTAAATTTCAAATATACACAAAGACTGTGGATGTGAGCACCTGTCTCACATCCGGTACTTCCTCTAGAAAAATTAGCACAAAGACTCATGGCTTGAGCTTGAAGTGGATCATCCTGGCTCACTCTTTGCTCAAGTAACGAGTAACACATTTTAGGTGGATTTGGTTTGTAAATGTCATCTAATATTTGCAGTTTTAGAGGTTCTTTTTGTTACTATTTGTTTTACGCATTAGCATGTCTTGATAAAGTCTGGCTAAGTAGAGGTTGAAAATGTCACTACACAAACACAGTAGGTTTGTTTGGTTTTATTATAGGTTATCCAGTATTTTTTTTTGAAACGAAGGTCATCCAATATTTGCGCTTCTAGTACTTTTTATCACTATTTGCTTTATGCATTACCATGTTTTGGAAAATAACAGACTTTGCTCAACAATTACAGTTGTTTCAATTGCGTCATGTTTTATATTTCATTATTTCTTCATCTGCTTCGTTCTAAATTTATAGTTTGGCATTTCCTTGGGTTCAATTTGTAACGGACTCTTCCTCAGTACATTGTCAATCTAGTTCTCAGTAGACATTCGGGATGTCCGCTTGATGCATAGTAACTCTAACTCCATTTCCATTCTATACGCATGTTTTGTTGTGGAGCTTCGTCATATTGAATTCGCTAATGTGACTGTTATTCTTACTTCAGCTTTATTTGGATATATTGGAAACTCTAGATGCATATATGCCTTTATATTGTTTGGTTAGCAGAATACGATCAAGAATATGGCTTATTTTGCATAATTCCACCAAACATCACCTTTTTTCCCCTCATAATTATAAGGGTCAGAGTCCGTAACAGAATATTTATCATTATCAACAATGAAAAATGTAATACAAGAAATTCTTGCCCCAAGCTCTATTCCCCAAATAAATATTATTCTTGAAATCAACAAACCTTATTCCATAAATATTATTCTTGCCAAACAGCGAATAATGAATATGATGTCTCTATGGACCATACCACTAGGATTTTGTTCAAATGATTTGAAATCGCTGCTAAACCAATAACTCTCAGCCCAAAAGGAGGTGTTGAAGAGGATTCCTAGATACCCTGATATTTCCATTTTATATCAAATCGACGCATTGTTTTACCTTTTCCTTGTCCACTCGACAATCATGAGTAGAATTTTTACTTTTCCTTTCAGTTAGTGTTAGGAATTCCAGCTTTTTCTTCAGTATGAAGTTAATGTTCTTGGAAAAGATCATGAAAATTCCCAATATTTTCTAAAAGCTCTGGATGAATTTTGGTTGCAACACTTTCAAAAAATATTTTTGGTTGCAATGAGTTAACATGTTCAAAATCATTTACAAGGAAATCAACTCACTTTTTGAAAAAAAAGGAAATAAACCCGAGTACCTTTATTCATTTTACTAATACCTCTAACGCTGACAAGTATTCTTTCAAGACTTACTTCAATATTATCTATAAATTGTATTATGCTGAATCTTTAAGAAAGTTGGTTTACCTAAATTGCCTCGTTTAAACTCAATCACATGATATGATTAGCATTTGAACGTTAGTCGTTAACCTACAGCGTCCCATCACGAAAAAGAATGAGGAAGCCCATGATGTATTTATTGATTTCATTGTCATCCTTCATGGTAACTAACATTTACATGCTGTGGAATAACAGTTCATGCCGACAAAGAGTGGAACTCCAAGGAGGAATGAGATACTATTCATCTCACCGACTGGTGAGGAGATAAAAAATAAGAAGCAGCTAGATCAATACTTGAAGTCTCACCCTGGAGGCCCTCCATCATCTGAATTTGACTGGGGAACTGGTACTTTTCACTGTCATCCTTATCTAACATGCACGGTAATGTGTATTAACGACCAGTTGTCTGAAATTGTTTTGTGCACAGGTGACACACCAAGACGTTCTGCAAGAATTAGTGAAAAGGCAAAGGCAGTAGAGACACCTGAAGGTGAGAAACCAAAGAAAAGAGAGAGAAAATCAAGCTCAAAGAAAGGAGCAAAGGAGAAGAAGGAAGATGAAGATGCAGTTGAAGAACATCCAGAAACAAAAGATGCAAGTGGAGAAGCCAAAGAGCCTGCTGATGAAACCATGAAAGAAGCTAACAATGTCATCGACGAAGAAGTCAAAGATAAGAATGCTGGTGAACAGGTTGCTGTAGACGAGGGTACTGCCTTGGAGAGTGCGGGCACTGTCAATGAAGATTCTGGGGATAAAGCCATGAAAAATGCTGAAGAGAAGATAGAAGAACATCTCCAGAAGAATGCTGACCCTGAAGAAAAAACGGAGGGATCCGTTCAGAATAATATTGAGCCTGAAGAGAACATTGTGTTGGCAACGAAGGATGATGAGTCTAAAGGAGATTCATGTAAGAACGACAATGTTGTGCCCCTGGCAGAAGGGGAAGACAAACATCGAGTGGATGAGGAGGATGGCAAAACTACTGGTTTACTGCCCACAGGTAAAGAGCTCAAAGAGGCGGCTCCAGCTGAAAAGAAGACGGAAGGGGAGGCTCTACCAGAAAATGGCATTTGCAAGGATAATGGAGTTGCAGATGCCCCTAGCTAAATGGCATCTGGAAGCTTTGATTATCAGCCAAAGTCCTGTATGTTTATTAAGCTCATAAAAGTTTGGCCCTTGCGAGCCATGCTTCTAGGTTTAGCCTGAACTTTTGATCAGTCATTTGGAACTCTGTATGCATGATGTACCTTTATATCTGGCTCCTGTATGCGCTACTTGTCCTTATCATGTACTCCGGACATGCTCTGAATTATGTTGTCTAACATGTAAGAAGTTTAACTCTTTTGACATTTCAGTATCTTTAATTTCCACATATCTGAAGGTTCATCTCATTGAATTTACCAGTAGAAACACATCTGCCACTAGGGAAACAAGATATTTGAGCTGGACACTGATGCAACACATTGTACGAGTTGGATTAAAGCATTTGGCCGTCCTTTGGCTTTTGGCTTGCACTGAAGGCTGAAGCTATAGTTTTTGACGTGGTTACACTTGCTCTACTAGCTGCGACTTTGATCTTCTCAAATTGGTGCTATTTCTTTAACATGTATACCGCTTGCATAGCCCCAGTTGACATTTCATTCTAGTCAGAATTAAATTTGTTTGTTGATAAGAATTATATTTCCTTAAAAAATCGTTGAAAAACCTAACATGACGAAACGAGGATTGTTCTCTTTCCGTTCGATGGAAGCGTTTGTATAAATTCCTTATAATTTGAATTGTTTCGTATCTAGTACTCTCATTTGTTTCTCTTCAAACTGACACACTAAATTGGGGAAAGGGAGAGAGAGAGTGTGTGTCCAATGAACTCGTATAACAGAGGTATGATAGTGATAACAACAACAACAAAGCCTTATCCCACTAGGTGAGGTCGACTACATGAATCATACGACGCCATTCCGCTCATTCGTTGATCCATGCTCATGAGATTCGACAGTGATAACGTGCAGATTATTTCATATGAACAAAGTTTCAGTGGCGGCAGATGATTACATGAAAAATATGCCTAAAGTGATACTCCTCGAGGTTCGTTTTTGATACTATAATGCTCCTCGAGGTTCAGTAAGACTGGGGATTAGTTATCAGCAAGGAACCCGATGCTGAAACCGAATGTGATGCACGTCAACAGCTTTTCATCTTCTCCAGACATCTTCATCGTAAGCGTGTATGAACCCTGCAATGGCACAGAGACGTCATGAGATAGATGGACTTGATAACCTGACACCTAAAAACTAGTTTCACCGCAATCTTGATTTCCCTGCTATGTGGTTTTGTAACTTCTGAATAGTAGTCATGACAGAGAAATCATGAGGTGAATATCGCAAGTAGATGATTAACATAGAACACCTAACAAGGAGGTCTCCAACTAAGAAAACTCAACCAGAAGCCAAAAGATGATAAAAAACGATCCATCGTTTCATGATCAAGTTTTTTTTCCCCTTTTTGAGAAGGTGGCAGACACCGTTGAAATAGAAAACCATGAATACGTAAAGAAAATAAGGTAACAGATTGACTACAAAAATGAAAAATACACAAAACTCCTCTTGAGAAAGGCCAATGGGTATGGAGTAAATCTGCTATTTTATTAGGACTTCCTCTCATTGTTTGACTTAAAAACATTACATAAACACTCGGTAAGATTTTTCAGAACAGCCAAGATAGGAATGGAAAAACGATGTTAACATGAACAATCCGCTTGGAGTAGATATTATTGTTGTGCAACTTTGAGACACGAAAACCAAAATGATGAAAATTTCATATGTTTCAATAATTTAAAAAGAATTGTTCGAACACAAATTCCAACAACAATGTGACATGATTCATGTGATTCAATGAATGCTGATACAGTTAAAAGATTACCATATAAAACAAGGTTTCACTCACCGGAGGAGTAAATATTGGCAAGGTCTGTTCATGAGCTATGACGAAACTACCAGAGACTGGGCATGATGTTTCCTCACAAAGATCATGAGTTTCTTCGTGAACATGAAAACCAAAGTACTTGACATCGATTACCAGCTTTCCTTTCGATATCACATCTCCTACAACATAATGTAATAATTCAGCCAATTGTCCTAAAATTACCATAAGTTTGACTTGAGGTGCTGGGCTATGTTAATGTCGCTATAATAAGATTACACATCATCTATACTGTATGCATAATGATGTATCTTAACAAGAGTATTAGATCATGCTTGACTAATGAAGTTTTGTCCCCAACAACTGTCGAAACAATGGCTTCTAATTCTTAAGAACGTTGAGGAAACACATAAGTAATGGATCGTCAGAAGCACTTTTAACTTGAGAAATGAACTAAATATGAAAAACCAAGTAAACTATTTACTTGGAATATTTAATTCGTCTGTTTGCATGTTCGACGTGGAGCGGCTCCTATTAGTGAGAAAATGGTAAAGAATCGTTTGAGATAGTTTGGTCAAATTCAGAGAAGACCATTAGATGCGTCAGTAAGAAGAGTAGATCAAATAATCTGGAGTCCGATTAAAAGAGGAAGAGGGAGGCCAAGGCGGACACTTGGCGAACTAATAGAGCAAGATCTATTGGTGAATAATATACCGAAAGGTTTGGTTACTAATAGAGCGGAATGGCGTCGTATGATCCATGTAGCCGACCCCACCTAGTGGGATAAGACTTTGTTGTTGTTGTTGTTGTTGTTGTTTGCATGTTCGACGTCATTATAGGACGTTTCCTTAATTAGTGCAGCAGTTAGTCCTTATGAGACTCTGTCCCTATTTATCTATTCACAGCAACATGCAGTTCGCAGTCTGTTTGATACAATCAATTCAAGTACTACTTGTATCTTTCTATAACAAATTTCAAAAACCCATCAATATTCGTAGCTTCTTGTTCTCACAACTCCATTCATATATTACCATTTGCAAACTAAGTCGCTTGGCCTTATTCATGAACATAAGCACAAAATAAAGCTTTAATCTTTCTACAACAAATTTCAAAAACAAACAATACCGACATCTGTAGCTTCTTGTTCGTCACAGGTCCATTCATATATTACCATTTGCTAACTAGGTTGCTTGTCCTAATGAACATAACCACAAAATAAATCTTTAATCTCTCTACAGAAAATTTCAAAAGCCAACAATAACAACATTTGTAGTTTCTTGTTCATCAAGGTCCATTCATATATTACCATTTACAAACTAGGTTGCTTGCTTGTCCTTATTCATCAACATTACCACAGAATAAAGCTTTTGCCCCATTCCAACAAAAGGGGAAGGAAGAAGCACTGGATTTGTTTGGCAAATAACTAATGGAGCGATGGGATGGGGTGGTGTGGCGAGTGATGGGGTGGGGTGGCGTGACATTAGAAAGTCCATGTTTGGATAATAAATTATATAAGATGTGGGGCGAGATAATGAAGGTTTTATTTGTATAAAAGTCATTTTTATTCTTCATTATATATTTAAAGTATTTATAATCATTAATTAGGGGTGAGCATGAACCGGGGCGACCTGATCGCCCTCGTCCGCACCAGCTCGGGTTTTCCAAATTTTTTCCCGACCCGATGGATAATTAGGTCAGGACCGTGTCTCATTTCTTTGACACCCAGCCGGGTCGGGTCGGGACCGAATCCGGATTTTACGTCCCGACTCGGTTGAATATATTATATTAATATTAAATTATTTTTAAATAGTATATTTATGTTTATTTTGAATAAACTTTTATATTTACTAAAAAGTTATATTTAATAAAAAATTATAGATAAATATGTATTCATATTAGAAAAAAGATAATATATCAATGAGAGAGAGAGAGGTGGTTTAATTTGGTAAGAAGAGAAATAATTCAATTTGGTAATTAAAAAAAGGAAAGAGGTTAATTTAGTCTAAAATAATCTATCCCTCCTCATTCCACCAATTTAGTGGAATGAAAAATGTGGTGTTTAAAAAGCTTAGTTATTCCACCCCACCCCTCTTAACTTAAATAAAAAAGGTAACCAAATTTAACTAATTTCATTCCCTCATATTTCACCCCACTCCTTCATATCCATCAATCCAAACAAATCCTAAATGAACTCCTTTCTACAAGATGATCCAAAGATGCTTGACGTATGAGAAGTACAGCTAAAATGTTTCCTACAAATGCGGTGACATGGTCGACGGATATGCACGAAGAGTAAGCATGTGATGTTTACCAGAGGTTCCTTTGATTGAAAATTTAGCTGGTTCGCCCCGTGCGACGGGATTCGGAGATATGTCCACGCCACTGACCTTAACTGGATAGTTAGCCCCTTTCTCTGTAAGGATTACACAGACCCCATCAGACATTGGCAAGCACCATGACATTCTCAAAAAACAATTTACAAGAAGGATGGAACCAATCTCCACATAATAAAAGTAGCATGTTAAAATTTTCGATCACACAAAACACATCCAACATAAACCAGAAAAGGCCAACTCTCCTTTCAATCAAAGAAATTTCCGGCACCCAAAAGTAACAGATGTGAACAATCCCAGGCAGTCCTTTCCTCAATCAGAAGCAAGAAACCTACTATGGAGGTAAAAGAAAACCTAGTAGGAGAGATCTGCTAAAGCTGATCCATTTCTAGCATCACACTGCAAATGCACAGACCTAAGTATGATTTGGCATCCATTGATGCTGCAATCTCTATCCAAGCAGCCATCCAAGATGACGTGCTTCGATCGCAAAACTATCGGGGACCAAAAAAAGATTCAAACTGAACCTACGCAAGAGAAATCTCGAAACAGACGGATTAACCCCAAAAGAGAGCGATGACTCACTGCAGTACTCCACGCTCGTGGCGGCGACGTGTCGGGAAACGAGGAGGGCGGCGGCGACAAGGAGAAGCATTAGCGAGCTGTGACGGAAGGACGCCATGGAAGAGTTGATCGGAGTGCGATCGCAGGAGAAGAGAGCGGAGAAAGGGAACTGGAACGGTGTATGAAAGACAACCCGAGACGAAGACTTTGTGGAAGGTAGGTGTAGTGTAAAAAAGTAAAAGACGGATTTGTTGGATTTTATTTCGGTACATAAATATTTTTGCTGGATCTTGTTCGGATATTCATGTTGACACGAGGACGTGGCTTTGGATCCTTGTCGCGGGCTCCAAGAGGCCCCGCGTGTTCCACGTGTTGTGGAAATGTCATAAGTTCTCAACCTCCAATTTAAATCTTTGTCATGATCAGAATTCAGAATTTATTTTCCACTTTTACGCCCAAAAATTTGTCTAAATCTCAAAACACTCTAAAATAAAAAAATATTTTCGCACTGCGATAATCTTATTCTTCGTACGAAAAACTTGTGAGGGGTCAAGAGAAGATCATCGTCGGTCTTAGGTGAGAACTTGAGTAAGGAGTAACTCTCTCTTACCATGACAAGTCTTTGTGAAATAATTTTGATGAAAAAAAAAGGTTTGTTATGAGCTCAAACGATAAATTCAATAAAGTTCTTACCAATAATCACGACCGCTGAATAGAAACACTAAACTGAAAGTCCGGACAAAATGAGCACTTAAGAAAAAAGACCATATGCAGATAACGAAGAACCATAAGAAAATTACCTGAGATGTCTGTGCCCATAAGAAATATCGGAGCCTATCGATCGGTCATGTCATATAGGCCCGAGAGGAATAAATGAATTCCAAAAATCTTTGGCAAATCTAAAGAGAGTTTGCCTGTACTCCTCGTTTTAAACGTATCTTCATACCTGAAAGTTGGATAGGTTGGCCCCTACGTAAAATCTGTAGGGTCCCAAATAAATTGGCTTATTCGAAAAAAGTCTTGTTTTTGACCCTATATTGTAGGGTGGATCTCGAAAGATCTCCCTCCAAGCTGATTTCATCTTCTTTTTATTTTCCTGCACTGGATGGAATAAATCACTATTCCAAAAGTTTCCTTCCTCCGAAGGATGTGAGGGGCGGAGCTCTTGTGCCAAAATTTTGTGGGAGTAGTTTAGAATTGATTTATTATGAAATATGTGTCCTAATTTTAAGAGATTAATTTAAAATTCCAATCGATATAAATTCTTTTCATTTATAAAGGGAGTGTCTATATAAATATTTTTAATAATACGAACATAAAATAATATGAATTGTAATATTGTTATGTTCTCATTTAATAAAATTTTGTGTCATATTAAATTTCTCGAATTTTTTTCAATGTGTAATATCTCTCTCGTACATAAATTCTAACATCAAATTAATTATATATTGTTAATTATTATGCATATAAATTGAGAATAAAAGAAGCATAACATCTTTTAGAATCATATTGAAGCATTGATTACAAACTTAAACTTAATTTTAAGTTTAAGTAAGCCGTCGAGTATACCCGATATCTTTTTAATGAAAACTATGAATAATTTTGAAATATACATATGTGTTACAATTATAAATTCTGCCAACTTAAGGTTTTTGAAAAATCGATATCACATCGATTTTGTTATCAAAATTATTTATAATTTTATGTTTATTAAAATGCCTTTCCAGTTGCAAGTAGAACTTACATTTGGTACATTGACACTTGCATATATGTTCTTCCTAGCCGTTGCAACTGAGATTGATGTAGTGGAGGCTTCAGTATCTGCCGAAGTTGTGCAGGAATCCTAAATTGTGAGTTCCTGTTTCAGGAGCAATCATTGCCGTGGGGATTGATATATTGGATTCTGGTGATTTCACTATCAATCGATTGAGCTCAAATGGATTCATGTTCTGAAGGAATAGGCATAAAGAGAGCTTTTAGGATTCCAGGTGAAGCACTATTTCTAAACAGGACCCTTTTGTCTCAACAGATTGAAAGGGAACTCAACATGCGATGTTGAATGATGAATGACTGCAAATTGGATGCTAATAGTCTACTTTAAATGCATTAGCAGAAACCACTCATTTTCTGAACAGGCTAAGATAATTCTGATTCAGATGGATTTCAGACTTGACAAAGATGTGCCTTAGTAGAACTGCAGACTAAGACTGGTAAATCGAATCCTAGAAGTATTCTCCAATAGCTTGTAGCAACCAGAAAATGACTGAACCAGAATATGAGCACTGGAATGATTGTTTACACTGCTTTCCAAGTTATAATTTATTGTAACTTGGACTCTGGGCAGATGGCAGAATGATATGCACTTCCAGCAACCTTACATTAATCAATCCATGACCCCAACAGAAATGAGATAAAAAAAAAGTAAGAGCTCAGTAAATATGTCGGAAACTTCACTGGTTACTAATTTACATAGGTGGCATCAATGGCAGCATCACCTTGCCATTAATGCCCTCTGGTGACAGATTCTGAACATTTAATGTATATCTTCTGGCCAAGCCAGCAATAATTGGCAACACTGCATGTGAAGTACTGCATGCCTTCTTTGTCGAGATTCACGGTCGCCGACCAGACGAATGCCTGCTCGGCACTGGACACCTTGATCACATCGTAAAAACTCATCTCAAACTTAAAAACTTCACAAAGGGTAGAACAAAAAAGATACATTAGCATAGTTACTCTGTGGAAATAGACAGTTCTCCTTACCAGGAGCATCGCCTGAAGGCTAAAGATCCGTTTGTAGCCCAACTGCCATAGTAATCGTTATTCGGAGGAATTCGACCATATGGAATCTCATATGACATGCTTCTTGGCACGCGATAAACTAACAGAAATGATGAGCAAAGCTGCATCTTGTTGGAGTTGAAGCTTACAAGACCTCACTGTGGTCAGGTGGAGATTGCTGAACCAATACTTTGTTCATTAATTATCTACATTAAGTTGATTAAAGATGGCATGGTTACACTCGAAAGTGGAGAGTTGGCTACATTGAGGAGGAAAGTAAAGAAATATGAATTAAAGATAAAAGTGTATCCTCATCTGAAATTGATGTAATCGTATAAACTCTTGATGTACCACCAACTATGGCATCGTTTGATGGGAGTAAATTACGTCAAATGCCCTCCAACTTTGATCATTTTTCCGGTGCTACCATTTAATTTTACTTTATAATAAGATTGTCATTTATATTTTAATTTTCATCCGATGTCATTTTCACCTATTATAGGTCGTTACTCGGTCACACTGCTGACGTGACGTCAATGTGGCATCTTCTCTCTTCTCCACGTAAGCATTTATTAACATGACAATATTAAAAAATTAAATAATAAAAATAAAACATACCGAGAGGGGGTGACTCCCCCGCTCTGCAATCGTCGATTGCTAGAGGGTACGAGCCCCCCCTTCTCTGCACGCGCCGACATCGACGAAGTCGTAGAGGGAGGCGAGCCCCCCTCCCCCATCTCTGTGCGTGACGTAGAGGGGAGGGGGGGGAGGCCCCTCCTCTTCCCTTCTCCGCGCGCGCTGGCAGAGTACCGGCAAAGTCGCAAAGGGTGGGCGAGGGTGGCCTCGCCCCCCCGCTGCGACTTCATTGGCGCGCGCTGAGAAGGAAAGAGAACATGGAGGGCAATTTGCGTGACGGTGCCACGTCGGACGAATGCCTATGTGGAGGAGAGAGAACGTTATCACGTCAGCTATACGATCGAAGAACGGACGATCAACGATGAAAATGGCACTCGGTACAATGAGTCAAAAGATAGATGATATTTTTGTTATAAATTAAAGTTAAAGGTAACGCTGAAGCAAACGTCAAAATTGGAGGACATTTTGTATAATTTACTCTTAACTTTGTTGGTGATTTATGACATATTGCTATCTATGTTGAGTTACCATCACAAAATGGTTTCTTCCAAGGAAAGCACAAACACATCAAAACATCTGTCTTGAACATGTTGGTGGATCATAATTCAACAAGTCAAATATCCTTCTTTCGGATACTGGAACTAATCATGTTTTTCTCATATTATGAACTTATGCAGATACTTTAAAAAATTATTTATGCAGTGTACAAAATGGATTTCTCTGACAATTAAACAAGTGCACCAATTCCTGAAGGGCATGAGTTATCAGTAGATTCTAGTAGCATAAATTTGGATGCTAAGTATCTTGACACTAAAAATAAGATTGCTCTGAGGTCATTGAACAAAGCACTCTTATTTCCAGTTCATGCCTGGATTGTGTTAAAGCTCTCAAGAATGATATCTGTGAATCCACAAGACAATTGGATAGAACTTACAGGATCTAGCAAGGTCAATGGACAATCCGATGGTCTGGTTTTCGATCCTATGGGAATCATATATGTTCGATGTCTAAACGTGTAAAAGCCCAGACATCCGAATTCGATGCCCTCGTCTTGTCTGACACATTCCACCTTGACTACGTACAGCAATTTCCACTGAATTCTTCATTGTTATCCGATGTCACGACCCCCTCGAGCGGCGTCGGCAGGGGGCTGGGCAGGCTCCGCGAGCGGCGTCGGCAGGGGGCTGGGCAGCGGCGACGTGCGACAGAGCGGGCACGTCGGCCGCAGCCGGAGCCACGGATCGACGCACCTCATGTGGAACAGGTGCTTGCAGTCTGGCAGCACCCTGAGCACGTCGCAGCTCTTGTAGTCTCCGAGGCATATGGAGCAGGAAGTCGTGACGCCCGTCTCCCCTTGGAGCTTCTTGGCCTTGGAATAGAGCAGCTTGGGGTAGGTCCTCAGGGTGGCTTCATCGAGCCCGGGCTCGACGTTGACCGTCACAGCCCCGTCGGCGGAGCTCCTGGCCGCAGGCGGCGCCGTGGTGCTCGCCCTGGTGCAGAAGTAGGAGGTCAGGGTGATGGTGATGATGAGGAGGAGCATGCCGATGGAGGCTCCGATGCCGTAGCCGATGCCGCCGATGCCGTCGGAGCTGAACATGCCGACGGATGTGCCGTTGAGGGCGTCCGTGCCGTTGGTGGCGTTCATCTGAAGCTTTTGGCGTTGTGGACGCGCGGCGGCGGTTGCTTCGCCTCTTCAGACACTGCGACCAGATGGTTCGGGTACGGCGTGGGAGCTGCTGCGGTGCAATGATGAGTGGCACTGGAGCTTTGTCTGCTTACCGAGGGAGTTGACATCTGAGGACGCACGAAAGCTTGGGCTGATGAGGATGTCAACGTTAACATTGTGGAAGGAAGCGGAGAGAGAGAGAATGAGCGAGAGAGAGAGAGAGATTATATAAAGATTTTTTAGAAGCGAGCGGACTGGAAACGTAGCAAGAATTAAGGGGGTGCATAATAATATCAAGGGGAGCAAGTAGAGGTGTGGAACAGTGGGAGCTAATCTACGAGGGTCAATGCTTCTGTCATTATCTAGGAGCTACTCTCTGGATGTACACATAAAAAACGAGAACAAATCTCTCTCTCTCTCTCTTTCTCCATTTGATAGGCTACCAGCAAGTAGCATCTTTGTGTTACAAGGTCGTAGTTGCAACTTGCAAGTCAGTGGTTGTTTTCACTTCCTCTCTCTGTCATCAATGGGCCACCCACTCGAAGGTTCAAAATATCAATGTGCACATACGTAACAATAATTATTTACCTCCCTAATTGCAAGTTCGGCATCTTAATTAATCATAAGATCTGATCACTGCTCCTGCATGTCATGTTCGATCGACGTGTCCTCCACCTTCCTCCATTTAACAAAAACGAAGGTTTCTTTTTCTGTCACACCCTTTGCAAACTTTGATAGTTAACACTTGGGACTTTTTCTTCCACTATGGAATCGATTCTTCTTTTTGCTTTTGTCGTAGTATCGATCCGAGAGGTTCTATGATTCAGTTGTCAGAAGCTGCATGTTCATGTAGCTGGTGGATCCCTCGCTGACTCATTTCATGAGATCAACTCGAAACGTAAGACTATATATTATATATGTGGAGTCAAAATTCTATTAATAATCTCTCGAAAAAAAAATCATTTAAGAGATATAACCGTTCAACCTGAACACACTATAAACGTTATCACATTAACCATCAATTTGACTAAGGTCTGTTTAGCTTAGCAGATAAGTTTAAATGATGATAAGTAGTTTAATGATTGAGTAGTTACGTGTTTGATAATAAAAAAATTTATAAGTTATTATTTTAATCAAATGACCACAAAGTCCTTAATATTATAATATACAAAGCATGTGAAGAAAAGATATGTATATTCTAAAAACAAAATAGTACATTTATTAATCAAACTGATTAGTTTTTTTTTCTTATACAAAATAAGTTGGGTCTCCCAACTTATTTTTTATGACTTATAAATAGGTAAAATAAGTGTTTATCAACTTTTTGTTTCAATTACCAAACATGAAGAAAACTTCACAACTGCTCAGTCCTTAAGACTCGGTCATGACATATCAGCAAAAGAATAATACGAGTAAATGAATATGTGGAAGGAATATTTAATTATGAAAGATGAAGAGTTACTATATCATGTTTATCACATCAGACTTTTCATAATGCGAAAAAAGGAAAGATAAATATCTAAGCCCTTTTGTTCATGTGTAATATCATCGCCTCAGCATCATTCAACATCATCACTAACATGACTATGTGAAAATCAAACACAAGAAAGATAATTCTCCCCTAAGTTTTACAAGTCCAATGAGGAACCAATGACAATATACAATAAATACTCAAAATATAATAAATTGGCAAGTGGAGGTTGGATCATACCATTGATGGTGAAATAAGCATGAGGGTCATTATGAATATATATCATGAGCAAAAGAAATCAATAAGTAATGATGAACAATATAATCTAGGGATACATGATAAATTTGGAATCAATGATGTGCTTGATAATCATGATAACATGCGATATCAATGACTTGATACGATATCCATACTTCTTTGCTTAATAATGCCCCATTATCTTATAATATATTTAACAATCAGATGCCATTAAATTCCTTCCTTTACTTATCATTGGACGGGTCCATGTTCACTTACGAGGTGCACCGAGCAAAATGATATGGTCGCATATGGATAGGGATGTCAATATTTTCCGCCCCTGAGGGCCCCGCAGGGCATCCCAAATGGGGAGCCCCAGACTTCGGGGAATTTTACCCCCGCGGGGGCGGGGATGGGGACATAATGCCCCTGCGCCCCCTTTCGCGGATCGGGACGGGTACATCATCCCGCTCCGCGGGTCCCCGAATCCCCGTCCCTATTTTTTATTATTATTTAATTTATTATATAAATAATAAAGAAATCCTAACATTCTTCATTAGTTTTTCTCTATTCTCCATCTTCCTCTTCTCTTCTCCTTCATCACAGTTACTTCCTCACCGTTGCTAGAAATCACAACTTCATAGGTGAAGATGCCCCACTCCCCCCGGCTCCCCTTCCCTGGCGGCCCATCCCCTCCTGTACAACGGGGGGAGGGGGGGCGAGCCGCTCAGGCCCTTCCCTCTGTTATAGGGGAGGGGCGCCCCTCCCCCCTGCCATCTGTCCCTTGCGCCGCCCCTCCCTCCTATACAGTGGCACTCGGGCCCTCCTATACAACAGGGGGCAGCACTCAGGCCCTTCCCTCTGTATAGGGGAGGGGCGCCCCTCCCCCCTGCCATCCGTCCCTTGCGCCGCCCCTCCCTCCTATACAGTGGCACTCGGGCCCTCCTATACAGCAGGGGGCAGCACTCAGGCCCTCCCCCGCCCCGCCTCGCCTTCCAAGAAGTGTCTGTTGTCCTCATCGTGTACAACGGTGAGCATAATTGCCCTCATTTTTTTTGTAAGTGATGAATGCTATTTTCATTTAATTTTTGCAGAGAGAATTGTATTCTTTAAATTTTATTTTTTTAATAAAAAATACTATTTATGTAATTTTTAATATATATTATGTAAATACTGAATGCTTTGATTTTTTCCCATATTTTTTAATAAAAAATTGGGAATTGAGTCCCCGCGGGGGTTCGAGGCCTCGCGGGGATCAAAGCAGGGGATAAAATTCCTCTGGACTAGGGATTCGGGGTAGGGTCAAGGGCGAGGGACGATCGATAGGGTTGGAGCGAGGGGAGTATCCCCCGCCCCGAACAGGATCGGGTGCCACTCCTACATGCGGATCAATCATTGATCAAGCCATGATCAAGAGAGCAACTCTTATTATAGAGGCACTTGGCTTAGGCTGGCGATCCAGCGATTATCTTTCATCTTATTTTATTACTTACTTTACGATCTTATGTTTCGTTGTTCAATCTAAATCCTGAAATAATGGTTTGATGATAAGAACAAATCAAACATAAGGATTCTTATCTTGGATCGGGGTACAATCATAGGTCCATAATCAAATGAAAATCATATCAAGGCTTGAGCACGATCAGAAATGACCCAAGTTGAATTCAAAATCACAAAAGAAGAAGAATAGGAGTTTTCGGCTGCCATAACTCGGGCCGAGTACAGGGTTACCTCGGTCGGGTCCATGGCATGAATCTGGGCCGAGTGTGTCGTTCACTCAGGCCAGTCTCGGAGAACGTCATCGTGCAATGTCAAGGTCGACAACAACAAACCCGAGCCGAGCCCGATTGAATTCGGGTCGGGTGGTAAAAATGTCGAGAGTCCATTGTCATGTTGTCCGCTAACCTAGGCTGGGTTCAGGGTGAACCAAACCGGGTTCCACGGACACGGGTCGAGCGGATACGTTGCCCGGTCTGATTTCATATAAACTCGAGTGGGGTTCATAGTAGTTCGAATTGGGTTCATGGTTATTACAAGATGTCGAGAGTTAAATTGCATACCACTTCACTTCTAAGTCGATACATGAACTTAACGTGACTTTAACATGACCATAACATGTCCACACATGATATAACTAGCAGTAAACATACATGGATTTACAGATCAAACAAGGCAAACAACTAAATCTACAATACCTAGTAGAAGTACAGGCTACAGAAACACATAATGTATATCACAAATCAGCATGACATGAAGGGTCAAACAACGCAAAATGTGCTTCATGAACTTGCATTTATGTGTGGGATGATCACATAACCAGGTCTATTCGGAGATATTCAAGGTGATTTCTGGAGTCACCCACTTAATTTCTACGTTTGTCCTTGTTGATCCACTTGATGAAGCACCCCTCTCCCTTGTTCCAGCACCTGCGCCTCCCCTGATTTCCTCCTATAGGCCGGCCAGGAACGACAAATGAGAGTGAGGGGAAGAGCAAAATCAGTACAGTGCACGAGGGGGAGAAGGAAACCAGTCGGCTGTCCCTTACGTGATGTCAAGAAACAATGCGAAACAACCATGTGCAGGTGGCATGGGGTGATCCAATAGCTAGGGGAGAAATCGATTTCTACATGTGTGGAAAATTTGACGAGGAGGTTTAGGGTTTAGGCCCCTTAATGTTCCATATCCTGAATTTATTTTGATAATTTATTTCCTCCATATATGTTATTATTTTTTCCTAACTCATGCACTTGAATTCCACCCTTTTAGGAATCCTAGCATTAACTTCCCTAATTTCATGGTTTTCAAATCCTCAATTTGTTGCAATCTTTCTTTGTTGTACTTGATTCTCTCCAAATCGTAACCGTTGAGTTGTTTTTTTTTTTTCCTGGGGTTACGTCCCTTGCCGAAATTTTAGGGTGTATTCCAAATTGATTTAATCTCATATGTGATAAACGTTCTACTTTAAGAACATTAATGTAAAATTTTAATTTGTGAAAAGAGTGTCTATAAGAACGTTCTAGAAGTCAAGAGAAAAATGTGATTGTCATTTTCCTCTAATTTTTTTTTTCATCTAATAAAATTTTATTGTCACCTTAAATTTTCGGTAGACTGTTTGATGCATAGTTTCTCCTGCCCGGAATTTCTAGACTCGAGGAAAGATTTGCAACATTTTTCAAGTTCATCTCGATCATCTTTGTGTCCCCAATCAATTCCTTGCAAGGTCATGATGTGGAATTCAGTCTAAATATCCTGCTCCTACGTTACAATACAAACGTATGCGCCACTAAAATATGAACAATTCGTCAAAACATGAAAATTTTGGATTGAAGTGTAATGTAGCAGTGACCAGATGGAGGATTGCCGACCCGTTCGAAATAACAATAAAACGATATTAATCAATATAAATTAATTATTAATCACTAAATTTTAATTCGATCTCATAGTGAATTTGAGATGGAATATATAATTCTTTCTAGTTTTTTCGCTGACCCCCTGAACTACGAACATTTTTCGCGTCTACTCACGTCTTTCGAATATTTCGCTGACCCCCTTAAATTATACTGTCTTTTTCACTTAAGTCCATCCGTCAACCTCTATCAATTTTTTTTATTATTTATTATTATTTTTATTTATGAAATGATCAAATTATCCTTCCCTCTAATATTAAAAATATAAAAAATTAAAAAAGTTTACTTCGCTGGGGCTTCAGAAGCCGCACACCCCCCCCCCCCCCACCCCCCCCCCCCCCCCCCCCCGCATTTTTTTATATTTACTATTTATATTATTTTAAGTTCTGAGGGTAATTTCATCATTTCATAAATTAAGAAAATAAAAATTAATGAAAAAGTTAACAAAGGTTGACGGATGGACTTAAGTGAAAAAGGTTGTATAGTTCAAGAGGGTCAGCGGAATATTCAAAAGACGTGAGTAGACGCAAAAAAAATCATAGTTTAAGGAGATTAGCGGAAAAAACCCTTCTTTCTCTTATTATTTTCTTCCGAAAATGACGAGAATTATTAGATTGTGGGGAGACTTGAAAGCCAAAGGTGGATGGTGGCATCTCGGTGCTAAATAGTGATGCATTAAACCCATGATAATATAAGGATATGAGAGTAAATTACACGATTGGTCCCCCAACTTTGAGTCATTTTCAAACCGGTCCTCTAATTTTAATTTGTAACTAGAACGTCCCTCATTTTTAATTTTCTTGCACGATTTATCTTCCTGACCGGTGATAGTGGATTTCTAGGTTGCCTTGTATACGTGACCACCTTTCTTTCTCATCCATGTCATTTAAGTCATCCACGTCAGATTATTTCCTCATTAAATATATTATAGAAATAAAAAAGGTGGGGCGGGCAGCCTGCGAATATCGCCGGCGCGTGAGGGAGTCTTCCGCCCCCCTCATTCTCCCTCGAGCCCCACTTTTTTATTTCTTAAATTTTTATAATATATTTAATAGGAAATAATCTGATCATGGACAACTTAAATGATATGGATGAGAGAAAAAGGCGACCACATATACAAGGCAATCGAAAAACTCACTATCACCGATCAGGAGTACTAATCGTGCAAGAAAACTAAAGATGAGAAACGTTCTAATTACAAATTAAAATTTGGGGAGCGATTTGAAAATGACTCAAAGTTTGAGAACCAATCGTGTAATTTAAACACCGTTATTAGTTGGAGATCAAATAAATTGTATCTTCCTTTAAAAAATCAACATGGATAAAATGAACGAAGGGAGTTCACATGTGGGGGGCGTGTTTGACCGAACTCGTGAACAAATTCGATCTAACCCGACCAAGTTTGATTCGGTCGGGTTAGATCGGGCTTCAATTTTTTTTACATCATGATCCAACCCAACCATTGGGAGGTCAAATTATTCAACCATTATTTTTCTTTCTTTCTTTCTTTTATTTTTAAATATAGAAAACCATTTACTATTTAATTTTAAATACAAAATAAAGTATTTTAAAATACTAAAAATATTTTTAAATATCTATATATTTTTCTACATATAAAATATTTTATTTTGTATTTTAAAATTTTAAATGATATAACATTCTTAAATTAACTAAATAATCATTTAAAATTTTAAAAAATAGAAAACATGGGTTATTTGAGTCGAGTCGGGTTCAAAATTTTCAATCTAAACCTTACCCAACCCTAGGTCCGATTATGATCACGTCAAGTTAGATTTTCGAATTCGTGGGGTCGAACCAACGACACCCCTAAAATATGATCTTACTAAAACACAAAGTCTAAAACTTAATTTAACTTGTAATAATAATAATAATAATAATATAGTGCCGAAAGACTATGTGATGTTTTTTTTAATTGTCGATTTTTGAAAAATGATGTCGACAGTCCAACTCGCATGACGCTAACCGTTATGTGAAAAATCACAATGTCAAAAACTCTAACTCGAGATAAAGCAAGGATGATCCAATGGCTCGGTCCACCCATCCTTATTGAAATCACAATGTCAAACGGCTCGATAAGAAAGAGAAACGAGATGTGTAAATGTAAGGAGAGAAAATTAAAAGCAAGAAATAATATCTAATTGCTCATATTTAAACTGTTCGAAACTACAAAATACTTTTCACCAAGAATTTAATGGGCGTTAACCTCGTTAAATTTTAATGGGCGATGGCAATTTAATTTTATGCTTCGTGACACTAATCAAGTGGTCCAATAAAGGATTGGGCATTGAGGCCGCTTGCGATGACACATGATTTTATGCTGGTGAGGTCTCTGCAAATGCCACATGATTGCTGGTGAGCCAGAGACCTTAAGATCATGGAGACAGCAGCTGGCGCGCATTGGTGATCAACCTGCTAATCCCTTATTTATCTTCCTAGACCACTGCATGAACCGCGCTTTCATATCTCACCATCCATGGCATATCAATGTTGTAGGATTTGACATGATCATCGATTTGAATTATTCAAGGGATCAGGTCGGACTAATTGGACCGAATAGAATTAAATAAGCGGATCACATAATATGGATTTAATAAAAAAAATTAATTAGAAAGATTATTATTAATATGTAATATTTTATTTATAATATAAAATATAATAAAATAAAATAATTCAGATCAAATAATAGATGGATTATTTTTTTAGATCTCCCTTAAACTATCGTAATTTTCTGTATCTAAGTCTAATATACAAAGTCACCATAGCGCCTCCCTAAATTCTTTTGTGATTTTCACTTTAGTCCATCCATCAAGTTCTATTCACTTTTTCATCAATTTCAATTTTTTATTTATTAAATGATTAAATTATCATTCTCTCATCTCTTATAATATTTAAAAGTATAAATTTATAATACATAATAATAAATATAAAAATAAGAAAAAATAAAACATCCATGAGGGAGACATCGCCCCTCCTCTTCCACTCGGTCGCCAACGATGGCTCACAGGGGGCTCATCATCATCGGCATTCGAGGAGGCAACGCCTCCCCTCGTGCACGCCAGCGACGAGCGAGAGGGGACGCCCCTCCTTGCGCGCCTTAGTGACGAGAGAACCGGGGCATTTTTTCCCCTGCAATCTCTTCGCAGGCGAGATCGTGGGGCGACGCCCCCTCCCCCCGCTTGTCGTCGGCGTGCACCTCTATGAAATGTCCCCTTCGTGCACGCCGGTGACAAGCAAAGGGGAGGAGGGCGCCCCTCCTCATGCACGTCAACGACAAGTGAAAGGAGGGGCATTGTCCCCCTATGATTTCGTCATTGGCGAGATCGTGGGGCTCACCGTCCCGTCTCCCCTCTCGCTCATCGTCGGTGCGCACCTCCAGAAACATCCTGCTCGGGGGGAGGGGGTTGCTCCCCATTTCGTCACTAGCAACGCGGAGCAAAAAAGGGGAGGCATCCCCCTCCGCTCCCACCCGTGAGCTGTCGCCGACGATCGCAAGGGGAGCCACACAAACCCCCCCCCCCCCCCCCCCCCCCCTCCCACCCCTAGGTGTTTTCCTTCTTTTATTACTTTTCATATGTATTATTTTAAACTTTTAAATATTAGAAGAGATGAGTGAAGGGTAATTTAGTCATTTTATAAATAATAAAAAATTGATAAAAAAATAACAAAACTTGACTGATGGACTAAAGTGGAAATTGCGAAATAATTTAGGAATGGGCTACGATGAGTTTGTATATATGTTAGATGCAAAAATCGTGATAGTTTAGGGGAGGTCAAAAAAAATAACTCATAATATAATAATAAATTAAACCATCAGTCAAATATGTTACATAAGATTTTGAGGTAATTATAAATAAATAAAAATATCAATGAAATTTTATATATATGATCACGGAAGACATTCAAAAATAATTTCAAGTAAAGATATATATGATATGTTTAAAACTTCTAATTATTTTTTATGTTTCGATTTTTTTTACATTTTACAACTTAACTCGGCCGGATCGACCAAATCCGTTGGGTCGACTGGTTGAACTTGGATTTTGATCCAATGATCGAGTTTTAGTCCGACCGATTGAGCTGGGTTGAGTTTTACAACACTATCGCACAGCGAGCGACCGTTAGGAAGGATTTATTGGACACCCCCTCCATGTGAGATTGACCATAGCGGTTCAAGAAGATAAATGAAAAAAACAGTTTGGTTCGAATTTTAACCAAAAAATGGAATCGATTAAATATTATGCTTCGTACAATTTAATCAAATGGTGCAAATCTTATGCTTCGTGTAAAATTAATCAAATGATTCAAAAGAGAATTAGGCATTGTGGCCGTCGAAGACACATGTTTGCTAGTAAGGGCGAGAGAACTTAAGACCATGACGACAACAATCGACGCACATTAGGGGTTGTTTGGTAAGTGGAATCAGGTGGAACCAATCTCCCGATTCCATCCGATTCCTCAAACATCCCAAGGGAGCTTGGTGACCTTAATTTCAACATCCTGGTTCCATCATTTTTTGTCGAACCAGATTGTTGTTTTTTTTTTCTTTACGTTTTTTTATTTGATGTTTCTTTTTTTTCTTTTCAACCTTTTATTTTCTTTTATCATTTTTTACTTTACCTTTCTTATATAAAAGTAATTTATTTATTATATATAAAATATTAATTATAAAGTATTAATATAATATTATTTATTATTTTTTAAAAAATAATATTTTAATCAATATAAATTATTTAAAATGATTTATTATATTTAAATAATATTTAAAATGGCATAATTTTTTAATATAGGTTTACTTTTAAATTTTTTAACAAATTTTAAACTTTTATTTATTATACATATTTTTAATTCAAACACTCACTAAAATTAATACATCACATCTACTTTTTTCTATCACATCAACTATTTTATCCCTCGTCATCAAATTTCACTTTATCCAAACACAACTCGAACTAATCTATCAACTCAAACTATTTACGAAAATTTAGTGAAACTCCAATCCCAATTGCCAAATGACCCCTTAGTGATCGAACATGTTAACTTTCTTCGTACTTGAAAATGAACACTCGTGGAGCATTCCCGACCATTGTCTTTCATTTTTATCGGTAAAACATATTATAATAGATAAAAAAAGTCATAAGTAAGCTAAATTAATAATTAAAGAATAATCTTGTTGCAATCTAAAATTAACATTTACCCTTCTAATCACATTTACCCTTATAATATACAACCCTACTTGACAATTGAAATGTAATGATTCAATCATGTCATTGTTTTCATTATTTCTCTTTTCTTGAATTATCATGATTTTTTCACTATAGTCTCTTCGTCTACTTCTACTTTTAATTCTTTTCCCTCCCTTGATAACATATCAAATAATACATATAAAAAATTAAAAAATCGGGAGAAGGGTAATTGAATCTTTTCATAAATGATAATTTTTTTTATCACTTCAATCCTTCCAACCATTTTTTTTATTTTTATATTTATTATTTCATATTTTTCTGAAGAAATGGATAATTTAGTCTTTTCATAAATAGAAATAAATAAAAAGAATGAAAAACGTCGAAAAAATCATGATAGTTTAGAGATAAAAATAAATAAATTCATAATTTAGAGTTAAATGTAAAAAATTATGATAGTTTAAAAAAAGTTTATAAAAATAACCCTTGTTCTGGTGTAGTGCATCACCATTTTACCTTTTATTCTATTCTAACATCCACTTTTAAGTAGTTTCAACAGTCAAAAAGCAAGTTTTGAATATCCAAAGAGGACGGCGTTTTCGTAATGAAAATTCAGTTGTGTTTTTTTTTTTTTTTTTGCTGGGTTGATCGATTTTCTATTTCTTCACTTTTCTGACATGCAAAGTGCCTGATTAGCTTAAGGGTGAGCACAAGCTAGGACAACCCGATCACTCCGCCCTAGTTTGACACAAATTTTTCAAATTTTTTTCGATTCGATTATTAATCGGATCGGGACCGGATCTTATTTTCTTGAGCCCCGACCCGATTAAATATATTATAATAATATTAAATTATTCTTAAATATTATATTTATGTTTATTTTAAATAAAAAACTATATTTTATTTGGTATATATCATAAATATACATTATATTATATATAATTTAATTAATAATTATTATATTTATATTTTTACTATTTTTATTATTTTATTTTTTATGATCAAATCGGGACAAAACGAAAATTTTTTATTTTTGTTCTGATTTGATCCGATTCCGGACCCAACCGAAATTAGGTCTCCTTTTTCGAAAATCCAAAGCAAACTAGATCGGGACCAAATTGATCGAAATCCGGACTCGAGTTTGCTCACCCCCTAAACTAGCTGTCCACCTTGCAAGACAATTTGCAGGATCACAGCCGAATTTTTTTAAAAAAGGACCAATCAGCAGCCAGCTACCAATTATACAACAATTAAATTGGCAGACCAACTATAATTAAAGAAAATAAAAAACCTCAATACAAAAATCCTAAATCCCCAAACAAGTTTATAAACACTTCTGCAGCATATTTTAATATTTTTTTGAGGAGCATATCTTAATAGAGGCTAAGTACTGAGTACACGGTGTAACCACAAAGAAACGGTGTAACCATTTTATGTGGTTACAAAATACTTGAAACTCAGCTTAATATTATATTAATAAAATATTAAAAGCTGATGCCAAAGAATGTCTAGAATATATTAACTGTCAATACTGAAGAAAAGGCAACGGGCAAATTAAAAGCCAGAGGGATGTCATGAATCATGATGTCCCAATTAGTTGCTTGGGTTCTGATTAAAGCTTCGATTTGATGAAGAAATTCCAACTTTCACCGTGTTGGGAAAATGGATGAGTATGTCGTGCACATAGACATCAATACAATGTGCATTCTATTGATCAGCAGTAACAGAGCAGCATCACAATATTTGCAGGGGTTTTGAGTACACTAATTGTTGCATGCAATTGGCTGGCTACAAAACTATAAACTCTAATAGTATACGGGAAATGCATATAAGAGAACAAGAATCTAAGGATATTATGAAATACAAGTACTAGGTAGCTCAATAGAGTATTCGCCCCAGAATTTTTTTCCCGAGCCAACAATTCTTTGGCAAAGCAAATAGCAGGAAGTCGATATAAAATGACAATAAGAGTTGAACCATCACAAGTCTGGAAGGAGTTTCTATTTTTTAGACAGTCTTGTACTTATTGTTGGGCGCACTGGACCCTCTGTGCACCGCCATGCATATCATCATCCTCCTCGTACGCTTCCTGGGCTTGAGCTTGCTTTCTGCGCATCTCCTCCTCAATGTTAACGTCATGCATGGTCGTCTCCTCGCATTCGTCCAATTCCATATCTGTCAGCTGGGACACAGGCTTTGGAGGAAGAATGGCTTCAAGAGCCTTACACTGATCTAGGGTTAGAGAATCTGGGAATTCCACAGTAAATTGAATGTACAGCTTTCCCCTCATGAAAGGCCTCTGGTACATTGGCATACCCTCATCATTTATTGCCTTGAATTGGCCTGTGCCAGAAACAAATGCCTTAGAAATCCATGTACAATTAAAAAGGCTTACATAGAGAAAAGAAGTTGCATTGCCGACAAGGGTTTACCAGGCTTGACAACTTCACCAGGGTTTGACTTGATGAGCAGCTGCCTGTTATCGAGATGTGTCAAGGCAAACTGGAACCCGCAAAGTGCCTCAGTTAATGACAAAGTGTGCTCAAGAAAGAGGTCATCACCCTCTGTGCACCGCCATGCATATCATCATCCTCCTCGTACGCTTCCTGGGCTTGAGCTTGCTTTCTGCGCATCTCCTCCTCAATGTTAACGTCATGCATGGTCGTCTCCTCGCATTCGTCCAATTCCATATCTGTCAGCTGGGACACAGGCTTTGGAGGAAGAATGGCTTCAAGAGCCTTACACTGATCTAGGGTTAGAGAATCTGGGAATTCCACAGTAAATTGAATGTACAGCTTTCCCCTCATGAAAGGCCTCTGGTACATTGGCATACCCTCATCATTTATTGCCTTGAATTGGCCTGTGCCAGAAACAAATGCCTTAGAAATCCATGTACAATTAAAAAGGCTTACATAGAGAAAAGAAGTTGCATTGCCGACAAGGGTTTACCAGGCTTGACAACTTCACCAGGGTTTGACTTGATGAGCAGCTGCCTGTTATCGAGATGTGTCAAGGCAAACTGGAACCCGCAAAGTGCCTCAGTTAATGACAAAGTGTGCTCAAGAAAGAGGTCATCACCCTTTCTCTTGAACTTGGGATGCTCCTTCTGCTGGAGGACAAACACGATATCTCCAGTATCGGTATCAGGCTGAAAAATTCCACCATAGACAACAAACCAACATGTTAGTGAAGAGGCCGTGGGAAAACTATATCATTCCAGCAATCATACAATTAACTGGTCCAGGTTGTTAAAAAAGAGCAGGTAAAGTCACGCACCGCCTCATCAGCTTCTCCTGGGAAGGTGATCTTCTGCCCGTTCTGCATCCCCTTCTCAACCACAACCTCCAACACTTTCTTGTCCTGCACGACCTTCTCACCTTTGCATTGTGTGCACCTGTCCTTTTCAGTAATGGTTTCTCCAGTCCCCTTACATTCATTGCAAGGATGCTGCATTTGCTGAATCATGGAAGGTCCCAACTGGCGAATTGATACCTTCATACCTCTGCCTTGGCAACCAGCACATTTCATTGAAGCACCAGACTTCGAGCCCTTGCTGCAGAATGGCCAAAACAATGTTGCATTAAACAAAAAAAGAATAATGGAGGCACTCATGTTTCGTTGATAGAAGACGACTCACCCCTTGCACTTCTGGCAGATGATGTTGCGTGAAAGAGAGAGCTTTTTTGAAGTTCCATTATACAAGTCTTCCAGAGATACTTTGAGAGGATGGATCACATCCTCACCCCTCCTCTGCCTCCTTCCACGGCTACTTCCACCACCTGCAGATCAATCATAGTAACAAAATCTTAAAAAAGCTATTAAAAAGAAAATATAAGTTACAAACAAGATACTGGTCCAGGAAATCAATGTAACAAATAGGAATTCCGGACTCACCGCCAAAAGGACTCCCACCAAAGAAGGATTGAAAGATATCAAATGGGTCATGGCCTGCACTACCACCCAGTCCCTCCTTCAAAGCATCCTCACCATACTGATCATAAATCTCACGCTTCTCTTGATCGCTCAGAACTTCATAAGCTTGGGCTAACTCCTTGAACTGAAAAGGATATTTACATAAACATTTACACATGTTAGACAGTACCAGAAACTCAACATTACTGCAAGTCTGCATCAAATGCTGAAATCGAGATAAGAGTATGCCGAGTCACAGAAGGCTGGGAAGCTGTTAATGCTCCATTTTATTTAGCACCCAGTAGCTGAGAGTATTACACCTTGATACCTCAAAAATTAAAGTTGTTTAAAATGCAAGCACGTCATATAAGAAGAGAATTTGATAATATTGCCTTCTCATATAAATATCACATAACGAGCATAAAGCTACAGTAATATGAATAATCCATACTACTGCCAGTTATCAGTTTCATATCAAATAAATATAGCCAATGCATCTGGTCCACACGGTATAACTAGTAAAATGCAGTCCTAAACAGAAGACAAGATTGTACAAGTATCCAAACTATGATAATTGTTCCTAAAACTAAAAGCTTTCAACCGATGATAAACATATAGTTCATTAAAGATGATGATAAAATAAGAGCTTCTAACAATCTAATTCGTCACATCCCTAAGCATCTAACTAGATCGCTGTACAAAACCAATTATGCCTGACGAGCGTCTCATCTCTAGGCATCTAATTCCATGAATCGTCTCAACTAGAAAGTAGATCGCAACCGATCCACCAAAAGACATGATAGGACCCATAAAAAAACCATGCTTTAACGATTTCAATGCATCCTAAAAACGTCTACTTTAAGATCCACGTCCTCGTGAACGAGGGATCTAAGAATTCGATCCATCAGTTTTTTTTTTCCTTCTCACCTTCTCCGGATCGCCGCCCTTGTCGGGGTGGTTCTTAATGGCCGCCTTGCGGTAAGCCTTCTTCAGATCGTCCTTCGAGGCGTTCTTGGGCACCCCGAGGATCTCGTAGTACTTCGTGTTGTCGCTCTTCTTCGGCCTCCCGAACATGTTGGCCTCCTCTTCTCTTGACGCTACGAAACGAGATGCCGACGGACGGAAGGCCGGACAACCGAACTATAGCAGAGCGCTGAGCCGGCGATCGCCTCCGATCCAATCGATCCCGCCCGAGATCGGAACCCTAAACGCTGGAGAACTCCCGAGGCGATTTGGGAATTCCTCCACCTTTTCTGTTGGGTCAAGCGCGGGCGGCTCGAGGGGGAGAGAGAGAGGAAGAGGCGGAGAATAAAAGGGAGGGAGGCGGAGATGCTGACGAAGCGAACCTCCTCTGGAAGGTCTCCGAAGCGGGAACGTGGGCGAATGCGAGAGGTCGGATGGAGATCGGACGGATGAAGGCGTCGGTTCTAGATGCTTCGTCAAAGCCGGGTGGTTTGTTTCGGGTCCCACGGGCGTCCGAGTCGAGTCACTCGTTTAGGTGGGGAATTTAAAGTGGACTCGTGGTCACCGTTTCAATTGGCGTAGAATATTATATATATTAAATATTACATGTGAAACGATTTTCATGTGAAACGCGTTTAAGTGTTTTTACACATATTTTTAATATATTAAATATTTGTTTGTGTTTTCTTTTCAATTTTTTTTCAGAGCATATGTAAATAAAATTTAACATGCGACATGCTAACTTTTGAATTAATAAAATCATCAAATAACTAAAATTGCTACTTAAGAAAATTTTAACAGTAAAATGGCCAACCTAAAAATAATTTATTTAATTTAAATGATAATTTTATAAAATTTCAAACACCTTGATCTGTTCTATGTTTTTAAAGTGCGTTCACTATATTATCATTCAAGATCACTTGACATTATGAATTAGTATGCATAAATAATTTATCTGATATATTAGTTATTTATAAAAAAAATAAAAACTTATAAGTTAATATACATTTTTTACCAATATACCCTAATCAAAATAATTATGCTTAAATATATAATTTATTTTTCACTCCGTAAACTTAAATCACAAACATATATTTTCACTCATAAAATTAAATATATAAAATATTTTATAAATATAATAATATAATCCTAATGATTAACTAAGAATTATTTGATTAATTTATAAATTATTTTTATTAGTTTTATCATTTATTTAAATAAAACTTAAAAGGATAAATATGAAAAGTGAAATTAAAAATATTTTAACTCAATTGACAACATTAACTGTCACTTATTCTATAGACATACATGTTACCTATAAAAACATGACTTGGATAATGTAGTTGGTCAAGGTAATTTTATGAATTTACAAATATTACATATAAAGAAACGTTCACTTAGATTTATTTTTATTTTGAAATTGTCGAGTTTTTATATTTCACTTACATTAGATTTTTATATTTTGCTTACATGAAATAATGTCTTTTTTATAGAGGTGGAGACAACCTCTACAACAAGTAAATTTTTAATTATAAGTTCACAACTAGAGAAATTTCAAACATTCTTTTTATTATAATTGATTTAACAAAAAAAATCAAAATAAGGCTACACTAATATCATAATATATCTAAATTCATTTGACTACTTTCGTACTGTCATTTTGGAATTCTTTGTAGGTTTTAAAAATTGCAATGATGGTTAGAATTTGTTTGTATTTATTTCATATTGAAACCAATAATTGGTGTATCCATTTGATTAATGGAGTGAACTATATAATTGTTACAAATTTTCATTTTTGACTCTCAAGCTCATCCATCTATTGATTAAAGCCTCTAACTCGTGCTCGCCATTGTGTTATTTACATTATGCACTTGTCATCCGTTCAAATCATCATTAGTTGATCTATAATATACTACACTCTCTTGGGCCTTTGGATCTAATCCAGCCCATTTAAAAGGAAATATATTTAACTTAAGATAAGAGTCTTCTTCTCTTTTTGAATTGGACGTGAAGAAAAAGAGGTTTTTTTCTTCCTCCGCCTGCCGAGCTGCCGAGGGTGTTAGGAAGAGAAAAAAAAGGTTTTTTCTTTCTTTCTTGTGATTTAGAGTTGATTTGAAAAATAAAATGGGTCTTTTCTTTGGTTGAAGAACCAAAGAAGAGAACATGACTAAAAAAAATAGAGATTTTTTTTTAAGAGCAAAGAATCAAGAACGGAACTAAATTGAGAGGATCTCTGAGATTTTATTGATACTATAATCACAGAGAATTATAGTAATTAAATGATATTATTCTTTTTGTTATTTCAGTATTTTTTAGAGAAAAATTATTTATCCCAATGAATTATTATTCGATTTGGACAGAACTCGAAAGATATTGTACTCTATTCTTATATTAGTGATATTACTTTGTGATTGTCCTGTGATTTTTTTCTTCTCATTGAAGAATTTTTTTACATAAATTTGATATTTTTTGCCTATTATTATTTTCTTGTGTATCGTACTTGGCTTATATTATTTAATTCACACATAAGAAAAGAGATTAAATTCCCAACAAGTTGTATTAGAACGAGGTTAATTGAAATTTTTTGTGTGTGAATTAAATGGAGGAAAATATTTTAATAGGATGATCAAATTGACATCGAATAATTATTCAGTTTGAAAAGTCAGGACGGGGGACTTTTTTTTACTGCAAGGACTTGTTTGATCCCATTGAATTAGGAGATAAAAAGTCAACATGCAAAATTGATGAAAGTTGAAAAAAGATGCACAGAAAAGCTATTGAAATGATTAGATAATTTATTGATGTCAGTGTTTTTCATCGTGTTGCTCAAGAGACAGATGTACAAGTTTTATGAAAAAAGCTACAGATTTATACGAATGGAATACAATTCAGAACAAAGCTTTCATGATCAGGAAAGTGATAAATCTGAAGTTTAAATATAGAAATTCTACTGTCGAACACTTGAGTGAATTCTAGGAAATAGTAAATCAGTTGGGAGCAATGAAAATAATCCTTGATGATGAGATGCAAAGATTAATGCTCCTGAGTTTCTTGTCATATTCATGGAAAACTTTAGTGATAGCACTTAGTAATTCTACTCTTAATGATATGGTATCACTCATCATGGTAAATAATTGTTTGTTCAATAAAGAAACAATGAGGAAAAGCATGAGAAAAAATACTATACAGGTTTTGTCACATAGAATAAAAGTACAAATAGAAGCAGATGATCAAAAAATCATGGCAACAATAGGTCACAGTCAAAAGAAAAATTTACGTGTTATTACTGTGACAAAAAGGGACATATCAAGATAAATTGTAGAGACCGAAAGAAGCAACAGAATTAAAAGAATAAAAAAGATGCAGATGATTAGAGTACTACTATAGTGACATTAGATGAGGATATATTACATTTTAGAAGAAAATGAAGAATGCAATGTCACAGGCTCTTCAGTTGAGTGGATCATCGATTCAGGGGCTTCGCATCATGTAACTCTATTAAAAGAATGCTTGAGTGTGTACAAGACTGGTGATTTTGGCACAATGAAGATGGGCAATAAAACATAGTTTAAAATTGCAAAAAATTGGATATGTATATATTTGAACAAATGTTGATTGTGTGTTGGTTTTTGAAGAATGTGAGGTACATACTGAATTTACGTCTCAATCTGATTTCTCTTTAACTTTTGGATCAGGAAGACTACTACAGTGACATGAATAATAAAAAGTGAAAATTGATCAAAGGATCCGTAGTTGTTGCTAAAGGAAAGCTATCAGGAGTTTTCTACAAAACTAAAATGAATTTGATTGGTCAGTCAATTAATGCAATAAAGGAAAAAAACTTCATATTTATAACACAAAAGATTTGGATACATGAATGAGAAAGGAATATAGGTTCTGGCGAGAAATTCTCACATCAGTGTTACCAAAGGTAAATTTTTGAATATTTGTCTATCTATTTGGTAAACAGTGCAGGGTATCATTCGTGTCCAATTCTAAGAAGAAGGAAAATAAGTTGGATTTGATGCATTTTGATGTGTGTGGTCTTATTGAGATAAATTATTTATGCAGCAATAGATATTTTGTTACTTTTATTAATGATGCTTCACGAAAAATATGGAATTATTTTATGAAGACAAAAGATCAAGTATTTCAGATTTTCCAGAAGTTTCATGTCATGGTAGAAAAGGAGATAGACAATCATCTGAAGTATCTTTGCATAGACAATGGTGGTGAATATATGTCTCAAAAATTCAAAGATTATTGCGCAGAGCATAACACGAAAAGTTAGTACCTAAGACTCTACGACACAATGATATTGCTGAAAGAATGAACAGAATCATTCTGAATAAAGTTAGGAGTATGCCAAGGACGACTACTCTATTGAAGATGTTTTGAAGTGAAGTTGTGAATACTACGTGCTACCTGATTAACATATCTCTTCATTTGAATTCAAATACTTTCAAGAAAATGTAGACTAATAAGAATGTGTCTTACTCTCACTTGAAATTTTTTTGTTACAAAGCTTCTACACAAGCGGCAAAAGAACAAGGACAAAAATCTAATGAAAGGGCTCAATAGTGCTTATTTCCGGATTATAGTGATATAGATTCTGAATATAAGTTGTCGAATTTAGAGAAGAAGAAAATCATCAGAAGCAAAGATGTAATTTTTCATTAATTAGAAACTTTAACAGACTTCAAAAAATCAAAAGAAGCAGAGCAATGATTATGTACAAGATGAACTTGGAAACAATGAGCCAGATGTGGATACAGATAATGTAGATGTAGAGGATTTTGTGCAAGAAGAGCAAGATACTACTTCATCTCGCAGATCTACAAGAGAGCGTTGTGCTTTCACTATATATTCAAGTTCTGAGTACTCGGTGATTATTGAAGAGGGGGAGTCAAAGATAAATCCAAGAAGAAAGTCAGAACAATGTGCCGAATTGGTCGGCATGAAGATTAAGCGATGATTCTTGATGGAGGATCTCCTTCTCATGGGCTGAAAGGGGAGATTATCCGGCCTTTGGGTCTAATCCATCCCATTAAGAAGGAAATCTATTTATTTATACTTAATTAACTTAAGATAAGGGTCTTCTTCTCTTTTTGGATTGGGCGGCCACATGAAGAAAAAGAGGTTTTTTTATGCCTGCCAAGTTTTTTTCTTTCACGTGATCTAGAGTTGATTTGAAAAAGAAAAAGGAATTTTTCTTTGGTCAACGGATAAAAAAAAAGAAGAACCAGGGAAGAGAAGATGACTGAAAAAAGAAGACAGAGATTTCTTCATGAAGAGTAAAGAATCAAGAACAGAGTCAGATTGGAAGGATGTCTGAAATTTTATTGATATTACAATCACATAGAATTATAGTAATTGGGTGATATTATTCCTACTGTTATTTCAGTATTTTTTAGAGAAGAATTATTTATCTCGGTGAATTATTATTCGGATTTGGGCAAAATCTGAAAAACATTGTACTCTATTATTGAATTAGTGATATTGTTATGTGATTGCCCTGTGTTTTTTTTTTCTCTTCTCATTGAAAGATTTTTTCATATAAAATTGATGTCTCTTTTGTATATTATTATTTTCTTGTGCATTTTGCTTAACTGATATTATTTAATTTTCATATAAGCAGAGGGATTGAATTCTTAACAATGTTATGTTTACAATTGGCCTTGCAAGTTTAATGGTCGATTGAATATTTTTCAAAATTAGCTTAGCCAATCATTACTTTAAAAAATTCAACCATTGTCCATAAATTTCATCGATAGAAAAACCTCAACCGACTTAACATATATGTGATAAGAATATTTTGTTCATTATAAATCTAGATAGTTAAATATGTTTCTTATGAAATGACTATTTTTTTATAATATTTATAACAACTTTTAACAATTATCATAATAAATCTTGTTATTCTCAAAATATCAATACATAACTCATATTTTCCAAAAAAAATCCCTTTTGATAATAAAAAAATATCATAAATATAGAAAAATGACATAATATATAAAAAAATGAAAGTTATCTTAAATTATCCCTATACTTAAGTTAAACCTCTTTGTTGCAAGAGAAATTATAAAATTCAAATATACTTTGTAAGAGTTCTTTTCATTTTTTTTTCATTTATCCTCTTTTCTTATGCATTTATATACGTACAGTATGCATTTAAGTCCATTTCCTATTTATTATTACGTAATAATATTTTCATATTTATTTATATTTATATCCTTTTGTTTCATTAGGAGAACATTCAAAAAAAAAAATTGTAGTCAAATGAAAATAGAATCATGCTTTTCCTTAATTCATGTACAATATATACAATCATTTAATACATATTGCATTTTTTAGATTATTAAGTTCATTTGTCCATGCTTAAGTGAGAGCAATATATCATAATCATCAATTTATCTCTAATTATCATCATCTTTGCAAAATGGATAATGATGATAGTTGCGAATGAAATTACGTGAGTAATGTCAAAGGGATTTCCCAATCTAAACTATAACGTAGATTCAAAATTGATTCAACAAATTCCCAAATATATATATGATTTTCATAGTTTCACTTGATACTCTGGTACCGGTATTTCAACTCGCAACGCTTTCAATCAAATGCATAAATCGACAAGTTTTGAAAATTTATAATACCAACCACATTTCTCTGGCCACAAGCGTATAATTGTCCACGTACTACGAATCAAGGTTGAACCACAAAGAAAGAGTTTGGACATGTCTTTAGACTTAACTCTGATAAGCAACATGTCTTCAGACTTGACTTTGAACCCACTTGCCTCTGCTTTTGTTCTAAAGTCTTACATCTCATATATAAGAATCAAGGTTTGTTCCTAAATCTCAATCCAATCAACAATATACACATTGAGAGAGAGAGACTAAAAATGGATATTCTCAAGCATACCTTTATAATTTAAGTTAAAATTATAACCCTATTTCTTCCTTCCTCTTTTTTCTCATAGCTTTGACTCTCCTTGATTCTCTTCTTCTTTTCTTCCTTCTCTCTAAGCTTGATGCTCCATCTTCTTCTCCTTTCTTGCCTTTTTTTTTTGTAGAAAATTGAAGCTTCATTGAAACTTTTGGAACTGTTGGAGACTAGGGAAAGTAGGTGAGAGTGGGGTTTCAGGGTATAAATTAAGCATATATCAGTTGGGGCCTTAAGTGGAAGGAATATTTTTTTCTCCCTTTATGTTTTTTGTTTCAAATGTTACAAGTAGCACCTTAAGATTGTGTTTCTTGTTGTTGTATTGTGAGCACACCATTCGAGAGGTGATTTGATTTTCGATTGTTGAGATTCATAAAAAACTTTGTGTGGGTGAGCCTAGATAGGTTTCTATCCTTGTTATCAATATGAGCTATGAGAGTAGTTAGAGTGATTTCTTTAGTGATATTATTATAGCTAGAGTTGAACAATGAAGCATCTATTTAGACATGTGACATATAATAACTAAATCCAACGCATACAAATGTAACAAATCTAGCATTGAGACTATCATTCTTTATTAATTTCCATTTGCATTTGGATGAATTACACCAAATACTCTCAAACTTTGACTATTTTCTCAACATTATCCTTCAACTTTATTTTGTAAGAATACTACCCTCCATCTTATAACTTGTTTCATGGAATGCCTATTCGATCGAGAATATTCAATTTTTTTATCATTCCAATGATGTGACATCTATTTTTTTTTTTAAAATGTATATAATACTAAAAAATTCGCTCCCCCTTTCGACCGTCACCAATGGTCAGTCCTCTCCGAAAAAGGGGGGCCCTCCCCCTCTGCACGCGCGCACAAAGAGGAAGGGGCACCTCCCCCTCCCCTTTCTTCTCCGACGAGAAGAGAGGGGGAAGGGGGGAGGCATTCATTTCCCTCTGCATAAATTTTCTAATTACTTGTGATAATAGTATATGATTATGATGCAAGGGTGTAATTTTTTTTTATTTCAACCACTTTATTTTTCTCTAAAGAGAACACAAAAGTGATATTGAATTGTGTACATAACATTCAAATGCATAAATTGAGATGAAAGTTATATTGCAATGTTTTATGCACAAACGATATGAATTAACTCTTAAAAAAATTAAAAAGTAGTAATCAGAATATAAAATAAATTACCATAACTATGCACAAATAATTCACACATAAAACTTCTCCAAATTTAAATTATTATTTACACTAAAAATATTAAATTTTATGAATATGATGAATAGTTTCAACACCTAAAAGGTGTAAGTTCATGATACATTTGATTCATGGAACCATTTCAAATCATTTAGTCATCAATTCAAGCAATTATGATTTTTGTTGGCATTCATGCAACATAATTATGTTGAACATGTGGACTCACATTATTGTAAGTTATAATAGAAAACCATGTTTTAGTAGAACAAGTAAGATATCAAATAGTAGATAGATTATAACAATTTTTTTCTAGAGTGTAAATTAAGTCAATAAGGTCATATTGCATTATATAGAAAGCAATAATTAATTAGGACTGAAATCGTTACAATAAAGTATGAGATTATATTCATATTCTCAAAATTTTCTCATTTCTCCAAAATAATCAACGGACATATAATTGCACGATGAATATTTCCAAACATAAATTTTAATGAAATTATTTAATCATTATACATAATTTGCCTTAAAACTCTAGTTCACCATAAGCACTCTAACTATAATCACACGAAAATATTTACAAGATCCAAGTGAGGGCCTAAGCATGCTTAAATTGGTAGGAAAGTACATACTTCAAAAAATCCAAGACATCCAAAGATAAGTGTAATGATTATTAATTTATCATCTTGAACAACCAACATTTCTCACTCACATGCATTAACGAAGACATATAAATTATATACATGTTTTAGCTCTCAAGGAAGTATAGTCCATAATTTTAATCGTATTAAATATAATTGTTTCATATATTTATTCATTTCCTTTAGATCTAGTCTTTTTCTTCTTCCGCTATCCTCTGGATAAGAGATGTTTTCAAGATTTATCTTTTTTCTCCCATTGTGTCCAAGTTGTGAGAAAAAGGACTGGAGTCCTGAATGAAAAGAAATTTGAAAAAATAATGGACGAGGACAAAAAAATATAAACTTTATTAAGTATTAATGATCTTTGGAGAAAATATAAAATGTTTTTTTATCTGTTATTTTAAATACTTTATAGTCCTATTTTGAGAATCAGTGTGTTGTTATAAGTTTGCACACTAATTTGTAATGGCCTATATTGCATCAAAATGAAAGAAAAAAAAGTTATTCACTTATGCCATTGAAAATTTACTCTAGTTCCAATAACATAACAAAAGGTATGGAATCATGATATTCATACATGAATTATGGTACAAGTGAAGGCATCTATTTTGATTAAAGTTATTGTTTTAATTTGTTAATTTTTATTATTAATTACTTAAAACTAAGTTATTTATAGTGAACATGCAAATACATGATTGAGTTTCCATGAATGCAAGTGCATGTCAATATGACATTATCAAATATGAATGTTTTGCCTTTTAGATTGAGTTTAAGTATGAAGAATGTCTCTGAATTTTCTTTTCTTTTTTATGGTGGCATCATTTTTTATTGGCAGATTAAATACTTATCATTATTTATATTTTTTGTAAATAAAATTATTATTGCTAAATCTTTGGTCTTGATCCCTTATTCACGCTATTTTCAAAAACAAAACTGTAAGATGGTAACTAGTATAGTCATAACTTTATCATTCAATTTCATCCTCTTTTGATAATATTAAAAAAAATAGCACCTAACATATGAAATTAAATATTATAGCAAAACTAAACATCAAATTATGTTTATAATATGTATTTGTTAGCGGTAAAAGTCAGCAAAAACTAAATCATCCTAAAAGTTTCAAAAAGAAATGAATTGATTGCCTCATTTTTTCTTCGGGCTTTAAAATAATATTTTTTATAAATTGTAAACATTAAATTAATCATCTAAATATTTATAAATTATTTTTCCATATAATATTGCAGTAACATATTTCATCATATTCCACCTCACCAAAATAGTTTAGTTTATAATGTTCACAACTTCACATTCAGTTTGATTTGCAACATAAAATAATGAAATTTTATTTGAAAATAAAATACTATTTTAATTATAGTTAATATTTTTCTTCAAAAGAAAAATGGTTGGGGAGCCCTATTTGGATGGCTGATTTAATTTGTCCCAAACTATTTTTTTTTTCCGATCATGATCAAATAAGTATTGAGGATGCTAGCGGAATGATATACTTTGGTTAAACTTGTGACTCTAACAATCCAATTAGAGACTACCAAATTTAGTGACATAAATTTGTTAAACAATTGTGATGATTGGTTAAAAAAACTTAATTTTTCGAGGAGTTTAAATGGATACCTCTTGTTTATTGTTCACATCAAACATCTTGCTATGAAAGCATGCTCAAATTATAAAATCTATTTATGATACACTTTGAAAATGGTTACTTTTTAAACATCCTCTTAAATATCCATTTTTTATACATGTAATCATAAGTTATAAATTTACATGTTTTAATCTTTAAATTATTACGATTTGACAATTTAGTCCTTCGATTATATTTCGTACAAAGTTATATCTATAAAATCCCAAAGGGCACCAAGAGGGGGGGAGGGAGAGAATTAGTGTTCAATCCGAAAATATTGAGTTCCAAAAATCAAGCTTCAAATCGATTCTTAAAATCTTTTAAATCAATGCAATTCAGATCGCATCAAACAACAAGAGAAAGAGATCAAATACAAATGAACACGGTGGTTATTAACGAAGTTCGGTCACACATTGACCTACATCTCCGCTCCGACTTTTCGACCTCGAGAGCGTGGGAGATTCTATTAGAACTCTTCCTTAATTTCAAATGGGGCAAAATAATGCCCTTTACATCAATCACATTATCTCCGTTTCAAGAGGCAAAGCAACTCCTCCTCTTAGGAAGATAATATTTTCTCTTACTCAAGAGGTAAGATTTGGAATTCCTTTTACACATGAGCTCTCATAATCTTTTTAAAAAATTGTTTCTCTTTTTTATAATAGAACATTCACAAGAAAATAAGAGAGAAAGAAAGAAAACTCTAAATGATAACTTAAAATTTTTCTTTTGATTACTTGAAGTTTTGCTTCAATGTTTGGATGGATGCATTTGCTTTTAGTTTTGGCACTCCTATTATAGGCTTCAGCATGTGAAAAATTCGTCCAAAATTTATTTCACATTTTTCTCTTTCAAAAATAGTCATTACTGTTCATTTCAGCAATGGATCGGTCGACCGCATTTATGGAGGTCGACCGATCTATATGACTGTTGCGCTGATTTTGTTCACTGATCACAGCAAATCGATCGACCGGTACATCAACGGTCAATCGATATCATCTTGACGTCGACTTGGGCAGTGCATGCATTGATCGATCGACCGACTTCTAGGATCGGTCGACATGTCTCGATCGACTTTCATTATGTCAATCGACTAGTTGACCGACCTGTACTATTTTGAGCATAACTTTTTGCACAGTTATCCAAATTAAATAATCTTAAATTCTATGAATAGTTAACATGATTATCTATAATTTTGATATTTATGATTCATCTAGAATCTAATAAGATCATAGTCAATTGTTTAATCAAAGTGTAGTGCATAAAATTTTCTCCTTTTTTTAAAACTTTTTTAGTATTTTAACTTTAATTTTTTTTCTATGTTATTAAAACTTAGACCAACAATATCAAGTTTCTTCTTATTATTTATGAATTGTCAAATTTACCCTTATCACTTTTATGTAAGAAAAAATAAAAAAAGGATCAAGAGCATAATATTATATAAAGTATTATTATCAAATAATACTTTTAGCAATTTTAATTAATTTTCATTTTGATTGTAATAGAGAAATAAGGATAAAAATGATATTTTTATAATTATTTAAAAATAAATTATGGATGAAACTTAACGGAAGGATCTCAAGATGACGTTTATATAGTAGAATCATAATTATTTCAACTTTTTCGTAATTAATAAATTAACATGTAGTGTGTTTGAAAGGAGTGGAACCTAATGATGATCAACTTAAAAAATGACGTGATATAAAAAAATGATATTGTAATAGATTAATTTTAATGGATATTTAAATAAAAAATAAATTTTATAAAGTACAAAAATATTATAAATTAAAATTTTATATAACAAAAATATAATATTTAAATTTTTAAAAATATTTTCAATAATTTATATTTAACATAATATTAAAAGATTTGGATGAAATGGCAAGTAATAAAATAGTATCAATTTAATAAATAAATTATTTTGTGAGATAAATGTATGAGAGAAAATAAGGAAAGAAAAAGAAAATCGATTTTAAAAAAGGATCCGTCACATAAAACAATTGAAAAAAGGAAAATAGATTCAATATGCTAAACACAACTAATGTAAAATTATCAATTATTTTAGGACTCATCATATTATTTTATTTGGTTACATTGTGGATAATTTTAATTGCTTTTCTTAATCTTGATTGAAGATGTGTTTTTCCATATTCTGAGTTGATTGAAATATATTTTGTAGAAAATATTAAATATAATTCAACTTTATCTTCTTCATTGTTTGAAACTTTTTACGAATAATTTTAAATTTTGTCTCATATTTTTTATCCATATTCATTTTTAAAATTTTTATTTTATTTATTTATAATAATATATTATCAAAGGCTAAAATAATTTTATGAGTATATTGGTATTTAACAATTTTAATTATTATTTATATTATCAATACTTATCAAATACTACAATTTGATAGCAGTGATCATTTAAATAACAGTAATATATTTTAATGGCAATCTAAATTATCGACTAATTAAATCAACAGTATGACCTCTATTTGTCAAACTTGGTAAAGTTCAGGGATTAAAAATTATAAACTTACGGTTTAGATAGTTTAGAATTAGATATAAAATAAATTATAATTCAAAAGTTAAAGAAAATAATCCTTGAGAAAATTGGTGTGTAACAGATAACAATGGCGTGAAATGAATTATCTGAAAAATAACTGCCACGTTATACAAAAAAAAAAACATATGAAATTTATTTCATATCATCAATCTTTTTCACGATTGCACCAAATAATAAATACCATTAATTAGTTTATAATTAAGGAAATCCTGATTAACACACATTAAATGCCATAACGAAGGGAGGATTCAGCAACAGTTGTATGCCACGTTGGATCACGAAATGATTGCTACCGCTCCGGTGTATTATATAATAAAAATTATAAATAGATTTTGGCATTAAAACTGGAAGATTTCAAAATTGACTCTGTAATGCGCCAGGGAAAAAGGATTTTGAGCTAAAAAAAATATGGAAAAAAATTGAAAATATTTTTTGATAATTATATCTGTGCATTTTACAATCCTACCGTTGTTAATCATCATCTAATTTATAATGAATCATGGATTGATTAATTAAATATTTTTTTATCCATTATTCATGTGAATAATCTAAGATGATGATTAATATGAATAGGATGGTGCTATTGACATAACACAATCATTATATATATATATATATTGAAGTATAACGATATTTTGATGAAATTTTATTATATTTTTAGTCACATATATAATTATAAGAAGAGAGTGAGTTTATCACCATTTTATTTATAACTAACTCTGTACGTTAAAGAAGGTTCTCATTTTTTTTAAAATGAGTTACGAGAGAAAATTGAAATTCATGTTGGTGATAAGTATAATATTTCTTTTTACTATTTACATTTATTAAGTATATATATTATCAAGCATAATAATATTTTCATGAAATTTTTATTATATTTTTGGTCGCGTAAAGCGCAAGGATGTTTCTTATGAATCAAAATTGAATTAGTTACAGGTAGGATGGGAAAAAAAATGAAATATATGGAATTAAACATATCTTTAAAAAAATTGTGTTGTCAGTAGTATGAATATTTATTTATTTATAAATATGTAAATTGTTTTATATTGTAGTATAAAAGAATTAACTTGTTGGGTAATCTGCCGCTACCAAACAGGCAACAGTAAAAGAATCAATAAGGAAACAAAAATAAAGAGTCGGATATTTTTTTGTATCTTTTTGCCCTTCTATTCCTCTTGGAATCCGACAGCCAGCGAGAGGCTCTGAAGAGTTGAGTTAAAGCAGATTCAACAGCAGGATCAGGAGCAGCAAAATGGAGGCATAACTGGACGGAGATGGTGTTTTCGCCCTACATTGCCGGTAAAAATCTGATCTTTCCGTTTGTTATCCACTTATTTGCTTCGAATTTGGTTCTATTTCCAGTACCCTGTGCCCAGATCCGTGGCGTTCTCTCATCTGCAAGTTTACTGAGTATTTTGATGTTTTTTGTTTGCGTTCTTGCTTGATCTCAGTTCGGCTTGGTGTTGGATGTGAGTTTCGGGCTGGTTTTCGTCCGATGTTTTTTCTTGTCAAAATTTGATCTTGGTGGATTTTGGGGGGTGGGCATGGCTGCAAATGTTGTCGAAAAGTGTACGCTCAAAATAAATGGCTTCAATCTGTGCGGAATTGGTCGTTTCCTTGCATGAATGATCAGAGCCGGAACAACCCCGACTTTAATGCGCTCGATGTCTAGTGAAAGCTGTTCCTTTTCCTCTCTCATTTGACAAAAATGGAATATTTATGGTTCTCTCATATGTAGATGACTAGATTTTCTGGAATTGTCCTTGGTTGCATGTAATCTTGAGTTTGGATCTTATTCTGTTTCCTTTTTGCTGCCCATGGTTGGAGTCTTGGAGATGATATGTTTCTGGCTGATGCATTTTGTTTTGCTTCAAGATTACTTCGGAGCACATCCTTTATTAGTCTGTTTTCCATCTTTCTTAAACTTTCTTACAGTGTAATATCTTCATTCAGCATGCAGAGAGAGGAGATTGAAATTGTTCTTTTCGCCACATGCCTCAGTCTGACATCCTATTTTCTTTGTGAAACTGCGACCAGAGTGTTTTAGGTCTTGGCAAAGCCACATGTGATATCTTGGGGAAGACAAATAAAAACAAGAAAGAATTTGGCATATCAGCTCTGATATGTTTTTGGCATCTGGGATACTAAAGAACTTTAATTGAAGTTTTAGCAATATTGTAGGAAAATTCATTTGCCTATCTTATAGCAGATTAAGAGATTGGAAAGCGTGCTAAGAATATACACCTAAACAATGGTGCTACTGGCAGTTTCAATTAATTCTTTTCTATTTGTTATCTTTTGAAAGTAGAAATTATTTGATCTAAATGTTTAATTTGTGCCTTCAAAAAAAAATTGTTTAATTTTGATTTTACAGTTTACTTTTTGTTGCAGGGCATACAAAGTGAACTGACTGCATCATGGGCATTGCTTCGAAGTGGCTTAGGTCATTGGTTGGCCTAAGAAAACAAGAAAAACCACAGACTCTAGAAAAGAATGAGAAGGTTAGTAACATATGTACCATTCTACATTTTCTCATTTATAATTCTTTTGTGCATTGGTCCTTTTCTGTCATGTTTCTGAGCATAGTTGAGTTCACTTGTATGAACCTGCAATTTGAAATTTAACTAAGATGATCACCCAAGGGAACAAGAGTTACAATATGAATATCAATGTCTACCAAGTACCAACTACTATTGGGTAGAGCTTATGGTTTGTACAGAGGGAAAAAAAAGAATGATTTATTATATATTCAGAATGGTTAGAGAGAGCCCTGCCAAAATTAAGCCACGTGGTGGTTTGGATTTATTACATAGCATTGCCTTGTAGGTTGAATTTTCTTTTAACACTGGAGTTTCTTATTCTGCCAATAGTTTACAAAAGACATGTGAGAATTAAAGTTGGTGATGCTATATTTTTTTTATTAAGCCACATCTAATTGTACTCTCGTTTCTTCTCCTATTTCTTTTTCTTTTCTTCAAGTGCCCTTTAGAGTACTTTTGGTGCCTGCTGACCTGTGAACAATGCAGAAAGGTTCCACTGGTAATACATTGCGGACTCGGAGGAAAAACTCTGTGGATTTTGAAGATGTGATAATAGAAGATCAAGCAGCAGTAACTGCTCAATCAACATTGGACGTCAATAAGCAACCAAACCCAAGCACTGCATCATCCTCTGCCACGTCAAATCATATGCAAGTAACTTGCCAAAGCAAGACAAATGTGAAAGAGGAATGGGCAGCCACAGTTATTCAAACTGCATTTCGAGGATTCCTGGTATTAAGCCTTCCTAATTACATCCTCATCAATACCATTAATTTGGTCATCTCCAAGTGTCAGGCAAAAATTGTTAAAAATAGCGTGAAAGCACTAGTTAACACAATCCATTTTGGTGTTTCACATCAATTGAATATGAGACCATTGAAAGTTGCAATAAGTTGCCTTCATTTGAACTGTCGGGTCACAATCATCCACAACTTTTTGGTCGCTTCATTGATCATAATAAAATGTATACTTGCTGAGCTATATGTGCAGTAAACGTGTGGGCTTTTGAAATTCAAAAACCATGTACTTTTACCATATCTGATGTCCAAAACCTTGCAAAACGTATATCTTGCTATATACGCAACATTGTACATTTATTGAGACATAATTCAAATGCTCCTTACTCCTTAATATGAACTTTTTTCATCGTTCTGTTTTGCTTCCTTTCAGGCTAGAAGAGCTTTACGTGCTTTAAAAGGACTAGTTAGATTGCAGGCTCTTGTCAGGGGTCATGCTGTAAGAAAGCAAGCTGCAATTACTCTTCGTTGTATGCAAGCTTTGGTAAGAGTTCAGGCCCGTGTGAGAGCTAGACGTGTTCGCATGGCATTAGAAAGTCACTTGGACCAGCAAAAGGTTGATGAACAAAAGTTGCATGAAGCTCATATCCGTGAAATAGAGGTAATATATGCAATGATTTAATGATTGCAGCTTCATTGTGAACAATGGCTTCTATCGTTAGGCACAATTGTGCTCATGTGCACCCTAATGCTATGCACAATTGTGCTCATATGCACCCTCTAGTGCAACTAAAGCCACATTGTGCATAATCTTAGTATATGAGAATTTCACCTTAAGTAGGCTTGTATTTTAAGATACAATTGAAGTGTTTCAAGGTTAAGCTTTTTATGAAAGCATTTCTTGTTGATTTTCTTGAATGACATTCTATTTTGGCATCAATATCTATATATTATCTCATTTTTAAAATCTTTTGCACTACCCTGTTGACCATGCAATGGGGAACCTTAGGTGTCGTTTGGATGAAGAATATCTTTTAGGGAATACTAAATTTTGTTCAGAACAACAACAACAACAACAAAGCCTTATCCCACTAGGTGGGGTCGGCTACATGGATCATACGACGCTATTCGTTGATCCATGTTCATGTGATTCGACAGGGTTTTACGCTAGCTGTCGAGGCCTAACACAACCCTCCTCCTTTATCCGGACTTGGGACCGGCTATAAAACATAGTCGGAGTTTGATTTTGTTCAGAAGAATATAAATATTCTTGTCGTATTCTTATTCTTCTTTTTGTTTGATTTTAAAGGAATAAATTTTAAATATATAATATTTTATAATTAAAATATTTTATTATACATACTTGACATTTATTATTGTTAATAATGCCTTGAATCTGAACTCAGTTGGTCCCCCTACATAGTCAGACACTTCAGCAGAATTCCCCTACGGGGGTATTTTGTATGTGATTCAGATTTGATTTATTTCCTTATCACGAGATAGGTGTCCTATTTTCAGGGAATTTATTTAGAGTCCCACTCCGTATGTAATTCCTATCATCTATCAAAGGGAGTGTCTATATAAACTCCATAGGGGTCTAGACCGAGACCCATCCTTGTAATCATCGTTATTCCATAACAAAGAGCCGCCGCCGTTTTTCCTCTTCGCGTTCTTCTGTATTTTCGTGCTATCCCTCTCTCCCTCTTTTTCGTAACAAACTGGTATCAGAGCCTTAGGGTTTGTCAGCGATTCTCGATCAGTAGGGAGATGGCGTCGCACAACGTGAGCGGGGAGAAGTTCAACGGCAGGAACAGTTCGAGTTGTGGCAGATCAAGATGCGGGCGCTTCTGAAGCAACAAGGAGTCTGGGCGCCGCTCTCAAACGTGTCGAAGAACAAACCAAAGGAGGAAGACTCGAAGGGCAAAGAAAAGGAGATCGACCTTGCAACTTTGGCGGCACAGGAGGAGAAGGCGCACTCGATGATTCTGTTGTGTCTGGCGGATGAGGTGATAATCGAGGTCGCAGATGAAGAAAAGGCGGCCGGTCTGTGGTTGAGACTCGAGAGTCTATATATGACGAAGTCTCTCACCAACAAGTTGTTGAAGCAACGTCTGTTCTCTCTCCGCATGCAGGAAGGTACCCCTATCAAGGAACATCTTGATCAGTTAAATTTTTTGTTGATGGAACTCAAAAATATCGATGTTAAGATCGAGGATGAAGATGCTGTCCTAATTCTGTTAGTTTCGCTTCCTCCATCATATGAAAATTTCGTTCATGATTATCGGGAAGGAAACTATAAGTCTGGAAGAAGTAAGATCGAGTCTCCATACTCGTGAACTTCGGAATAGGGCATCTGAAAATTCTGCAGAGACTCAGGCCGCGGGTTTGATATCGACCGCAGAGACGGGACAGTCCTCGAATTCGAAGAAATCCAAATCCAAGAAGAAGAAAATCACTGCGAAGGACATTTGTAATTACTGCAAGGAATCAGGTCATTGGAAGAAAGACTGTCCGAAGAAGAAGAAGGCCCCCGTCGCTGCGGTGGCACATGAAACAGGGAATTCCGAAGATTTGGTTCTGGCTGCTTCTGATCAAGGATGTCTGGAGGATAGTTGGGTTCTGGATTCGGGGTGTTCCTATCACATGACTCCGAATAAAGATTGGTTCTCATCTTATCAGAAGACTAGACTGACGGTGGAAGTGTCATCATGGGCAATAACACGACATGTCAGATAGTTGGGATCGGTTTTATGAGATCAGGACTCATGACAATCTTGTGAGGACGCTGACAGATGTCCGCCATGTTCCGCAACTAAAGAAGAATTTGATATCACTTGGAGTCCTCGACTCTAAAGGGTGTCAGATCAATGCTGCTGGAGGCATCCTCACCGTCATGAAGGGTGATGCTACGGTTTTGAAGGGAGTCAGACAGAAGTCTTTGTATGTATTACAAGGCAATACAGTCTCTGGCGTTGCTGCAGTGGTTAGTTCATCCGAATCAGATAGGTCCAGGCTGTGGCACATGCGGCTTGGGCATATGAGTCAGAACGGGATGAATATTCTCAACAAACGAGGTCTTCTAGGAGAGAAGAAGATATCTAAAATCAACTTCTGCAAGCACTGCGTATTCGGCAAACAGCGAAGGTCTCAGTTTGGTAAGACAGTGCACAGGACGAAGGCGACACTTGACTACATCCACGCCGATTGTTGGGGTCCCTTTCGTGTTCCATCATTAGGAGGTGCGAGGTACTTCCTATCTGTGATTGATGACTACTCGAGGATGACTTGAGTATTTATGATGAAACACAAGAGTGAGTCCTTCAAGGCCTTCAAGCAGTGGAAGGTTCCGGTGGAAAATCAGACGTCGAAGAAAGTGAAGCGTCTTCGTACTGACAATGGTTTGGAATTCTGTTCTACTGAATTCGACCAATTCTGCAAAGATGAAGGCATTGCCAGGCATCGCACAGTTAGGGATACTCCACAGCAGAATGGAGTTGCAGAACGAATGAACATGACACTTCTGGAGAGGGCAAGGTGCATGCTCTCTAACGCTGACCTGAATAGGACATTCTGGGCTGAAGCTGTTAACACAGCTTGCTACTTGGTGAATCGAAGTCCGGCGACTGCGATTGATCTCAAGACTCCAACTGAGGTATGGTCAGGAAATCCTGCTGATTATACTTGTCCGAAAGTTTTTGGTTGTCCAGCATACTATCACGTCAGTGAAGAAAAGTTGGAGCCAAGGGGGCCAAAGAAGGGGTGTTTATGGGATATGGTGCAGGAGTGAAGGGCTACAGAATCTGGTCTCCTTCAGAACACAAAGTCATTCACAGCAGAAGCGTGACCTTTGATGAAGCATAAATGTTTCAGTTGAAGGTGGAGGCTGAAGAGAGTGTCAGTAAACAGGTGGAGGTTGAAATCACTCCAACTGAGGATGATGCTGAAGGATCACATCAAGAAGCAGAACCAGAAGGTGAAGAATCTGATGAGCAACCTGAAGAGGAGTTAATTGCTGTTAGACGTCCTCGCAGAGAAGTGGGTCCTCCTAAGCGATATGGTTTCGAGGACATGGTTGCTTATGCACTACAGGTAGCTGAAGATGTGGAGTCCCTGGAGCCGTCCTCTTATAGGGATGCCATCACATGTGTCGAATCTGGACAGTGGATCGCTGCTATGGGTGAGGAGATGGAATCTCTTCACAAGAATCAGACGTGGGAGCTGGTCAAGTTGCCTAAAGGCAGGAAGGTTGTTGGCTGTAAATGGATCTTCAAGAAGAAAGCAGGAATTCTAGGAGTTGAAGGCACGAGATACAAAGCACGGTTGGTTGCTAAAGGTTATAGTCAGAAAGAAGGTATGGACTACAATGAAATATTTTCACCTGTTGTCAGACATACTTCTATCAGGGTGCTACTTGCTCTTGTAGCACATCAGAATCTAGAGCTCGAGCAACTAGATGTGAAGACTGCATTCCTCCATGGAGAACTTGAAGAAGACATTCTTATGAGCCAACCAGAGGGATTCTCCATTCCAAGAAAGGAGAATCAAGTTTGCAGTCTGAAGAAATCTCTGTATGGCTTGAAGCAGTCTCCCAGACAATGGTACAAGAGGTTCGACAGCTTTATGATCAGTAAGGGATTCAGTCGAAGTCCCTATGATTGCTGTGTATATCACAAGAAGGTGAAGGACGGCTCCACCATCTATCTGCTCTTGTATGTTGATGATATGCTTATTGCTGTCAGAGACATGGCAGGCATTCAGAATCTGAAGAAGCTTCTCAGTGCAGAATTCGACATGAAGGATCTTGGTGCAGTACAGAAGATTCTGGGGATGGAAATTCTAAGGGATCGCGCACAGGGTAAACTCTTCTTATCTCAGAAAAGTTATATTGAGAAGATTTTATCTAGGTTTGGAATGTCTGGAGCGAAGCCTTTGAATACTCCATCAATTGCAAATGTTTATTTTTCCGTTGCCTTCGCACCAAAGTCAGAAGCAGAAAAGGAGTACATGTCTCGGGTTTCATATGCTAGTGCAGTTGGAAGTCTGATGTATGCTATGGTTTGCACAAGACCGGACATTGCTCATGCAGTCAGTGTTGTCAGCAGATTCATGAGCGATCCAGGAAAGGAGCACTAGCAAGCAGTGAAGCGAATTTTTCGGTATCTGAGAGGAACATCTGATATTGGCTTCATCTACAGAAGTGATAAAGAGTGTTTGGTTGCAGGGTACTCAGATTCAGATTATGCTAGAGATGTTGATGGAAGACGATCTATGACAGGCTATGTCTTCACTTTGGGCAGTTCAGTTATTAGTTGGAAGGCTACACTTCAGCCATCAGTTACATTGTCCACCACAGAGGCTGAATACATGGCACTGACAGAAGCTGCCAAGGAAGACATCTGGTTAAAAGGCTTAGTTGAAGATCTCGGATTACATTAGGAGCAGGCTATAGTGCACTGTGACAGTCTGAGTGCAATATATTTAGCCAAGGATCAAGTACATCATGAAAGAACTAAACACATTGATGTCAGATATCACTTCATCCGCACTGAGAAGAGGATCAAGGTGAAGAAGATTGGCACTAAAGACAATTCAACTGATATGTTCACCAAATTTGTTCCTTATGGCAAGTTCCAACATTGTTTGGACTTGCTTAACATAAATACTTGGTAATAGCTTCAAGATGGGACTGGCGGCGGCGTGGCGTGCTTTTGTGCTCTGAAGATGATTCAAGTCAAGGTGGAGATTTGTTAATAATGCCTTGAATCTGAACTCAGTTGGTCCCCCTACATAGTCAGGCACTTCAGCAGAATTTCCCTACGGGGGTATTTTGTATGTGATTCGGATTTGATTTATTTCCTTATCACGAGATAGGTGTCCTATTTTCAGGGGATTTATTTAGAGTCCCACTCCGTATGTAATTCCTATCATCTGTCAAAGGGAGTGCCTATATAAACTCCCTAGGGGTCTTGACCGAGACCCATCCTTGTAATCATCTTTATTCCATAACAAAGAGCCGCCGCCGTTTTTCCTCTTCGCGTTCTTCTGTATTTTCGTGCAATCCCTCTCTCCCCCTTTTTCGTAACAATTATCATGATAATGATAAAAATATTAATATATGGTTTAATTATAAAAAATAAAAGAAATGGTTAAAAGGTGAAAACGGTGAGAATAAGTCTATTCTTTCATTTTGATGGAATACAAATGTTACGATTTCGTGGGTTATAATGGTGGAATTTCGATTCTCAAAGTGGTTTCGGCAAAAACGAAGTTTGACTGCCTTATCCTTATTCTATTGGTGTTTGGCGATATTCGACCGAATAAGTACTTATTCAACGAGATAACCCTCATCCAAATGGTTCCTTAGATCTTTTATTGCTGCTATTCATGTTCAAATATTTTGACGTCGACATCTCTTTAATCTCATGTATCTCTAATCTTGTTTATTATCGTGAATGTAGGACGGTTGGTGTGATAGTTTTGGATCTGTTGAAGAAATTCAAGCAAAATTACTAAAGAGACAAGAGGCTGCAGCTAAACGTGAAAGAGCCATGGCATATGCTCTCACTCATCAGGTATTTCTTATGACGCAATCCAAACCTTTTAGGGGGCAACTGGTTATTGGACTTGAGAATTCTTAGGTGCTTATGCTATTTATTTGTTTTTCTCATTCATTTTAATTAATCTTCTTTAGATAATTTGACCACCGACAAAGAAATTAGTTAAACTCATCTTGTTTAGACTATTTTAGTTCATCTTATTTCAATCTCTTTCACATCGTGTTTATACTTTAGACAGTTTTAGCCATTCAATATCTGATAGGGAAGCTACTTGACAATTGAAACTGCAAAGAGTTTCACAGGATCAGATTTTTGTCTGTACAATCTTTTTTATCAGTATGTTGTTTTCTAAAACATTACATGTGTGGCACTTCCATTCCATTCCTTGTTCTTTTTATTTACGACATGGATGCTTAGCTAGTATTTTGATCATTATTTATCTTCAGTGGCAAGCAGGTTCTACACAGTCAGGTGCTGCTGGAGGATTTCAACCAGATAAAAATAACTGGGGTTGGAATTGGTTAGAACGGTGGATGGCTGTTCGTCCTTGGGAAAATAGGTTTCTGGACATAAATCTCAAAGATGGTGTGAAACTTAGTGAGAATGGAGCAGCTGATGACAATACTGGATTCAAGGCTCAGCTTAAGCCCTCTGTGAAGAAGCCTGTTTCCACTCTTCATTTAAACCTCCAAAACCAGAAGACAATTCCATCACACTCTGAAGGAAGTGGTTCTTCATCAAGCCGATCAGCCAATATGCTAGCTTCTTCAACTCTGCAGTATGTCAAGGCAAAATCGAAGTTATCATCTGAAGAAGTCTATGGAGATGTTACATCCCAACCTTCTGGACTTGGTAATAGATCCTACAGCAATCCCAAAGAGAGGTCCACTCAGCTAGATTCACATGCTAAGAGGCTATCCTTACCAAATAGTATGTCTCTTTCTTGAGTTTCACATCTTTAAATGTTATCTTAACAATTGCGTTATCATAATAAAAGAAAAAAAATCCTGATAAAAGAACAAAATAAAAGATGTTATCTTACCAAATAGTATGACAATTTAATTTGCTCTTGTAGTGCAAATATTCTACTTAACAATCTTTTCTTCTTTCCTCTTAAGGTGTCCTTTCTTGCTGGCAATCATTCTGGAAATACATAAAAGATCATTAGGCGATGTGAACTCTCCAAAATAATCATCCCCTGTAACTCAAAATATCATTCTACTTCATCACGTTTTCAATGAACATGCACCTACTTTTACTGCATAAATCTCCTGATCCCAAAGAAATGTTCGTATCTTATCATCCAAACTATACTTTGAAATGCAATTTGTTTAATGCTGAACTATCACACTCAGTTCTGAAGCTAGGACTAGAAATGTTTACTCTAATTTACTCAATCATTCTCTAGTTACACCACCTTTATTAGTGCCTTTTAGCCAAAACTTTTGGACACTGTTGTATGAAGTTGGAGTTCCTTACAAACATTATTTTCTGGAAACGATCAGGTTTGGGAACTGGCAAGCACACTACAGATAAAGTTACCCCGAACAGGTCTGGAAGTTCTCAGAAGTCTGTTAAGGGTACACACAAAGTCCAAACGAAGCAGTACCAGAAATCTACAGAACAAGCTCCCAAGAGGGTTGAACTGCAGGCATAATTAGGGACTTGCCATGCCATGTAGCTGCTCTGTACATAACCTCCTGGCCTTATTGAGCTAGTTGCAGTCAATGTCATGGTTATTCAACTCGTATAATAGGGTTCATGCTGGAAGACTATGGTTGCTTCGGACAGTATTATGTTACATATGGAGGGTTCATTCTATTACTTTATTTGTTCTGAATTGCTTTTCGGCCTCTATATTTGTTCATGTACACCTTATGTGATTGTTCTTTAATTCATTTATTGGACAAATGTGTGCTGTTCTAAAATTTCTCTATCGATTTGTTAAGTGTGCTCGTCCACCTTTCTGTTCATGTGTGTAATCCTTAGCTAACAATTCCTGTATTGCATTCTCAAAAAGCCCTTAAATGGTGGTCTGAAATCAGCAGCCCTTAAGCTCCAAGTTACCAAGTGTCATTGTTTATGTTACAGCCTTACAGGTGCAAGAATGTGAGCTTTGGAGATTCAATTATTGCGGTCTACTTTGGTCCAAAAGTGAACATTTGTGGTCGGCAACAAAGACGAATTATATGAAACATAAGATCGGATCAGTCCATGAATTGAAAATATATGCATAGATCAGATCACATGAGTTTCTTCTTAAACAGTGGCGCATTGGTTGTTGTGGCACACATTTCATCACTTGTTTAATCCTCTGCCTTGAGGGGGGAACATATCTAATGGTTTTGATCTCTGTGCTCCTTTTGGCCTGGCCATTCCTGTGCTTGTGTGTCGATGTGATCCGCAAGTCGCTGTGATTGTGATGCTTTTGGTCTGACAGTTCTTGTGGCTTTCTCTTCGTATTTGTTTAAAGATTTTGCCACTAGCCTTTGGATCCTCCCGTGACACTGGAAGCGCTCAGAGCTCTGTCCATGGTCACATGACCTCACGTAGATAGCCACTTTTAAATACTAGCCTTGGATCCCCTTCTAGATTGACTATTCCCAGCCCTGGGTGCAGGACTGAGATGAGCACCAGTTAGACTTTTAGCAGGCAATTGGAGAAGCATATGTAGTACTTTCTCTCTCCTTGTTTGACATCTCTCACTGGATGCAGATTGGAGTGGAGAAAGAAACAAAGATGAGCCAGCTGGATGTGATCAAAGTCAGGGGGAGCACAAAAACAGCATTGCAGGTGCCTGAAAACTGAAAAGTTGCACCTTGAATTAACAAAAGGTACTAATAAGAGTTATTGAGGTTGATTTATAGCAGACAACAGGATGAATAGCTTTGCACTTTGCGTGAAACCTTGATCTTTTTTTTTAGAGTGAAAATTTAAGCATTAAACTGCACGTCGAAACGCATCTTGGTACAAAATACTGAGGAGCTCACAAGAAAGAGGTTCCTTATAAAAAATCATATCTCCTTGCGCCCGTCCAATGCTTGCAAGAAAATCAACAACTCTATTACATTGTCTATTACAGTGTATAACAGAACATACATTAAAATTATCAATAATATGCTATATTGTTTGCATAATGGTGATGATTTTTCATAGGCATCACAACTTTCGATTGATAATATGCGTTAAAAGCTCCGAATCTATTTCAACAAAGATGCTAGTTAACTCCATGCACCTCCAGCTCGATGATGTCACAAGCAATCCGGCAACACCTTGCAGGCACGAAGACGTCGTTAGAGGCTCGAATAATACATCCCGCTCCCCTTGACGTCAATGGATCAACAAAGGATTCATCAGAGTTGAACTTGACCTAAGGGTCAGCCGGGAGATCCCACCGGACCCGAATGAAATCCTGAGGGCTAATTGTCTCAAGAATATGGGTAGTCACATATTTCTAATGCGCGACGACAGCGCGCTCCCAAACGCACAGCATGTTTGCTTGCTTGGAGTAAAAATGACGATCGTTCCGAGCTGTCCAAATCCCCCATAAATAAAAAGCAAAAAGAAAAAAAAATCTATTTGATCTCCGATCGAGCAACCGACCCTCTTGATCCAATCTCCAATATGCTATGTTGATCTTTTAATGGAGTCACATTGAACATTATGTCAAAAACTCATAGCAAAGTTTAAACCTTAGGTAGATCAGTAAGAGTTCCATTGAACTTTTAAACAATGCGTCTATCAGAGTATAAATACTTTCCATCTCTAGAGGCAACAGAAAATGGAAAGAACACCAAATTGCAGAATAAAGCTTTTATGCTCCATTCCTACACTAGGAATATATATAGTAATACTAGCAATAATAATTCCCTTTTTTTCCATTGGGACCTCATTGTCTTTCCATTTGCATCATTGCATGTACCTTTTATTTATTTATTTTGGGTTCTTTTACTTTTGATCGAAGACAAGTATATCTACTTTTTTTTCCCTCTGTGCTTTATTCTGTTTTAGAAAAATTAAGAAAAGATAACTAAAAGCACATAGAATTCAACCAAAAACAAAAGTTTCTGTGAACCACTCACAAAAATAGTAACACACAATTATATCTGCTTTAATGAGAAAATGCTGATGCATGGCTTGCATCATTTCAGATAAGCCTGAGAACACTGCAGGAAGATTTGCTATTTCTTCCATTTATATACAAGATAACTCAATAGATTCTTGTTTCCTTGCACGTATCCTCGCATGTATTTAATACTTTATCCTACATGATATTTGTAATCGTAGAGATGAAGACATGTAAGCAGTCAGCAGCCATACACAAACATTATTTTTGTTCATCTAGCGAAAAAAAAATGAAACAAGATAATAACACATTAAAATTTATTTTCCCCCACAAAACTCTAGAACACATCTACTCAAAATTAAAAACAAAGAAGTCAATCACCATTTTATTATATTGGGCTCAGGAACACAAAAATAGCTACTTAGTTAAATGCCATACAAAATGTATATTTTCCATTTGAAAATACTACCAGATACAAAAAATTATTTAGTGGTGTTTTTTTTATCTAATTTATTTTTTTCATTATTTACTCCGACCCAACAACTCAAAACTGTCCCCTTCCCACCCTCCTCCTGCCCGTCCCTGTATCTGCCACGTGTCCCATTCATCCATTTCTTCTCCCTTATCACGAATTCCACGTTATTGACCCAACTGATTTAAAAATTACTGGCCGTCAGATCTTGATCTGATGGCGACGGAGGGAGGAATGTATCAAGGTTTTGTTTTTAATATTTTTTTCGTTTTTGTATAAAATGAAACCGAAGGGGAAAAAAAGGAAGGGGAAAGAAAGGGACACGCAAATCTCCTCAACGCCACCGCCACCAGTGCCACTGACCTCTCTGCTCTTCCGCTCTCGGTCGACCTCTCGTCGGCAAGATCCAAGTTTGATCCCAGAATCGAGCAATTCGCATCGGCCGGCGTCGATTGGTACCCACCATTGGCCGTCTCGTCCTCCATTCAGGCTTCGAATGGTGTGGTAGGACTCCCCCGGCGTTGTGATCCGGTTTGGGTTCTCTCCCCTTCTCTCTCTCTCCGTTGAGGTTGGTGTTATGAAGACCGCGTGCAGGAGCTTGGAGCAGGACCGCGAGAGGACGATGCTGTCGTCGTCGCCGTTCTTGATCTCGTTCGTGCTGCTGCTGTCGTTGCCGGCAGTGTTTTTGTTTGCGCCCCGGATCCTTCCGCCGAAGACCATGCCGAGGATTCCCGACCTGGACGAGGCGGAGGACCTCGCGCTGTTCCGCCGCGCCACGGCGGAGGCCGCCGCCGGGGGCGGCGCGGGGCTGTCGGCAGCGTCCGGGCTCCGGCGCCGCGTTGCGGCGCCGCCCAAGATCGCCTTTTTGTTCCTCACTAATTCGAACCTCACGTTCGCTCCCCTTTGGGAGCGGTTCTTCAAAGGCCACGAGAAGCTTTTCAACGTGTATGTCCACGCCGATCCCTCCGCCAAACTGCTCCTCCCGCCGACGCGCTCATTCCATCACCGATTTGTCCCGGGGAAGGCCACGCAGCGAGCGTCGCCCACTCTCATCTCCGCCGCGCGCCGGTTGCTCGCCTATGCCCTCCTGGATGATCCCGCTAACGCCTTCTTCGCGCTTCTGTCGCAGCACTGCGTCCCGCTGCATTCCTTTCGGTTCGCGTATCGCACCCTATTCGACGACCCAGGTGCACCCGCCCGCGATGGCGCTCTCCGCCGTCGGCATCGTAGCTTCATCGAGATCTTGGATGGGGAACCCACCCTGCGGGATCGTTATGTTGCGCGCGGCGACGACGTGATGCTCCCGGAGGTGCCGTTCGATCGTTTCCGCGTCGGCTCGCAGTTCTTCATCCTCGCCCGGCGCCACGGTGTCATGGTGGTGCGCGACCGCCGTCTCTGGAAGAAGTTTAAGATGCCGTGCCTCAAGTCGAGGCAGTACTCGTGCTACCCAGAGGAACACTACTTCCCAACGCTGTTGGAGATGCAGGACCCTGAGGGGTGCACGCATTACACTCTGACCAGGGTGAACTGGACGGACAGTGTCGGCGGTCATCCACACACGTACCAACCACAGGAGATAACAGGGGACTTGATCAGGGATCTGAGGAAGTCTAATTCCTCTTACTCGTACCTCTTTGCCCGCAAGTTCTCACCTGAATCCCTCGAACCTCTGCTCGCGATAGCAGATTCTGTCATCTTTCGTGATTGAGTTTTTGGTTGTGTGCCTTTTGTTTGCGGCTTGGTGCTGGGGGATGATGCTCTGGAATAAATGAGGTATGTCTCAACTTGCTCTTGCACAAAAACCCTTAGATTGGATTCCTTATTCATGTGAACTGCGAGAACATCTTCTGCTGTTGAAATGGAGATTTAATTCGTAGGATGTATTGCAAGCTAAATCAACTGGATCAATCAGCTGTCGACAGCTGATTGATCCAGTTGATTTAGTTTGCAATACATCCACAGCTGGTTACTTTAACAAGTTCTATCTGAAGCAATGTAAATAGTCAGACAGATGGATAAGTAGGGATACTTCAGTATTAATGTTCTATGATATTAGACTGTCTAAACAATTTACATTGGAGTTTGCAAAGTGTTACATTTAAGTTGCAGTTACTTAATTACCTAAAAGAAGCTGCAGTTCTTCATGAAAAGTTATATTCATTTACATGCTTTCCTTTTATATCTGCATTGCACTGATCATGCATAATTCCTTCCGTACTTACTAACAAGCTTTTGTTGTATGTATGATTTGGCATACTCTCTGTTGGATTCAGCAGTGATTGATGATGAAGTCTCACTTTTGCTGTTGTTGTGTGCAGGGACTGATGAGAGTAACTGGCTCAAGCTGATCCATCGTCTCCTCTTGATACGTTAGGAGTTATCCATCCTCCCCTTAGAGTCACAGCGACTGTTCTGTTCTTCTCCTTTATCTGCGAAGGTCTAAGACCTGCAAGATGTTGCAGTTTAAAGGGCATGAAGTGAGACTGTCGTCAAGTGAGGTGTGAGAGGTAGTCATTAGTGCGTAAGCATCCTTTGTAATAGAAGCAATGCAGTAAGTCTGTATGTACACACAAATCATCAATATTTGTAAAGTTCTTGCCTGATGCTTGGCATAATCATCATCATCATCTCTCTCTCTCTCTGGTGTATTTTGTTTCATCTCAGAAAGAAAGGGAAAAGAAGTGCCTTTGCCATATGGTTTATGTTATATTCCATAATTAAGCTGTCACTTTGTATACAATTTTTGAATAATGAAGCCTGCCTTAATTATCATTATCCGGAAATAGCTTAAGTAGTGAAACAAGGTCATAAGATTCTTGCTTCCTTAGTTCCATTGGCATGCCAGTTTTTAAAGACCTTTCTGTTGCTTCATACCAGAGCAGAGGGATGGAGTGAAAGCCTCCCCCATCCTTTTCTTCAGCAACTCATCCTGCATCTATGCAACACTCGAACAGATACGGTGCCTTGGTCAATGAAGCCACCAGCTTCACTTTGAATAAGGAGAGAGAAGGTTGGGGAGGATGTTATGTGTACCAGTCTGAAGTGGGGCCAGTTGGTTCTCTTTTTCCATCACCTCGCCTCTTTTTCCTCCTTTTCCTTGCCTTTTTTTTTTAAAATCTTTTCAATTCTTTGGATCCAAATCCTTCAAAGAGGATGACAGTAATGAAGAGAGAGTGAGTGGTTTGGAGTGGCGGGAAGCTCCTTGCGCCCCCCTCCCTGATGTGATGTGGTTGGTGGTGGATGGGGTCCTGTGTTCCTCCCCCTTTTCCCACCGTTCTTACATCATATTAAGTTCTCAATTCTGATTCTTTTGCTGTGTGACAGTAATATATAATTGCTCTCTATGTCATGGTGTTTTCATGATTCTGTTTCTCTCTCTGAGACTCTCTCTAGTGGAACATTCACATTGTAAGTGAACAAGATAAAGAAGCACCGTCGGCAGCATCTCGGCGGCGGTGGCGGCATCCCGGCGGAGATGTAGGTGAGCATTCACTTTTTGTGATGGCAGTAGGTTGGTCACCTCCTCCTACTTACTAATATATGTCAAAATGGGTTGCAACATTGCTTTCCCACCTCCAATCTCCATTTAAGAATCGAATCTATTGTTTTTAAAGAAATAAACAAAGATGTACAAATTGGCTGAGAGTATATATGCTTTCTCTTATCTCATGCATATTAAATTTGCTATATGTCAGAATTGACCCAGACTGTGAGCACACATTTGATCTCCCTCGTTCAGACCTTATCCTCCTCTTACTTGTGAGCCACTTGCTCGTATTCTATATCCTTCACGTTGGTACGTACCTCTAATGTTTAAATAAAAAAATTGCCTCCTCAGCCTATTAAACTAATTAAGTTATGATCAAAATGTTTGGTTGCACATAAGATGGAGAGCAAACATGCTTAGCATTCTCTCTTGCCCATTGGAATGCATTCAAACACCACTAAATAGTACCATGTTTTCCTCATGCGGTCATCCGCTGTATGTCTTGGATTCTTGGCCGTCTGACTAGAAAAAAAAAATGATAACTTTAGATGAAATGCTTTTTGAACTCTAAACATGCAAAATTGTCTCAGCTAAATTAACATATGTGAAAACAGAGAGAGAGAGAGAGAGAGAGAGCAGAACAGCAAGGCAAAGCCTTAATTAGAAATGTAATGGTCATTAACGGCGCCATAATGCAACATTTAAGTGCCTGACGTGCGATGCGACGAGAAGGTGATAGCGATCATTAACCAACATCTTGCAAGCTGCTTTCGAGCTCCCTTTTCTTTAATGAAGAGGACCATGTTATGAAAGTTCCCTTAAGTTATAATTAGTGAAAGAGGATAACAAAATAAGAAAGAAACTAATGTACAAATTCATTTTTGATACGCACCCCTACACGTTTATTAATAAGTGATGCAATTATATCTGTCGTATATATAACACACATTATTCTTCAAATATGAATGTACAATCCAAATAATTAGTATGTTCTCTTAAGTTATAATTAGTATGTGGTTATCGTATTATTATTATTATTATTATTATTATTATTATTATTATTATTATTATTATTATTATTGCTGACACTAGGGTTGTAAGAAAAATTTGACAAATCCGAAAAATCTACCCGACTCGAATTTGAGCTCGTTTTTATTTATAAAATTAATTTATAAGTTATCTAATTTTTTTATTATAGACATAATACTTTTTTTAAAATCTCATACTTTTCTGCTGCATTATTGACTTTAATTCGGCAACTCATATATTAGTAGTATATTTTGTATATAATATAAAATAAAATATTTTTTATGTTAACTTTAGTTTAATATATATTTCAAAAATATAATTATATAAAAGTAGGGGCCTAGAAAAATCATCTGAAAAAATTGATTCGCTATAAGGTGATTTTTATTTTTTAAAATAGTTTTAGGATGATTTTTTAATTTAAAAAATTGATTCAAAAAATGACGGACGATTTTTTTGAACCAAAAATTTGATCCGACCTGAACTACTTTCATCCCTACCTAACACAAATTAAAAGGGGAAAAGGAGTTATACTCTAATCCACCTATGTCAAACGCTAGTAACAGAAATGCGAATATAAATTTTGACAAAATTGATAACTTGCAATAAATGATCAATTAATTACGGGTGAGCATCCAATGTCGCGAACAATTTGATCGAACTCAAAAAGACTTGGCGTCCTGGCCAGACTCGAAAATTATTTGGGTTGGATAATGGGTTGAAGGATTATATAATTCATACCCACATAATATTAACAACTATTTAATGGGTGTCCATCCCACCTCAAAGAATTGCACAGTCCTCTTTAGATCGCACACCATCCGATTTAAATTTGTTGACTGAGACTAAAAATCTGATTCACTCCAATTTCACGCGCTGTCGAGAATGGCGAGGTTGGCATCGGCGAGGCGGGGGCGGCGAGGTCTGAGTAGAGTGGTACAGCAATGTTGGCGTGAGTCCTAACGGGCTGCGAGCAGATCCGATAGGTTACCACGAGAACTAAGCAACGGTGATGTGAGTGTGGCGGCGAGGTGGGCTGTGGCGATGTCGATGGCAGTCAGCGGGGTTGATGCCATCATCAAGGAGGTCAAGGGAGAGGGCAGTGACGACGAGGAGGTCAAGGATCACGAGTGAGGGCAAGTGTAACGTTCCGAAATTCACGTGACTTTTACATCATTCTAAAAATGCTACATAATTTTTTATAAAATATTTTTGTAAACCATAAATGTGAATACTTTTTCAATAATAATAGCTAATATGTCATAATATTCAAAATAATTAAAATATTCATAAGTTCACATTTGTAATAAATGTCGAAATAATAAAACTAGACAACTCGATTTTGTGTCATGTGCCACCGAGTATAGTCACCTGCAAAATTTCCTCTATCAAAGCTCTTCCACCTACACAGATCCATGTATAAAAATATATCCATGAGTATAAAAATACTAAGTGCGTAGGGTAGACAATCAATGTGCTCAATCGAAAATAAGATATGATTAATGATGAATTAATCGAGCGGTCAATACAATAATTAATTAATAATATAATAATTTATCAATATGAGTAATATATGGTTAAAAGACTAATATATTAATAAAATTTTCAATTAACAATTATTAATTAGTTGATCAATAAATCAATATTCAATTAATAATTTCCAATTCGATAATCAATGCCAAAAACAATTCGATTCAATAGGATAATACCAATTGCCAACTCAATGTCCATATATCCAAATGGTCATTATCTATTTCAATTCAATTCAATTCAATTTACTAACATTCAGAATTATTCAATTCAATAAAGAGCGTTGAGTTAATTAAAGAAAATTTTATATCTCTTTTATAGGCCAATGAGAGATCAACCACCGCAAGTCACCACCAATAATAACGCTAACAATAGTTCGTGAATGACGAAAGACCATAACTAAACACAAGATAATTATAACTTTTCTCAAATCTTTAAATATACTATCTGTCTTATTCAATTCAATTCAATACAATATGGTCCAAAGTGTTTGGAGACAATAAGAAAACATGTAAACTCAGTAACTTTTAACTTTTATCTTGTTTACCTAAGACGTCTATATTTTAATAATTTAATTTAGATAAAAAAGACTATTGGATTAATGATAAGATTGGATACGAAAATAAAATATGATCTGGTACGATGATGCTATATCAAGTATGATAATAATATAATTAGGTATAATAATAATGCAAATAATATACTAATATTAAAATAATTACAATAATAAACTAAGAATTAGAAAACTGTAATTAAATTTGCTCACCATATTAAAATAAATGAGTATCTGGCAATCTCCCATTTCCATTTACTCCCGGTTTCTATCTCTATTTTTTCTATTCTATTTTCTTTTCTTTTTTTCTGGTCGAGAAATTCAATAACAAAATTTTTCCTTCTACGAAAAATGTTAACCGAAAATATGACGGACCGTTTGGCAATGAAAACTGGAGTTCCACCAAATTTTTGCGAATGATTTGAGTTGATCTATTAGTTCGGGGTGTATTTGAATATAGCGAAATTTGACGATGAAGAATAAAGTAGTTGATATGATAGGAAAAAGTAGATATGATGGATTAATTTTAGTGGGTGATTCAATTAAGAATATATATTATAAATATAAGTTTAAAATTGTTAAAAAAATTTAAAATAAATGTATATTAAAAAAATTATGCCAAAAAATTTGTTAAAAGTATATTATTTTAAAATAAAAATATTTTTAAAATAATTTACATTTAATAAAAAATTTAAAAATATTAATAAAATATTAAATAATACTGTATTAATCCTTTATTATTTATATTTTTATATAATAATTATATAAATTTATATAAGAGAGGTTAAAAAAGGAAAATGATAAAAGAAAAAAGTTTGAAAAAAAAAGAAGAAAAACGTCATGTAAAAACAATTGAAAAAAGACACCTTGGAACCTGGGTATTTCAAGACTATTAAATGTTACATAATTCCGCGACGCATGGAAACATTTTGAGGAACCGAATAAAATCATGAGATTAGTTCCACTCAAACACCTCCAACACGTTCATCCTTTTCTTTCTCTCGGCGCAAAAGAATTTCTATTCCCTTTTTTTTTTTATCTACTTCTCTCTCTCTCCATCCTTCACCTTATTTCTCTATCTCTTTATGGCCGTGAAGCTCTTTTCTTTTCTTTTTTTTTCATTTGTCTTTCTCTCTCAACTTATTCCTTTCTTCAATAAATTGTAACCCCCTTTCTCTTATTTTTTTCTCTCCGCCGCCGCAAAACGTCCTATCCTTTTTGCCCTAACGTATTGCTTTTCCTCTATGTCGATTTCCATCTCTTCCTCTCTCTCAATTCCTCTTTACTTTTACTCTTCTCTCTCTCTACGTGGAATTCGCCTTCGCCTTTCGCCTGACAAATTATTTGTTTTGTCGTCCATTGAATTAATGCGAACGAACGAATCGACATAAATAATTGTTACAAATAATAAACCTAGGATCCTTCCTATATAATTACTTTTTTTGATAATCAACCCTCGCTATTGAGTGCATTATTCACAAATTAAAAAATCGATCCTATCGTCGAGTTCCACTAATTCGGTAAAATCACCCCGGATCGCGTACGAGGGTTAGACTCTCAACAAAAATTTTTTGCATTCACAATATTCGAATCCGAGATCTTACTTAAGCGAAGAAGAGCTGTTTACCACTCCACCACAATCCTTGTTAATCATCCTAAATACTTACTTTGGCCTTATCGTTACATGTCACCGAACCAATCTTGTTCTGACCCTAAATATTTATTTATAAAATTTTTAATTTTCAATCTCAATTTCGATCAAATTTAATTTTTAAATTAATCTCTTTTAACAATTTATGATTTATTCCAATAATTAATAAATTTGAATTTAATTAAATAATACCATAATGCATCTTATCCTTAGTTAAAATTCTCCTCATTTTTTTCTTTATTTTTGAAATTATTAATTGTAATAATTAATGACCATATTTTTTAAAATAAAAATAATAAATTATTATTTTATAAAATCATCAAAAAATTAGGGTCGTTACAACAAGGATAACGACAATGGTGAGATTGAGGGCAAAAGCATCGCAACGACAAAAGAAGTTGAGGCCTCTTAGCACAAGCGTGAGAAGAGGGAGGATGAGCATGAGATGTGACGCAAGGGGTGAGGTTAGCAATGTCGTTTTTTTGCTCTAGAATGTGTTGGTGATGATGATGAAGGTGAAGAGCAAGGTCAAAGATGGCAACGAGGATGAGGTCAAGGGCAACGGCGACAGTGATGTCGAGCTCCATCGAAGCAGCGATTGGGAGCTTCATCGAGGACGATTGATCCATCAACGACTATCATCTTCTTCCTCTAAACCGATTATCATCGATGAGTGAACCACTATTGTTCGTCGAACCATTGTGTTGAACCACACCTATTTGCATGAGCCGTTGATCGATGATCCAAGAACATTTTATCTAGGCACGTGCCTCCACCCATTTTAATGGGATGGACGCCCACCACCCCATTTTAATAGGATGGACGCCCACCACCCCATTTTAATGGGATGGACGCCCATTAAGAGTCTGTTTGACTTAGCTGATATAAAATAGTTGATAAGTTAAAGTACTAATAAATAGTTTAATGACTGAAATTGATTTTTAAAAATAAGCAGTTACGTGTTTGATAATAAAAAACTTATAAGTTACTATTTTAGTAAAATGACAAAAAATCCTTCATATTATGATTGATGAAATATATGACGAAAGTTATGTATATTATAAGGGTAAAATAGTACATTTATTCATCAAATTGATAATTTTTTTTCACACACGAAATAAATTAGATTCCCCCAACTTATTTTTATACTTATAAACTGTTAAAATAAGTGTTTATCAACTCTTTTTTTGTCAGTTATCAAATAGAGAGACATCTTCAAAATTACTTATAAGTCACTTAAGACTTATAAGCTTAGTCAAACATGTCATAAATACTTAGTAACTATTTTAACTAATTTAGTTAAATATTAACTATATTATTATTTATCTCTCCTTACTTTTATTTACTTTAGTTACTATTATTTATATTTATTCTAAAAAGTATCGAAATATTAATAAAGGTACTCTAATTTCAAACTTATATTTGTTCCAAGTAAAAGATCAAACTGGATGATCCTAATTAGTTTGGCTAAAACTCGACCCAATCCATTTTTTTCCAAAAAAAAAAATCATTAGAGATAAAATCCGACCTTGATAATGGGCTCAATTGGTTATCTAGCACAATGATAGTTTGGGCTCCCATCGGCCTTCTCAGTCAAAACAAGGCCTCTTAACCTCGAAAAAGCCCCATAGCTCCCACGAAGACGACCAAGAAAGGTATCCCGTTTCCGCTTCCCACGGACGCTTCGACACCCCCAAACGCCTGGTCGCAGGCCTGCGAGAGAGAGAAAGGGAGCAAGGAAGAAGGAGAAGGCGCGAGATGAGGTCGCCGGCGGCCATCGCGATGGCGTTGGTGGTGGCGATAGTGGTCGCGATGATCTCCACGAGGGCGGTGGCTGGCGACCACAATAACGTGTTTACCCCCTGCGCGGACACGAAGATCCAGCGGTGGGACGGGTTCACCTTTGGCCTCGCCTTCTCCTCGCGGGAGTCCTTCTTCTTCAACCAATCCATGCAGCTCTCCCCCTGCGACAGCCGTCTCTCCCTAGGAGGCGGTCAGCTTGCCGTGTTCCGGCCCAAGGTGGACGAGATCTCTCTCCTCACTGTCAACACTACCACGAACCCCGCCGTAAGATCCGCGTCCTTTTCTGATTCTTGCTCGATAAATTTTAAAAGTTTGGTATCTATTTCTTGTTCTCTTTGTGGTAATTTGATCGTGATCTGTGGCACTGCTGGAAAACTATTGAAGCATGTAAATGAAAACGTATTGTTTCGTGTCCTTAGTGCCTTTTCTAAACCAAGTTCAACTAATCTGGTAAATCGGTATCGTTATAAAGTTGAAACCTTTATTTGATTAAAGAACTAAAAGTAATGACTATTGCATTCGTTTCTCAATCTTCACTTTTGTGGAAGCGAGTTAACTGTTAAAATCTTGGAAAATGGTTGAGGGAATCGTGTAATGCAAATGTTAAAATAACTAATGTCTGATTGAAGAAATAAGCAGGATAGGCCGTAACCATAGCAATTAAAAATATTGGCACCACAAGTCCTCATGGGTGCCCATAATGTGGTATACCATTTCACAATCAAAGTGAGTACATTCCCTTGAGATTGAGGACCAATAATCTCTTTATCAGAAATGAACAATCTCATAATGAGATCATTCTGCTCATATAAATAGCTCTTGTGAAGTTGTTAAGGGAAAACGGTGTAGGGAAAGGAAAAGCTGTAGGGACAATTCGTGAAGGTTTAGCATGGGATAAGCCATAACAGTACACATAATAAAGTTTCATTAAGTTAATGATCTAGATAGATAGATGCACTCAAACATAAAATTTACTTACTTCTCCCTTATGCTCACTATTTCTTTGCCTTTTCTTTTATTTGTGTTCCATTTTCTTCAATGGATTGTTTGTTTTTCCTTTCATAATCTGCATTGTGATATAAACTTTCATTCTATATATATATGATAATCCCATGTTACGTCCTAAGGTGTTATCTTATGAAAATTTGCGCACCACGTAATGGTGTTCAAGATTGAGAATGCTGCTATATCTCACAAAGGTTTGATACTTTTGTCAGTTGGAAAGGGGTTTAAGATATAATTCTTAGTTATAGTGTGGCATAAAAAATTGTGGCATGTGTTTACCCATTGAATTGTTAGCTGTTGAATGCGGTTTTGATGGTACACCATACATTTGGTTTCCTTCTAACTTTTCTGTATTTTTTTCTTTTGAGGAGAAAAAGGATGACTAACCGATGTGGTTGCAGTCCATGTATATATATACATCATTATAACAAAACATCATGTACCTAACTTTTCTGTATGATTTTCCTCTTTTGTACAACTTACTGTTACTAGTTCTGGAGCTTCCAAATTTTTGACAAAACAACGACGAAACACTTTGTTGATCTAACTTCATCTTTTAATTGTGCTTTTTGATCTGCTGTTTGACAAATTTAAATTATCAAAAAGAATCTTTGTTTTCTTCTTTTTATGTCCTTCTCGAGGTAAGTTGTACTTTTTATAGGCGATTTTTTCCTGCTATTGATCATCTGTAACCAGCCAAAACACGCATTTTGTCCCTACAGCTACAATTCCATCACTTATATTTAGGTTTATTTCTCTAACAACCCTAAAATATATTTTTTCACATCTAACCCTAAACTATAAACTTATAGATTTTAAAATTTGAACTTATCTCTATTTGATGCTTAAGTCCTTTCGTTAAGTTCCATAGTTAATTTTAAAAAATGATGAGATATCAAATTTTACCTGTACTCCCTTATTACAACAAAAAATATTTTTGAAAAAGAAATCAGTACGGGTAATAATTTTTTTTAAAATCTCCTAGAAAAATAATGTTTTTAAAATCATATTTTAGCAATTAGAAATACTTTGCCCATGTTGTTATTTTTTTTGTTCATATATTGTACTAGTAACAGTAAAATTTTCATAATTACTAAAAAAATAAGTTATCAGGATTTTAAATGGAACTTGACGCAAGGACCTAAGTGTCAAATTAGCATAAGTTCAAAGTCTAAAATTTTCAATTTTATAATTTGGGGTTAGACACAGAGAAAAGTAATAATGCAAGGGATGTCGGAGAAAATTACCCTTATATTTAATGATGACTTTAACTCCACCTATATTTTATAGCCGGTCCCAAGCTCGGATAAAGGAGGAGGGTTGTGTTAGGCCCCGACAGCCAGCATAAAATCATGTCGAATCTTATGAACATGGATCAACGAATTTAGCCGACCCCACCTAGTGGGATAAGGCTTTGTTGTTGTTGTTGTTGTATTTAATGATGACTTTGCATTGTGGTATGTGCTTGTACAGTTGTGGGGTTCATACCCTATGCACACTAGAATTTATCATTTTATTACAATAAATCGGCAGACAGAGGTTGGGATGGAGAGTTCCACTGGCGACTTTTTTGGCTGGTGTCTGTGCCATCTGGTTTCAGCACAACCGTGCCATTTTTTGTGAGGAGAGATGTCAGGTGGAGGGTATTGTACACCATATATCTTGTCTTCTTCGGGAGTGGGGTTTTTTATTAGTACCCGGTCTTCCTCCTTTTTTTGCCGCTCTCCACTGGAGAGTGTCCCACATGTACATGTCATTTCTATTCAATGATATATATATACCTGGATGGCAACCGAAGGGGTAGTCATCCTTTTTTCTCTCAAAAAAAAATAATAAATCATACCTTTATGGTGATCATCTCAGAAGTATTTTTTACTTTAACGTGTGATGTGAGATACTTTTTTTTTGCGGAGAGTGATGTGAGATACTTAACATATGCTCTTCTATTTGATTTTGTTTATGCATAGAACGTGCCAAACTGTGATGAAGTCCCCTTAAGAAATGTCATGTTACGTGTGTTGTTGCTTATTTCACGAAAATGAACATTGACATCTCTATAATAAAAGATTTGGGATGTGACGATGAGTTGCATGTTGGGTTTATGTATATATCAAAATATGCAATTACAATGCTCAGATTTAGAGTAGATGATGCAACTAATATCATTTCCTTATGGTATGAAAATTTGGGAGCTGGGGGAGAAATTAGAGATTTGCCCCCAAGTATCAGAGTTGCCCCCAGGTGTAATGGAACTACCCCCAAATGGACAATTACCCACAACAATTTCAAAATGTATAATCCAGATACACAATTATAAGGATTTAATGGCCATGCTCCTTAGTTATCTAGGGAGCATAGTGCTCCCTATCTTTTGAGCCGCTGGATCTGATTTGGATGGCAGATTGGTAAATGCATGGTTCACAGCTCTTTAGTGTACAGTAATCTCGGTTTGATGCCGGTTCAAGTTCATCAGCACTTTTATACCTTGTTTTCTCTCTCTTCATTTGGCGATTTTGCCCTAACGAATGCGACCAACCTTTGTTGGACGCGATCTCGTCAATCCTCGCCGGACGCGACCGACGACCTCACCCATCTCCTCTACGCGTCCGATCACCCGTCATAGGTCCGTTGCTGGCTTTGTTTGCATCATTCAGCCATCATCGTCGAATCGCTCCTCTTCTGTTCCCTTCAATCTCCACCGCCGATTCTTCTCTCGCCATCGCATCCAGACGTCGCCGCGCCCTCCAAACCACCATCAACGATCCCTCAGCCGTTGGCGGCCTCGCGGGATCCCTCATCTCACCTCGGGATCAATGGGGCAACTGGACCGCCCTGTTCGCCGGTGCATTCGGCATCTGATCGGAGAGGACGCGAGTCGGACGACATCTGGTCAGAGAGGACGCGAGTTGGAAGTGCGCTGAGAGGCGTGCTGGTGAGCACCCTGGTCGGCCTGGCTTGATTACCTTCTCCCAAAGGCTGCGCTCATTTACCTTCTCTCGATGACTGTGCCGCTGATGAGCTTAACCGCGGACATCCGCCGGATCCTATGGTCTGGCAATGAGGTCGTTGGCGGTGGCGTGGAGGTCGTCCAATGAGGAGGCTGAGGGCGGTGGCGTGGAGGTCGTCCGATGAGAAGGCCGCAGGCGGTGGCGAGGTCGCAGCAGCGGCAACTTCGGTAGCGAGGACACTCTTCGATGAGTTCAGGAAGGAGACAACGACAACGGTTGAACAATGCACGGAGCAGTTGAACTGGCATCAATCGGACGACCTGGGCTGTTGAACCGCGCATTTGCTAATCTACCGTCCAAAGCAGATCCAGCGGCTGAGAAGATAGGGAACACTATGCTCCCTAAATAACTAGGGAGCATGGCCATTAAATCCCAATTATAATTGCAAGCACAAAGGGTCTGTTTGGATTGATGAATTTGGAGGGGTGGGGTGGAATATGAAGGAATGAAATTAGTTAAATCATGTTTGGTTACATTTTTTATTCAAGTTAAGAGGGATGGAGTGGAATAGCTAAGTCCTTGATAAATTATTTTTTTTCTCGTATGCATATATATTTATCTATCATTTTTTACTTTTAAAATAGATGAACAAAATAGTTTAAAAAATAAAGAATCTAATAAAAATAGAAATAATAGGCAAAACAAAAAATATAAATATAAAAATAAATTAAGTGGTAAAGTAATAAATATTGATTACTCATTAAATATTATAAATAGTTTATATATATAATAAAGGGTAAAAATGACTTTTTAGTAAATAAAACTCTCATTCCCCATGCCATCATTTTTTAAAACTTCCTATCCAAACATGGATTTTCTAATGACACACCACGCTCCACCCCATCCCACCCCTTCATTAGTTAATTGCCAAATAGTCCCTAAAGGAATTGACTACTATCACTGAGCTTAAACTACTTTCGAAAAGACTAAATCTCAATTGAGGATAAAATTTGATTTACAACTAAATTAAAAACTAAATTGCAAGCAACCTACTTATACTAATTTTTAGGATTTAAAAGATTGATAGAAATTAAATCTAAACTAAGAAAAATGATAAGTAAAATAGGGTGTTGCTCAACAACAACAACAACAAAGCCTTATCCCACTAGGTGGGGTCGGCTACATGGATCATACGACGCTTCGTTGATCCATGTTCATAAGATTCGACAGGATTTTATGCTGGCTGTCGGGGCCTAACACAACCCTCCTCCTTTATCCGGGCTTGGGACCGGCTATAAAATATAGGCGGAGTTAGGGTGTTGCTCAATAAGGAGAAAACACGGCCACATAGGAAATGCTTTCGGACAGCTTATTCCTTCATCAATCAATACAAAGCTGTAAAGTTGGCTTTGAATCGAATTGATTAGTTACAAATCTATTCTCATAAAATCTGCCTCATCGGATCCCCATCCACTTTCATGCATTGGTTTTTGAGGGTTCAATAAGATTAAATCTAGATCCCTTAGGGGAAAATTGTGCCACTCTAATGATCACGACAATCTTTAGTTTCTGCTGCTCATAAAAACTAATCAGTGATCATCGTGAATTGATCGCACCTCTAACCCTGCTAACTTCTCGGCTCATTGTAATTTCTTCAGCAATACAATCATCCTTCTCTCTAAAGAAAGCATGGATGCTCTTTTAAAAAAAAACATGGATATTGATGTATGTACATTATTATGGTCTTTGACATTTCACATTCTTTGAGTGCCTGAGAAAGGCCTGTTATGGTTGTTAGTTCATTGTCTTTGGCATTTCCATATTTTACTATGCGAACATTTCTTTTAATTTTTTCTGTATTCTGCCTACTTTGTCGATCATTGTGACTTTGGACCATGCAAGTAGCCATTCATTTGAATTATCATGAACTATAACTCTATTTTCTTTTTAAGAAATGCATGCTCTATCTTACCATTTGCCCTTTTTTGTAAACCACATTTAACCTTACTAGTTTGATAAGGAGTTGACCTTACTAATTTCCATTTCTGCTACAGTTATATCGTATCATATGATTGTATTGTCATCTTCAGGTCATTAGTGGTGGTTACATGGTGGCATTTGCGGGTAGAAAGTATGCAGCCAGATCCTTTCCTGCTTATGTTGGTAACAGCTCATATGCTGTAACCAGTTTTACATTGGTATGCCTTCAGATGCAATCCTAAAGGTGAAGAGAAATGAACTCATGAATGCATAGTAATAAAAAATTTCACTTCATAGGTACTCGAGTTCCAGAAAGGCACACTTCAAAACTTGTACTGGAAGAGAGATGGTTGTGCTTCATGTAAAGGGAAGTCGAACTTTGTTTGCCTGAGCAATCAAGATTGTGCAATTAAAACGCCCAACTGCAAGAGCCAAGGTGGTGCTGTAGATTGCAGCATTGGAATACAATTGGCTTTCTCCGGTACTGATAAGCATGATGCTGTCCTAAATTCATGGTACGAGGTGTCCAATCTCCAACAGTATTCCCTCTATAATCTGTACTCCAACCTCAAAGATTCTCTTACCGGCCAGTACAACAAGTTCTTCTAATTGCCTGTGATATGGTCAACCGGGATGCTGTACTTTCTTGTTACTATCTTGTATGCTCACATTATTATCATTGTAAATTATCTCGTGTTTGGCATCAAAGATGATTTCTGTTTCCTTGCATCTTTGTGCCTTTACTTCTGTATTACTTGGGTGCCACAAAAAGTTATGATCTTGTTCAACATCAAGGACAACTTTTTGGCTCTTAATTTATTCATCCATAGTCCCCTTTTGTTTCTTCTGTAGTTTTGGAGTAACTGAATGCTGCTAATTGTTTCCCTGAACTATGTTAGGTACTTGAGGAATTGACTTCCATAGATTGCGCTATTGTTTGTTTTTCAATAAGCAAGTTGTGAATTTTCTGAATGTTTGGACTGTTGCAGAAAGAAAAGTAGTGCTGCTTGTCTAATTTTCTTTAAGGACATCATTGACATCTCCATTATTGTCCTGCATGGACCCTAAAGTTTTTTTAGCTCCATAAAAGTCAACTCTGCATAAAAGATCCTCTCAGAAAAGTCAGCTCATGGATCAAGGATCCTTTGTTCCCTTTATGGAGCAACCAGATTTAAGATAAGTTATCGCAGCCTAGGAATAAAATTTGTAGAAATCATTATGTAGTATTTTTCGATGGCATCCACATACTCTTTTCAATGCTTTCTAGTCTGTACTCTAGATGGTCAACATGCTGAAAAAAACATCTAATATGTTACCGGCAAATTGTTGGCAATATCTCTCCTTTTAAGTGTTGCAAAGTTTTGGGCCTGTCTATTCTGTTCCTAGTTCATTATGGTTTTCCTTTGCTAAGTTTCCAGCTTCAAGGCTGCCTTATTAACAAGATAACATTATGTAATTTATCATTTTCTTACTATCAATGAGTTGAGATTGGGTCAATCGGCAAAGGCGGTGATTTTATCATACTTTTTTATTCTTTTTCCCAATATTGTTTTTCTTAAAAATTATCAAAAACGATGGCCGGCAAGGTTTCTTCTTTTATGGTATGAACATAAATGTTCAGAAATTGGTACAAGATCAAGCTAAGCCTAGATTTGTTTGGATTGAGAAATTTGAAGATGTGAGGTGGAATATAGAGGAATGAGATTAGTTAAATCATATTTGATTATATTTTTTATTTAAGTTAAGATGGATGAGTTGGAATGGTTGAATTTTTCGGACGTCACATTTTGGTGAAATAAGAAAAAATAAATAATTTCAAATCAAATTAATCTTTTTTATTATCAAATAAAATTATTTATGTTGTTATCAAATTAAACCATCTCTATATATATTGATAAATTATTTTTTTCTAACATGAATATATTGTTTAAAACATACAAATAAAATAGTTCAAAAAAATAAATAATATAATAAAAATAGGAAAAAATAGGCAAACAAAAAATTAAAAGAAAAAAATAAATTAAGCGGCAAAATAATAAATATATAAGTAGTTATATATATAATAAAGTGCGAAAATAATTTTTTAATAATTAAAATTTTTATTTTTTGTATTATCATTTTTTAACTTACTATCTAAATGACAGACCTCGTCTCTCACTACACCATCATCTCATTAGTTAATTACTAAATAGACCCTTAATTTTGATCTTGTAGTTTCTACGGAAGATTTCAACTATTGTATCCTTAGTATTATATAATCCCACACTCTTATAAATTTTAGAAATGGTGTGTCTTGAGATTCTGAGTATAAGAAATCTTTAAAACAAAATTTTTTGGAGATGATTCCTTTTTTTCACACTAAAGTCTTCTCCTTCATGACGTTTTTTATATTTAAATTTTGAGATCTCTTTTTATCCATTCCATCCGTTCATAACTTTTACATAGATTAATATTTCTCCAGAAACTTTACAGATCGAATTCTACGTGCACTACGAGATGCGACCCAACTCGCCTTCTCTCCTAAAACATTTTCTAGTGCTGCCCTTAAAGTAAGTTCTAATCCCATTGACGTAAAACATATTTATTTTGGATAGTGGGCTACCCATCAAAAACCCTAACTTTATTTATCTCTCATACTTTTTTATAATACATTTGTTTGTCACGTCAGTGCTCAGAAACATTATCCCTGACTAATTTGATTGTACTTTAATTATCATAACGTTAAGTATAGTTGTTAACATGTATTGAGGATTATTGACATCTCTTAATGACTATAATTATGTTTTCTCTGTGCTCAATCACTCACCGGTGAGGTCTATGTCATGTGGTTGGAATGGAACTCTCCAGTTGAGTTAAAATAGGAAATTCCATGTGTATGTGTGGTGATTCGTCCCCATAGAAGAGTTTAAACAACTAATTGGGTACAAGCCTACATGATATTAAAATTGGCCTTCCAAAATAATGCAGGGAAGGTCAATTGTGCTGAGGGCTTTTAATAAGATTCTATACTATTTTTTCCCTATGGATGTTGTAATACAAACAAGAAAGCTAGTTAGATTAAGCAATGTCTAGCTCATCAAATTGATAAGTTGAAGAAAAAAGATGTTGCAATTGGAAGTTGCATTATTGTTAACCCACTGAAAGCAAGATAAGCCCCTTTGGTGGACTTTCCATCAACCTAGGAACATATCATTTGTACTCTTTATACTTTTTCTGCATTGAACTCAAATGGCAATCTCATTGAGATATTTCTTGTTCTTCCCTGTGAAGAAAAAAAAAAGGAGAAGAAAGAAACTTGTGTGTCTCTGACAAGTCAGGAACCCACTCTCTATGTCTGATGCTAATGTTGGATTTTGGTGTCCAATCCTGCTCTGACGTGGACTCCAACACCAAATAGGGAAGTTGATTGTAGTTCATAACTATCAATCAGACCCTTTTTTTTTTCACTTCGATGAATTTTTACTTTTTTCAATGTGTTTATATATGATCATATTTTGAATACAGATAAAATGCTTTCATTGCATTGCACACATTGCATTAAAGTATCATTAACGCCTCTTTCATCTTTTAGCAAAAGTTAGATAAATCCTAAAGTGAAGCACTTATGGGGAGAGGATAAGTGACAGAGATCCACATCATTAATTAGTCACAACAGATAGTAACAGATGAACAGTAAGCATATTTTTTATCCTTGTGTTTATGCAGACATTTATATTTCTCAGTGCTCGCATGATCTAACATGGACTTGAGCAGGGCAAGCAGTCACTAGTTCTCCAAAAGATAGAGATGGGCACACTATTTACATTGAATTATAACAATGTGTTGCTACAGGATTGAGAAAATTGCAATGATAAAGAAGGGACATAAACCTTGCTTTATAGTATCATATAAGTAGGTGCAAATATTGATCTCTTCATTTAATAATGGACGACTACGATCGTCCAAGGATTTGATCTCGTGATGATCAAGACATCATTTTTTTTCTGTGTTAGGATTCAAATTCACCATAGATTAATTGCAAGTTGCTATTTAAAAGTATTGATGAGTTGGGCTGCACATCCACTCATTGGATTAAAATAGGAACTCAAGCAGAGAAAGAGGACACTAATAAAGCCATCAAGGCATCAGCCAAGTAGTTTTCACTTACCTTCCTTTTGGATTTAGTCTTATGATGATTCTCATTGACTGCTTCCTACTGTAGACCTTTTTGCTGTCTCTTAAATTATATACTTGTTTCCTCTACTGAATCTGGTGTTCAAAGAACACCACTTGTTTCTTGACCACCACTTGTTCCTTGTTCCAGAAGAGAACCACATCATCTGTGTCACAACCACAAGAAATAAAAAAAAATCCACTCATAATGACTGCTGATTTATAATTAATTGATAATCATAATCAGGATTTCCAACTCTAGCAGAGGTTACTCGGGGAAAGCGTGCAAAGAGATCTAATCAAATCTTCAACTAGGAGGATACAACAAATAAAAGATTGAGTTATTTTCTCTCCTAAAATAAACATGATAGATATGTTTGGTCATGATTCGAATCGCATGAGTTTCCATTGTGTTAAGAGATGTGTATATGTAGGAGTTTCCGTTTACATTGCGATATAGGAATGCACTAAAATATGTCTGATTTTTTTATCAATTTTGAGTAGCGATCCTTCGGTGTTGATTGACTTGCTTAATGTGATCTAAACAACGATTATTTCAATTTACATCTTAGTTGGAATAATGCTCTGGTTTAGAGAATTCTATTGCAAGTTATGTTTTGATTAAAAATCTGGTCTTCTAAGCCTTGATCCATCTTATTTGTTGCTCTTTGAATGATTGTCATGGAGGATGTTACTCTAGCTAGGGTTCTAATGACTGACTTCATTGGCATGCAATATGTGCTCTGCCAAATGTGTAAAATATATTGCAACCATTTTTACAAGTAGGATTATTATTATAAGAATATTGACTTGATTATGTTTGATTATTTCTTAGATTATAAGTACTCCTATTGTGCTTTAGAATAAACCCTACATTAAATTCCATATTTTTTGAGAAGTACATTCCTGAAATCCAACCCTTGTTACCTCAAACCTACCTCGCTTTTCCTCAAAACTGAATTCAACAACAACAACAACAACAAAGCCTTATCCCACTAGGTGGGGTCGGCTACATGGATCATACGACGCCATTCCGCTCTCGTTGATCCATGTTCATGAGATTCGACAGGGTTTACGCTGGCTGTCGGGGCCTAACACAACCCTCCTCCTTTATCCGGGCTTGGGACTGGCTATAAAACATAGGCGGAGTTCATCATGATCAAATTGTTCAAACTCGCTTTTCCTCAAAACTGAATCCAATTGTTCAAAATCCAACCAAAGTTCATCATGATCGAAAACTAGTTACGTGAAATTTGGTCTTAGTTCCTTTTGACTCGGCTCAGATCGATACTTTTGCCTCATGAGAACTATTCATCTTTGATCATGATATGTTTGTTTATTATAATGAGGAATTTTATTCAATGTTATTTGTTAATATTTACTTACATTAAGTTAATAAAGCTAATGGGAAAATTATATTCCTTCCATTTGATTCCTGCAAGAATATCTGCACATAAACTTAGGAACATTTAGTCTTTTATTTTATGCTTTCTTATGAACATCATCGCACAAATATTGAGACTTTGCATTTGAACTCTTTGACTTTCCTAGCTATGAATGTCTGCATCTGAACTCTTTGTACATTTGTTTACTAGTTTTAGTCAATAGTTTAATCAAAGTTGGTAATGTCTTTGATACCTGACAAGAATTATTTTTGAGATTGTTACAATTTATTTATTTTTCCCCTTCTTCTTTTGGTTTCCTTGGTATTGCATATCATAAGCAGCTCCTTTTTGCTTTATGATTTGCATTTAGCCAATTCAGAGATTTTTGTGGAGACATATCATTCTGAATCTGTGATGACAAGGTTACTCTCTATGAGGACCAGTAGCCAAGTGAAAATGTAAACTGAGGAACGATTAGCATGACAATATGCCCCATGATTCCTAACCTTCTTGACTTTTCAGAACAAGTACACCTCTGTGACCACTGAATCTACAAGACAAAATATGAGCAAGTGCTTTAGATTCTGAATCTTACTGGATGTCCTTTTTTTTCTCATTTTATCCCTTTAAATATAGATGACTATTATCAGAAGACTTCAGTCCTTGTTCTGTGCTTTGGTACTAAAATAAGCTATGAACATAGTTTGATACTAAACTCACTGTCCTGTTCTTTTCTTGTTTCATATTTGGGACAAATAGATTTTTATTTTTTATTTGGTGTGCAACATGTGTAACAAAGACATCTCACCTAAAAATGGTGACACATTGATATGATTGCCTAAAATTGGTCCATAAATGCAAGGAAAAACATTATGTTACTGAGTTCCACTTCCATTGTTTTCTTATTGGATTCTATGTTCACGGGAAGAAATAAGGGAATAGCAATTTATTCCTATAATAGTGATAATCAACCATGGTAAGAATAATAATAACCATTTAACAAGTCAATTATTCTTGGAGACTTTTTGCCTCTTAATATATAAAAAACATGAACTTCTAGGCGTTGTTTGATTTAGGAATAAAAGGTAGAATAAAGTCTTATTCTATTTTATCTTGCCAAATAAGGTGATTATTCCATTAAAAAGGTAACGGATAAATTTATCATTAAAAAAGATTAACCAAAATTAACCTTATGAATAGTGCATTTTACAAAGATGAATTATTCCACTAAAATGGTGGAATAGCATTTATTCTTAGCTCAAATTTAAAAAAGATAGAATAAGTATTTTTATCCCATAAACAGTTGCATGCGAGCCAAATTTCACCCTACGGTACTACCACATGGAGCAATCCTTTGTTGAGTTTTCTAACTCATATGATGTTGTTGGTTTGGAGATAACTATTCCGAGATTAAGAGTGATTATTCTGGTAGAATTTTTTTTTAAAAAAAAGCTTGAACATTTGTTGTTCACAAATATAACTTTCATTAAAAAAAATTTATTTTCATAAACTTCCTTTAAACTATCACGATTTTTTGTATTTAATATCAAACTACATACTTTTTTTTGAATAGTTAAACTATCGCAACTTTTCATTTTAATCCTTTTTTCCACTGCTTTTACTTTATTTTTATTTTACCTCTCATCACGTAATACATCAAATAATAAATATAAAAAAAGAAAAATATTTCGGCAAAGGTCGAAGGAAAGCTTCCCCATGTCGCAATAGTTTTTTTTATATTTATTATTTAATTTATGAAGGGAAAGATAATTTAGTCTTTTCATAAATGAAAAAAATAAAACTAATAGAAAATGTAACAAAAGTGAACAGGAGAAGTAAAGTAAAAAAGTCGCGATAGTTTAGATATTCAAAAAAATAAGTTCATAATTTGATGTTGTATATGAAAAATCGTGATAATTTATGAATGATTTACAAAAATAACCCTTAAAAAAGGGTAAATATATTCTTATTAATTATTGCAGAGCAATTCACATGTATCACGGAGCAAGTCAAAATAGAACTCGTTTATCCTTATTCTTGAACCAAACAAGATTTTAACTATAAATTTATCAAGGGAATACAATCTAATTCCAAAGAAAAGAATTCCACTAGAACACTCTTTATTCCGACAGAGATCAATCTTAATTTAGAAGCATTAACTCCCCGAAGCAATCTTAAAACTCCACAAAGACATCTCTGTCACTGGAATCTAATAATTAAAAAACAACAATTCCTCCATTCGCCCTACAGGACAAAGAATTAGTTGGGAACCAGAAGCTATTGATTGTGAGAGACCACAAAATTTCAACCTCACAGATAAAACCTTCATGAAAAAAATATGTTTTTTTTCAGAAGTTATCTCACTTCAGCTTACTCTTTTACTACTTTTGTCCAAATTTTGCTGCAAAGCCTGACCTTAGTCATGTCCCTGTGAGGGGTCCTTCACCTGACCATATGAAGCTTGCCAGAACAGTTCTGGATCCTGCCCTGTTTGGCCATTCACTTGGCCCTCCAAAGATTACTTTTTTAGATCGCCCCGAGACGTGTAAAAAAAAATTTGGGGCGCACCAAAAGCAGAGGAGGAGAAAAAAGTTTGATTATAAAAGCTAGATAAAAGAGGGGATATGTATATTATATAGAGTGAGAGAGGGAGGGGAGACGGGGGGAGAGAGAGAGAGAGGTGGATAAGCCATAGCCATCGTGCCTCATTGGCTTTAATGTCCCCTCTGCTTCAAATAGCGTCCCCATTCGCTCCCTCCCTCCTATGTCTTAGCTCACTGCACATTTACCCACATTTCTCCTGCCTCCCTGGCTTTCTCTCTCCGTCTATTTCTTTTAGTGTGCTCCTTTGCTGGCTGGATTCTCTCTCTTTCTCTCTCTCGCTCTCGTGATGGCTGGGGGAATTTCGGCTGCTTCTCCTGCTGGAATGTGAGTTGCTCTGCTCCAATTCCTTCTCTCTCTTGCTGTGGAATCATTGTGGTGTGCCTCTCTTGTTGCTTCTTTTGGAATGGTTTGGCTGCTCTGCATGGTTTACTGCTGCCGCGTGAGGCTTTGGGTAGGACGTTTCGATTTGATGTTATTCATGCATCGTTTAGGCATAAAGATCCATCTTCCGTTGATCCGATCACGTTTTTTTGTGCTTTCGATTGCTTTGGACTGGCCTTGATTCAGAAATATCAATTTTTAAGGTTTCTGCGCGAAACATTTGTTACCGATTGATCTTGCAAGCATACTCCATGGTGATTTGCGAGGGATATGTGCTTTTGTGGTTTAAAGGACGCATCTTGGAACTCTTTCCAGCATAAATAAGAGTTCTTGCTTTCGGATCTTCCCCAGTACTCCCCCCTTTTTTTTCACAGGCTTTCCTACTTGTTTTGAGCTTCAGAGTACAAGTTCTTTCTATCCAGTCTTCGGTGGATTCTTGTCAATGGTTTTTTTTCTGGGACTTGTTATCATCCTTCTGCGTGTTTCAGTTTTGTCTTCTTTTTCTTTCCGTTTTCCTGAGCATGACAATCTGAACAGCAGTTAATAAAAAGGCGAGTTTTGTACGCACGGTTGAGCAGCGGCTGCGTACTTGTTTCTCTTGGAGTTTGATCTGCCAAACAAAAGGGCGCGAGATAGATTTCCGCAGGGATCACTTGGGCTCTGGGATTGATACGATGCAAAACGCCACATGCTTCCAGAATCAAGGAGGAACAGGTCATTTTCCGGTTTCTCAGCCGCCCCCGTCTGTGCCCTGGTGGGTTGGATCTCAGGCACTCAACGGAGAGCCTTACGGCCAATTCAATCCTGTCGCCGTGGATCATCACCGAGGGGACAACCAACTAGCAGCCGCGGCCGGCGCCCCGCAAATGAATCATGTTTTGGAGCAAGGTCCCAGAGCCGACGAGTCGGCAGCCGCAGAAAGAGGGCGTACTGGCGTTGCAAAGTTCTCTATATTCCCAGGTAGTAGTTCTTGTTTCTGAACTGATGCTCGCTCTCTTTTGTCATATCCTAGATTGATACAATTCCATTCCATATACTGTTGATTTGATCACTAGTGTGTATGTGTATATATATGTATAAACTTGGCATTAACTAGCACTATATTGTTGCAATTCTCAGTCCACGAATGAAAGACTCCAATTCTGATCTTACCTGCATGTTTATGTTCCTCGAGAACCCATTTCTAGAATTCCTGGAATTGCTTTAGTTGTTTTGGAACTTGGAAGCTATAGCATGATGAGTTCATGAGCAAACATCTTTTCGGAAATGTTAAACTATCTTTTCGTATGATAATTTTTACAGACTCTTTCCTGCCAAGAGGTAGATATGATCCGTTCCTTCTTTTGCTGCCCATATGATTTAGCATTTCTGAGGGGGCAATATTCAGTCTCTCTTAATTCTTAAGTGCTTAATTAGTTACTAACTTCACTAATACTCATGCAACAAACATAAAATCAGGCAGATTTGAGCTATGAAGTTTTTGTTACTTGAATCAGATAGCATACTGTTTAATGTTGCCGCATTAGGAAAATAAGGATATCCTGAGAGCAGATGGTACAAAATTTTTGCTGGAACAACACACACACAAAAAAAAATGAAAACGTGGTTCATGTGTCTTTCACTATTTTTCAGTTTTCGTTTCTGCTAACGCTCATCTTGTAACTAGAAGCCCGGAAGAGTTCCACTATCTGCTCTTTTGTCCTTTCGTGATCATAATCACCCACACTATGGAAATAATTCCAGCGCCAAATGTCATTACTCTTTGAAATAATTCTTATCCAAAAGTCTCTACCCTTCTATTGCTGTAACAACTTCAGCAGATACATGGGATATGCTTCAGCTACAGTATGCCTTTCTAAATAAAGAGAGCAGTAAGTAAAATGACCTGTATCATGATACAGAAATTTCCAACATTGGCATCAGCAGCTATCTACTTGAGAATTCTCCAAGGAGAAATAAATATTTATCTTTGCAAATAGTGAGCTAAGATTAGAAATGAATCTTTCCACCTTCTTATCACTGTCAAAAATAATCATCTTGCTTTTTTTGTTGAGAGATTTATCTAGCTATTGCGGTGACCTTTTTTCTTATGATCAGAGACAAATGTGTAAATTGTTTTTGCACCAAACATAGAAACTGCTTTGATTGTGTGCAAAGTGTGTAATTTGTAAACTTACCCATCCTTTAATACATTATCTACGGAAGGATAAGTTGCAACTCAGATGAAAGAAAAAGGAAAAACAGAACACAACTAACCTTCTCGGTTGCTCGCCAAAACCAAGGCATATGACTACAGATAACAATCCTTTTACTCTAAACCAAGAAAAGCCACCTTAACTTGGTGCCACTAGATCGCTATCCTTCTTTTTGTGAAGAATTCAGCAACTATTTCTTTATCCACAACAATTTGATCTCCTGCATTTACTTGATTCAGATCCCAAGGAATCAGGAAAAGAGCAGAAGACTGATCAACATTCAGCAAATATGTCTTTATCCTCAGCAGAATATCCTACTCGATTTGAATTAGGCCTTGGACAGTCCATGGTATGTAGCTACCGAGTCTTCCTTCAGAAAACAAACAAAAGAGTTGCCATGGCTTTTTCTTTTCTTTGAGCATTTGCTTTTCATGTTCTAGGTTTGTCCCGGTTACTCTTATGCTGACCAGTTTTATGGGTTATATGCAACCTACGGAACTCAAGCAACGGTTGGTATCTCCACTGCTTTCTCCCTTTAACACCAAGTATGATTTTGAATGACTATTTCTTATTCTTGTGCTACAAATGAGATTAAAAAAAGGTAGAAAAAGAAAATGAAAGTCAAGCTACTTTTTGTGATTTGAATCTTAATCTCTAAAATTAGAACCAAGGCTCTTAGGTATATTACATGATCAATTTTTAGTAACTATTTTTCCAAGTGAGTTGTTTATTTGTTCCATTGAAGTTCCTTATAGTCTTGTGAATGCATCCTGTATATTATCAGCTATGTTAGAATCTTAGTATTTCTTATTCGATTTTTTTTCATAATTCACGCTGTCACGTACCAATTTCATATGGATCTTTAGTATCCATGTTATCTATGGGGGATTGGACTTATGCATTCTCACTAAGAAATATAGACAAGTTGCTGTTTTATACTGCAGCAATCTATTGGCATTACCTTACTATGAGTGCTTGACATTTTTCTCACTCTTCTACAGCAGGGGCGTATGCTTTTACCAATGAATGTGGCAACTGAGGGACCAATCTATGTTAACCCAAAGCAGTTTCATGGGATACTTCGACGTCGACAGGCGAGAGCCAAGGCAGAGAGGGAGAACAAGTTGATGAAGGGTAGAAAGGTATGCATCTTCAACGATGTACAATGTTCATATCTGTGAACTCTCTGTAGATGGAGACATACTAGCATCACTTTTTTAACTTTGTTTAGTAGTACATAAGAGTAACTTAGCAAGCTAACTGCAATGTAACTCCAACATTTATCAGTATAAAATTCGATAGAACACTAATGATTTTGCTTTTTGGACCTGTTTTCCTCTTTTTTCTGGAAAGGAATTTCTACATGCATTTGAAGATGATTCAAAATCAAGTGGTCTAACAATAAACATCATACGACTGTATTGTGCAGCCATATCTGCATGAGTCCCGGCACCTCCATGCCATGCGACGTGCAAGGGGCTCCGGCGGCCGATTCCTGAACACCAAGACAAACGGCAACACGCAAAGTGGAGGTGACACCAATAGGACCAAAGATGGCATGCTTCATTATTCTGCTGCAAGTTCTGATGCCCTCCAGTCCGACAGCGGGAACCTGAATTCAGCAAGTGGTGGATCAAGCTTATCAGGCTCCGAGGCCACAAGCATGTACACCCAGGAGAATATGCGTCATTTTCAGATGATGGAGCATCTTCGTCCGTCGATCTTTCACCCACTATCTACTATGATGGACGAAGAGCACCGAGCCAGTATCTCCGGCAAGTGGGGAACAGCAGCTGATGGTTGCTGTGACCTGCTCAAAGTCTGACAGCAGGGATACTGGAAAGGGTAGCAGAATGAAGTTGGCAGAATTTGCTTCTCACAACTTCATTATGCCCCCTTACACTCCATGAAACCAAATGAAAGAGACGGCAACAGGTGTGGCCGGACTTGGTTCAGGGATTGTCCCTGCCATCATTTGGTTTTTTTAGGCAACTCATTCTTGGCTTATCAGCGTGGAGGTGTCCCCCCTCACTGTCTAATCGCCTCCAAGGCTTTGACACAGCCGTGGAGGTAGATGGTGAAGGTCCTCCACGCCCTGTAAAAATATTCGCAGGTAGGACATGCTCCTGACTCTGCAATTAGCTCATGTTAATAAACATCAGACCTCTTGAACGACTTTAGATAAATTGTTGGCTGCTACTAGTTGTCAAATTTGCTTGCTTGTGTCTGTAATGACTTAATAGTGTGTTATTTGTTCTCCTGGAGACATGTTGTGTGGTCTCATCACCTCAGACTGGTGATGGTTTGGTATGTCATTCACAGTGTCTTATTATGCCTTCTGTCTGATATTTCTTTGGACTCACAAAGGTTGAAGTGGCATAGTTCTGATTGCCCTTGCGCAACATCACTGACAAACTTAAAATTTTCAACCCCTCAAAGACATTTTCTCATGTTTAACACAGAATAACAACAACAACAAAGCCTTATCCCATTAGGTGGGGTCGGCTACATGAATTATACGACGCATTCGATTCATGTTCATGTGGCTGTCGGGGTCTAACACAATCTTCCTCCTTTATTCGGGCTTGAGACCGACTATAAAACATAGGCGTCAACAATATCAAATATCTCAGATTCAACCTTGTTCAATAGATTTGCCTTGGAGGCTGCAAGGAACAGAGCAGAAGCATAGTTTCCAGAGCCCCCAAACAATGATAAAGGAAAAGAGCAGAAGCATAGTTTAACACGGAAATTAAAAAAAAAATTCTTGCATCAAATGTCTAGATGCATAAATGTCACAAACGGAAAGATGCCTGATTCTGCAACCATCACCAAGCGTGTGCACTTGGGTTGGCCATCCGGCTGCCAAAGACCGCAAAGTCATGGAAAGTTGTTGGGGTCATCAATGCTCTGCACTTCCCTTGCTTGAACAAACCACAAATTGATTCTATTTTTAGGTTTGTTGTTTCCAGTAAACTCATCAAAGTGGTTGATGCCTATCGCACTGCTAAGATTGTTCATTATAGACAATGGAACGATATCTGGAACCGGAGGAAAGAATGACAATCATTTGTTGTGTAAAATAAACGAGAATACAAGGGGGTGCCAGAATGGATAAAAGAATGGTAATTCAGTTCACATATTCGTTTTCTCTCTGATAGGATGGTCATATATAAACACAAGAAGTTTAAACCAAAGAAGGTCATAATTTGAACAGTTCAAACTTCTTACGTCCTTGTGAGGTTAATCAGAAAAGTTACAAAGTAGTGCATCAACTGCAAGTATCTATTCTAGAAAACTTCCTCTTCTAAGAATCAAGTAATGCTTACAAAATGATAATAGCAAGAGACAAATTTAAAAGACAAATTTTTGACAATGTCATGGTTAGTCACCTGGAAAAAAAATTATGGATCGTATCCAACGAATTTGTTTTGTAACACTGTAGTAGTCTACTCTGTGTTGTCAGCAGTCTGTCACCATTGACAAAAAAAATGATTGATGCATGATAGTTGAAAACTAATTCAAATTGCTCCAGAGATGTTTGAATTTCATGAAGAAACACAGTTGATGCCAAAGTAGATGGTCTTTCTCCGGAAACCATTGATGGCATAGTCGACTCGAAATTGACCTAAATGTGAATTAAATCGGATGCCATATCCAAGTCCAAGTCCAAACCCCGGCTTTCTTTGTCGTAGAGCAGGATTTCCTGAAGATTAATCCAAAGAAACAATTAGTACCCTTAGCATATAAATATACTACTCTTCGCATATAAATACGCCAATAATAGAAGAATAACTAAAATAATGACGAATGGAGGAGCGGCAAGGCTATTGATGAGAAGTGCAGTTGCATACCATATGCAGTGTAGAAAATAACATATGAGAAAAACACTAATAATTTGAGTTCTGATATGCTTGCAGATCAGATGATCAGTCGAGGAGGAGGGTTTTGTTTTATGTTTTATAGCCGGTCTCAAGCCCGGATAAAGGAGGAGGGTTGTGTTAAGCCCCGACTGCCAGCGTAAAACCCTGTCGAATCTCATGAACATGAATCAGCCGGCCCCACCTAGTGGGATAAGACTTTGTTGTTGTTGTTGTTGTTAAAAGGAATTTAACCTAGAATAAATGAAATGCAAAGACTTTGGAAGTCCATGAATAATATATATATATACTGAGGAGACCATGAATATTATATAATGAGTCAATTGAACCAATCTGCCAAATGCTTTAATTCATTCGAGGATAAAAGTATGTCATTGGTTCATTAGATCCCTTCTACTTTCCCAACAGGATGTTCCGTTTGCTTGAAGATTCATGCAATTTGGAATAAAAGGATCTGGCACATTAGGCTGGGAGAGTCTGATATACTTGGGATCAATCAGAACAAACAAGAATTCAATGTTCTCATTCTTGTCTGAAAAACAGACAAGGAAGCTCCACTTCAAAAAAAACAGACAAGGAAGCTGACACATTACTCCAGCAAATGCTTGAGAAATGCTATATTATTTGAGACAAAACAAAATGTTATCAAAAGTATTTTCTGAGGGATAATCGCATAAAGTTGCACTCACTTTCATTAGGAGGATATAGTGGAAGGCATTTACCTGGGACAAGGCGAGCAGAACCCAAGTCACTTCCACAGTCCATGAAGATGGAACCTTCCAGATCTCTGGTCTTCACAAAAGAAAAAAGGATAATGCCCTTCAATAAGCACGTCAGTGAATGACAAGTATAGGGAATAAAGAAGTGACTTGCTTAAAAACTTTAAATTAATATACATCATTATACATCCGAAAACAAAAAATATATCGTGCATCGCCAACAACAACAAAGCCTTATCCCACTAGGTGGGGTCGGCTGTTAATTTAATCTCAAGATGCAAAAATCTATTAATTAATTAACATTTATGGTTCAATAAAGGATCAGAAATTCTCAAACAATTTCTTGGATTCATAATAGGCATGATGGAATCTCAAACTACTAAGTTAATGAGAACGATGCACAGCATGATTGACCATCATCTTAAGATAAGTCCTCCAGTATAGATAGTGCTATTTTTTGAGAGGGAATTAAAGATAGAGTGTTACTACCATTGGTGTGTGAATAATGACTGTCATAAATGGTTGATGTGAAGCGCTTCGAGAATGCACTGATCAAACAATAATATCCATGAAAACTTGAAAGGTCTCTAACCATATACAATGACATTATTCCTGGATATCTTGCCAGGCATAGAAGAGACAATCATGCTAACAACTAAACTGGTAAAATGCTAAACACATTCTAATTTCTACCTTCTAGCTCTCTCAAAAAAAATTCTAACTTATAGGTATTATTACAAGTTCTATTGTCTGAAATAGAGTTGTGTTAGTAGAAAAATGCATCTGTTTAACTTGTGGCCAAAGCATCAGAATGAGTCTCACATACCAGGGGAACTGTAAGTTCATTGTTGACAACCAGGCAAGATCTACCTGAGCCAACGGCACCCTCCCCATAACCTCTGACACTGCCAAGCCCTCCAATTGTAAACGCTTGATATGGTGCCATATCCCCGACGATGGAACCACCTGTCAGGCTGTCCGAGAGAAAGAAGAAAGTTATAGTGAGATTTGAATGCTGCCTCTATGATATAAAAGTATAAGAAACAAAATATCAGGCAATACCTTGAGACCAGAAAGGCAGGCCCCATTTTAAATCCCTTCGAGACAGTAAATTTGAACCGGTTGAAAATAAGCCATTTTGATAGCAGAGGTAGTCCTTGCTCCATTTGGATGGTTAGCTGACAACAAAGGGTTCCTGTGGATAGTTCTTAACAAAGAAGCAACGTTACCATATCATTGAACAGTCTGTACTTACTCTTGTAAACCTATCGTCGTCTGCTGTTGCATATTTTGATTCTTGCTTCAGAACAACCATATTATCATGAAAGTTGCCACTGCAGACAAGAAAGTATACAATTGAGAAACAGTTCTGAATGAGATAGTTACTTAATGGATGCAACAAAAACTAAATACCTGGAAGTTATGGGAAAACCATCACGATCCCTGTTTATTGAACGACCCTCATTATTGATAGGGCGGATACTCTGAGTTAATAACAAGTAGGAACATGATTGTTATGTCTACTACCTTAATCTATACAAAAATATCAAAATTTGAATGCAGTACTGGTATTGATTGGATGAGAGTTAACAACAAATATGAGCATTTGCTTTCAAGCATAAAAAACCCACCTCAAGTTTTACACTGGTTGTGCTGCTCCAGTGAGAATAAGCGGGCTCACTAAAATCAACTCCTGCGGAGATGCGGCACAAATTGACATCTCCACTGTCCGAACGAGAGAATTGATCAACAGGCAACCCATGCACTGCAACCTCAGGTGTCATGGAATGCTGGACAACAGTAAATAGCGGCTTAGGACAATGCAGAGGGATCTAAACTATAAAATACCAACAGATTCATTTTTTATATATGCTAGCCACAAGACTAATCACATATGAAATCGTGAAGTACAAAGTGAAGTAGCTGAAGAAAGACAATACTGTATTCATAAATCCTTATTCCATCAAATGAAAGTCAAGAGCCCTGGCAACAAAAATATGAGCTAACAAGAAGCAAAATACAAGCACGAACCTGGAAGAAAAATGACTGCTGGGACAGCCAATCGGACCGTGGTCGCCTGAAAGCAATGAGAAAGTTAGAGTCATCAAGCCCTTTGTCCCACAGCAATTCCAACTTCTCGCTTCTTCCCAAGAAGTTCGGGTGTTTGATGGAAAGCCTAAGTGCAGCAACACACAATCTCAGCACAATAATCAACCAACGAAGCAGCAGCAAACTCTCTACCAGGAAAAAGCGGAAGAACGCAAGACGAGTACCTTCCAACAATCTGCGAAAGCGGATTTCTGAAGTCCCTGAACAGCAAAAGAAATATGACGTTTTGAGCAGTGCATCATTCCTAAAAAATGATGGACGTCGAGCCGAAAGGTCCGCGAACAAGCCTCTTACCTGGTGGTGGGAGGCAACAGGAGGGCTCCGCAAAGCTTGTGCGTGAGGTCCACATTGAAATCTATCTTAGCTGAGCCATCGCCAGGCATTATAACCCGATTCTTGGATCAGAATGAGCCGTTTCGAAGCCAATAAATTCTTAAAAAAAAAATAGACCTGGCACGCAAAGCACAACCCGACCAAGAACTCACCTTTCCCGGCGTGGATGCTCTTCTGGGCGCCCATTTGACTCTCGCGAGCTCAAGGCGCGCCTCCTTCATCCGCACCACATGCTGACATGCAGGTGGATTGGGAGGGGCAGCAGCAGTCGCCTCCGAATGGCCTGCAATGGCGTTCGAAGAGGGAGGGATGCGGGAGGAAGGAGGAGGATTGGAAGGGCCAAAGCGCCCCGGCGTCGGAGGCTATAAATGGATTGCTTTCAGATGATTTGTAGTGGATTTTGTTCGGGTGCTTTGCGTGGGCGAGAGGGGCCAGAAAGGGAAACGTTGCAGGTTGCTTCCGCTGACGGTTTAGATATTTGCGTCTGGTTAAAGTCAAATTAAATTTTCCGAAATTTTTTGATAAATCATAAAACATTTTCTCAATCTCTTGAACATTAATATGATAATAATAATAATCTTATTTTATTTTGCATATTGAAAGGAAAGAAATGTCAAATTAATAATTATAGTTTTGTGTTAGAGTAAAAAAACTAACTATATTAAAATTATGATTATAATTTGGCATCATAATCATATTAAAACTATTGCAGTAGCATAAGCAATTATTTATATCATTCAATATTTTTATTATATTATGGAATTAATATATCTCTATAGCACCTTAGCTCCGCTACAAGGGATGCGATCTCGACCGTTGATTCATCGATTATGGTTGAGATAATTGATATTTTTAAATGATGGAATTTAATTATTTCTGATCAAATCTAATTAGTGAATCAACACCTGACTAAATGTACTCTAGAGTTACATTAATCCCTTATATTATCTATATGTTTATATTATATACATAAAGATAGAAAGTGCCACATAGCATCCTCTCATGAATCGTACGTATAAAATTAAATTATTTTAAATAAATTTAAAACATTAAGATATGGTATGTTTAAGATTTAATGCATGTTACATTTTATTGAATTTAATAATTATTAAATGTGTCATCACCGTATTCAAAAGCTAGTTACGAAAATACATAATTTTATTTATTTATATTTTAAGATTCAACTAAATAGAGGATGTTTTCAAAATTCAATAGCATACTCCATATTCTTATTGATACGGAAAAGCATGTGCGAACCTTTGTGTGTAGATCTCTAATGTGGGCTAAATAAATTATATATATAAATTGTTATTTCTCTCTATCAACTAAAAATATTAAATATTATAACTTATATGCCTAAGTAAAAAACTTGCATCTCTTACTTTGATAATAATATTATATTGATTATTAATGTAAGAATCTTCAATATTTTAGCTATAATATTGTGATATTAAATTATTATCATAATGAATTAACATTCATAAAAAAACTAGTATTGTAAACTTAATAATGTTAATGAATAACACATAATTTTATGCTAGCGACTCTTATGTATTCATATGTAACATAAATTTGTTTAAATTTTTTTAAAATTTTTAGGATATGGTATAAATAAGATTTGATGTAGATTAATTTTTTTAAAATGATTAAATGTAGCATTGTGGTATTGAAAAGCTAGCAATGAAAACAACATAATTTTGTTTTGTTCATAATTTTAAATTCAACATTTGTATCTATAAAATATAAATAGAGGTCGCTTCAAAAATTCAATAGCATACTTATACCTTGTTAATCTATATATATTTATATTTTATCTCTATCAAATGAAAACAGTTCAAATATTATAACATCAAAGTATGATATATAAAGATGTCTGAGTAAAAAACTTACATATCTTATTTTTATAATAAATTATTTTATAGTATTTTAACTATAATATAATGGTAATAATCATAATGAATTGAGATTCATAAAAATATTAGTATTGTAAACTTAATATATCAAAGAGTATCACATCATTTTATACTAATAACTCTTTTGTTGAAGTTAACAAATATATAATTCATTTATATATATCTTACATATATATATATATATATATATATATATATAAGCAGAAGTAGAAAATACAGTTCCCATGAATTCAAGTATAAAATAATAATATTTTAAATATATAATCATGGATACTCGAGAGTTATTTATAAATAATGTATTCTTATTAATCTATATTTAAAAAATAATATATTTGTAGCTATAAATAAAAGGATTTTCAATTTCATTATGTCTTTTTTGAGGGAGAAAGAGTATTGTTCGGACCTATGAATATAGCTATATGCATTATAAATAAAATATATATAATTTTCCTCCTAATAAAAATATTAAATGTTATAACATATATGTATACAAGGAGAGATTAAAAATATTACATTCTAACATGAAACTCGAGTTAAGAACTTGCATCTCCTACTCTATTGATGACATTTATTTATTCTATTATATAATGTTGATGATGATATTTATTGATGATTAATATAAGTATTATCATCTTTTAAATATACTATTATGATATTTTATACATACATCTTATATATAAAAGTAGGGGTAAATTACACTAAATGTCCTCCAACTTTAAGGTTTGCTCAGAGATACCCTCCAACTTCATTTTGTAACACAAATGTCCTTCATCTTTTAACGTGTTTCACCCGATGCCCTCTTTACCTAGGATAGCTAGTTTTCCGGTTTTTCGTCGATGTGGCGTCCACGTGGCCATCTCCTCTCTCCTCCACGCAAATAGTCGTCCGACGTGGCATGTTCCAACGTGGCACAAAAAATTACACCAATACTCTCCAACTTTAAGATTTGCTCAGCGATATCCTCCAACTTCACTTTGTAACACAAAATGTCCTTCATCTTTTAATACATTTCACCCGATGTCCTCTTTACCTAGGACAGTCGATTTTTTGATTTTTTATCAACGTAGCGTCAACGTGGTCATCTCATCTCTCCTCCATGCAAATAGCCATCCGACGTAACATGCTTCGACGTGGTACCACATATTAAACAATCTTACTTACCGTAAGTTGATCCACTCACTGTTAAATTATTTTTTTATTTTCTTCTTTTTCGTCGTTCGCATGAAACCTCATTCGTCGTTCGTACTCCTTCGTCGTTCGCTCTTCTTCGTCATTCGCCTCTTTCATCGTTCACTTTTCGCATTCGTCGGCGTTGTCTTTGCCCAAATTGATGTAATTTTATGTGCATTTGGTGAGCAAACTTTAAAGTTGGAGGACATTTGGTATAATTTTATGTGTCACATCGGAGCATGTCACGTTGGGCGACTATTTGTGTGGAGGAGAGAGGAGATGACCACGTGGATGTCACGTCGACGAAAAATAAAAAAATTGACTATCCTTGGTAAAGAGGGCATATGGTGAAATGTACTCTAACTTTAAAGTTTGCTCATCAAATGCACGTAAAATTAATCAATTTGAGCAAAGACAGCGCTGACGAACGCGAAAAGCGAACGACGAAGAAGAGCGAGAGCGAACGACGAAGGAGTGTGAACGGCGAAGGAGGTTTCATGCGAACGACAGCAAAAAGGGAAATAAGAAAATAATTTAACAGTGAGTGAGTCAACTTACGGTAAGTAGAATGATTTAATATGTGGTGCCACGTCGGAGCATGCTACGTCAGACGACTATTTGCATGGAGGAGAGAGGAGATAGCCACGTGGATGCCACGTCAACGAAAAATTAGAAAATCGACTATCCCAAGTAAAGAGGGCATCGGGTGAAACGCGTTAAAAGATGAAGGACATTTGTGTTACAAAGTGAAGTTAGAGGGTATCGTTGAACAAATCTTAAAGATGGAGGGCATTGGTGTAATTTTATGTGCCACATCAGAACATACCACGTTGGACGACTATTTACGTGGAGGATAGAGGAGATGGCCACGTGGACGCCACGTTGACGAAAAAGCAAAAAACTGGCTATCCCAGGTAAAGAGGGCATCGGGTGAAATGCGTTAAAAAATGAAGAGCATTTGTGTTACAAAGTGAAGTTGGAGGATATCGCTGAGCAAACCTTAAAGTTAGAGGGCATTTGATGTAATTTACTCATAAAAGTAGAGGCAAAATATGTCAAGTGAGACACATGTGAAATAAAATTATTTTAAATTTTGTTAAGATATGGCATGAAGAAATGTTGATGCATATCTTTTTTATCGAAAATATTACAAATATCATCATATGTTATTTAGAAGTTAGTTATTGAAATATATAATATTAGAAGAACAATGATGTAACGCAATGGTGCACACTTTCACTCAAAAATCGATAGGTCACTATATATATATACATATATATATATATATATATATATTGATGATTAAAAAATATCATCAATATTTTTGTTATAATCCTATGGTATAATAATAAACTAACATTATAAAAACTTAGTAAACTTAATATTATCAACAATTATCATATCACTTTATATAACAATTAAAGTTAGCATGTGTGTGTGAAATGATAATGTTGTAAATATGTAACTACAATAACTCAATTATTTTGAGGAAAAAGATATAAATAGATTATAATATTTTTCTATAGTGATTATGACAGAAAAGAGTGGCATAAATATTAGTTATACATTATTAACAAAATTACATAAATAAACTAAAAGTATCAACTTATATTTATATTTTATATTATATAATACTATGCAAAATAATGTTAAGAAAATTGTCATATAGTTATCTTTAAAATAATATTAATAATTCTCATATTTGGCTGATTTAATTATATATTAACAAAAAGGAAAAATATATCACATAGAACTCCCTTATGAATCTATAAATTTCAATAATAAGATATAAAAATTTTATGATTTAATAATAAAATTTTATGATTTAATTTTGTTATTCATCGCATGAAAATAATTAAAGATTTTTTTAAAAATAAATTTTGTGCAATTGATTAGGTCGATATCTTCATGCATCTCCCAAATTACAAAATGTCTAAGTGACTACCAAGTTAGTCACTCTAAACTCGTAAATAACAAAGTAAACATAATCTCTATAATTATCATCCCTAACCTCCCGAGAAATGAGACCCAAATCAGGACAAGTAGAATACTCATCCTTCATTCTATCTAAATCTATCACATATGCATTCATAATATGGAAGTAAGTATCATACTAAGAGCATCAACTACCTTATTCTCTACACCAGAACGATGTTTGAGAACAAAAGCTCAACCCACCTAGCATATCTAAAATGAAAATCAATGTTTGGTGGTTGGAAAGCAGAAGAAACTATAAAGGTAAAAAATAATACCTCGAACCATGACATCATCAAAATATTCCATTGACGACTAATAATATCCTAATAATAGTTTACTATATTTAATAATATTATATATACTATTAAAGAAATGGATAAATGATGATACATGTTACTCCCTCATGATCTTTTCTTCTAGAATTAGTTTTTTATATTTTTTAAAAAAATAGTTTTGATATGATGGATAATGCAATGTATTAAATTAAAATAATGAAAAGTAATTGATTAAAACTGAATAAAGGTAATTGGAGTTGTTTAATTTAGACTCACGTTAAAAAATTATAATACAAAAAGAGATGGAATGAACTATAAAAAAAATGAAAAGTACAAATATGATAGTTATCTATTTGTATTAAGTCAATCAATATCATTAATTCTAAGTCATGTGCACGTGATTGGTAAAAAAAATTTTGAATAAGTTTTAATACTCTAAAAATAATAATTTATAGGGTTATTTCCTCTAACTATCCCTAAACTATCACGATTTTTTAGATCTAACATCAAAGTACGAACTTCATTTTTTGGATCCTTAAACTATCACGATTTTTCCAATTTGATCATTCCGTTCAATTCCGTCAACTTCTCGATTATCTTTAATTGTTCGCATCTGTGAAAAGCCCATTATACCTATATTTCAAGTGTTAATCTATTTATTCTTTAAATAATATATGATAAAAAAATGATGGCTTGTGAGCGGGCCACCCCCCCCCCCCCCCCCCCTCTTGTGTCGCCGACGCGAAAGGGGGTGAAGGGGCTCCCCAACCAACCCCCACAAGGGGGGCTAGCGACGAGGGAGAAGGGTGGACCCCTCTAATCGAGAAGTTGATAGAAGGATCAAATTGAAAAAATCGTGATAGTTTAGGAGTAGTCAGAGAAAATAACCCTAATTTATATGTAGGCACAAAAATAATTTATCACTTGGGATTAGATATGTAAGAAAAATTTGCCCGATAAATGAGACCCAAATCAGGACAAGTAGAATACTCATCCTTCATTCTATCTAAATCTATCACATATGCATTCATAATATGGAAGTAAGTATCATACTAAGAGCATCAACTACCTTATTCTCTACACCAGAACGATGTTTGAGAACAAAAGCTCAACCCACCTAGCATGTCTAAAATGAAAATCAATGTTTGGTGGTTGGAAAGCAGAAGAAACTATAAAGGTAAAAAATAATACCTCGAACCATGGCATCATCAAAATATTCCATTGACGACTAATAATATCCTAATAATAGTTTACTATATTTAATAATATTATATATGCTATTAAAGAAATGGATAAATGATGATACATGTTACTCCCTCATGATCTTTTCTTCTAGAATTAGTTTTTTATATTTTTGAAAAAAATAGTTTTGATATGATGGATAATGCAATGTATTAAATTAAAATAATGAAAAGTAATTGATTAAAACTGAATAAAGGTAATTGGAGTTGTTTAATTTAGACTCACGTTAAAAAATTATAATACAAAAAGAGATGGAATGAACTATAAAAAAAATGAAAAGTACAAATATGATAGTTATCTATTTGTATTAAGTCAATCAATATCATTAATTCTAAGTCATGTGCACGTGATTGGTAAAAAAAATTTTGAATAAGTTTTAATACTCTAAAAATAATAATTTATAGGGTTATTTCCTCTAACTATCCCTAAACTATCACGATTTTTTAGATCTAACCTCAAAGTACGAACTTCATTTTTTGGATCCTTAAACTATCACGATTTTTTCAATTTGATCATTTCGTTCAATTCCGTCAACTTCTCGATTATCTTTAATTGTTCGCATCTGTGAAAAGCCCATTATACCTATATTTCAAGTGTTAATCTATTTATTCTTTAAATAATATATGATAAAAAATGATGGCTTGTGAGCGGGCCACCCCCCCCCCCCCTCTTGTGTCGCCGACGCGAAAGGGGGTGAAGGGGCTCCCCAACCAACCCCCACAAGGGGGGCTAGCGACGAGGGAGAAGGGTGGACCCCTCTAATCGAGAAGTTGATAGAAGGATCAAATTGAAAAAATCGTGATAGTTTAGGAGTAGTCAGAGAAAATAACCCTAATTTATATGTAGGCACAAAAATAATTTATCACTTGGGATTAGATATGTAAGAAAAATTTGCCCGAGAAATGAGACCCAAATCAAGACAAGTAGAATACTCATCCTTGATTCTATCTAAATCTATCACATATGCATTCATAATATGGAAGTAAGTATCATACTAAGAGCATCAACTACCTTATTCTCTACACCAGAACGATGTTTGAGAACAAAAGCTTAACCCACCTAGCATGTCTAAAATGAAAATCAATGTTTGGTGGTTGGAAAGCATAAGAAACTATAAAGGTAAAAAATAATACCTCGAACCATGGCATCATCAAAATATTCCATTGACGACTAATAATATCCTAATAATAGTTTACTATATTTAATAATATTATATATACTATTAAAGAAATGGATAAATGATGATACATGTTACTCCCTCATGATCTTTTCTTCTAGAATTAGTTTTTTATATTTTTGAAAAAAATAGTTTTGATATGATGGATAATGCAATGTATTAAATTAAAATAATGAAAAGTAATTGATTAAAACTGAATAAAGGTAATTGGAGTTGTTTAATTTAAACTCACGTTAAAAAATTATAATACAAAAAGAGATGGAATGAACTATAAAAAAAATGAAAAGTACAAATATGATAGTTATCTATTTGTATTAAGTCAATCAATATCATTAATTCTAAGTCATGTGCACGTGATTGGTAAAAAAAATTTTGAATAAGTTTTAATACTCTAAAAATAATAATTTATAGGGTTATTTCCTCTAATTATCCATAAACTATCACGATTTTTTAGATCTAACATCAAAGTACGAACTTCAGTTTTTGGATCCTTAAACTATCACGATTTTTTCCAATTTGATCATTCCGTTCAATTCCGTCAACTTCTCGATTATCTTTAATTGTTCGCATTTGTGAAAAGTCCATTATACCTATATTTCAAGTGTTAATCTATTTATTCTTTAAATAATATATGATAAAAAAATGATGGCTTGTGAGCGGGCCACCCCCCCCCCCCCCTCTCGTGTTGCCGACGCGAAAGGGGGTGAAGGGGCTCCCCAATCAACCCCCACAAGGGGGGCTAGCGACGAGGGAGAAGGGTGGACCCCTCTAATGGAGAATTTGATAGAAGGATCAAATTGAAAAAATCGTGATAGTTTAGGAGTAGTCAGAGAAAATAACCCTAATTTATATGTAGGCACAAAACTAATTTATCACTTGGGATTAGATATGTAAGAAAAATTTGTCCGAGAAATGAGACCCAAATCAGGACAAGTAGAATACTCATCCTTCATTCTATCTAAATCTATCACATATGCATTCATAATATGGAAGTAAGTATCATACTAAGAGCATCAACTACCTTATTCTCTACACCAGAACGATGTTTGAGAACAAAAGCTCAACCCACCTAGCATGTCTAAAATGAAAATCAATGTTTGGTGGTTGGAAAGCAGAAGAAACTATAAAGGTAAAAAATAATACCTCGAACCATGACATCATCAAAATATTCCATTGACGACTAATAATATCCTAATAATAGTTTACTATATGTAATAATATTATATATACTATTAAAGAAATGGATAAATGATGATACATGTTACTCCCTCATGATATTTTCTTCTAGAATTAGTTTTTTATATTTTTGAAAAAAATAGTTTTGATATGATGGATAATGCAATGTATTAAATTAAAATAATGAAAAGTAATTGATTAAAACTGAATAAAGGTAATTGGAGTTGTTTAATTTAGACTCACGTTAAAAAATTATAATACAAAAAGAGATGGAATGAACTATAAAAAAATGAAAAGTACAAATATGATAGTTATCTATTTGTATTAAGTCAATCAATATCATTAATTCTAAGTCATGTGCACGTGATTGGTAAAAAAAATTTTGAATAAGTTTTAATACTCTAAAAATAATAATTTATAGGGTTATTTCCTCTAACTATCCCTAAACTATCATGATTTTTTAGATCTAACCTCAAAGTACGAACTTCATTTTTTGGATCCTTAAACTATCACAATTTTTTCAATTTGATCATTCCGTTCAATTCCGTCAACTTCTCGATTATCTTTAATTGTTCGCATCTGTGAAAAGTCCATTATACCTATATTTCAAGTGTTAATCTATTTATTCTTTAAATAATATATGATAAAAAAATGATGGCTTGTGAGCGGGCCAACCCCCCCCCCCCTCTCGTGTCGCCGACACGAAAGGGGGTGAAGGGGCTCCCCAACCAACCCCCACAAGGGGGGCTAGCGACGAGGGAGAAGGGTGGACCCCTCTAATCGAGAAGTTGATAGAAGGATCAAATTGAAAAAATCGTGATAGTTTAGGAGTAGTCAGAGAAAATAACCATAATTTATATGTAGGCACAAAAATAATTTATCACTTGGGATTAGATATGTAAGAAAAGTTTGACCAACCCAAAAATTTATCTGATCTAAAAAAAATAGGAGAAATACAATTTATGTAACATCCCCCGACTTAATTAAAATATTGTTCGCTTTGGACCATTAACCCGTACGAATTTAAAATACGTCTTAATAGATTAAGAGGGATAGTTATATATAAGTCCATAACACCTTCGTGTTTTGCCCATATAGAACTAGTCTTCGTTGAGCGGAGTTCGTGTTTCTCACGTGGCTCAAGTGAACACGCGGAGTTGGATTTGATACCATTTTGTAACACCCCCACCCAGTCAAGATATTATTCGCTTTGGGCCATTGGTCTACATGAATTTAAAACACGTCTTTATATATGAAGGAGATAGCTACATATAAACTCATAACACCATCGTGTGTTTGCCTATGTGAAATTATTTAATGAGATTATCTTGATTCTTAAACATCATGTTGTTACAATTTATGATGATTTTTTTAATAGAGCAAAATCGATTCGCTTAAAATTAAAATTCGTTTGAAAAAATCATCATTTATGTCATCATGGTATTTAAAATAATGAAAATTCAAACTATTATATGAAGTTAAAATTTTAAGTAGGGTAAGCAATAATTAATTTAATGGATGAAATTGATTTTTAAAATAAGTAGTTATGTGTTTGATATTAACAAATATAAATTATTATTTTAGTGAAATGACAAAAAAATCATTACAATTATAATACAGAAAATATGTGAATGAAAGTTATACATATATTTTAAGAATACATTCATTTATCAAAACGATCAAAATTTTTTATACAAAGCTTAAGTCCTTAAACTTATTTTTTTTTACTTATAAACAAGTAAAATAAAAATTTATCTATTTTTTTTTTAAAAAATAGCAAAAGAACATATTTCCCAAAAAACCGCAACAAAACGAAGCACCGTGCAAAAGGCGGCCACCTCTGCTTCCCTTGGTGCTCTTTCTCTGTGCACTAGGGTTTTCGAGGGGTCGAAGAAGCGAGAGAGGCAAGCCATTCGTATCCGTCCCCCGATTGCTCTCCTCTCCTTGGACCCGCCGTGTGTGACTAGAACGGAGGAAGGAGGACGCGGAGGAGGAGGAAAGAGGAAAGGCTGGGATGGGGGGGAAGAAGGGCAAGGCCGACGGGTTGGGGCGGGCGCTCATGAAGCAGCACAACCAGTTGGTGCGGGAGTCCAGGGAGAAGGGCCGCGCACTCGGTCTCCAACAGCGCCGGGTCCTCGAGTCCGTCATTGAAGTCAGCGACATCGACACCGTGCTCCAGAAGGCAGAGGCGGACGACCTCGTGTACACCCTGGGGAACCCCTTGCCCGACGTCCTCGTCACTCTGTATGCGCTTTTTCCCCTTGGAAAAAATATGATTTTTAAGTTTTTTTTTTGTTCCGGATGAGAAAAGCTAGCACCACTCGATGGCTTGTCGATCGAATGTTTCACTAGTTTTGCCCTATTTTCCTGCCTCTTGGTACTGTGCATGTGTTTCACGAGGACGAAGGTATCCTTTCAGCAGACTCCGAGCTCAAGATGTAACTCTTGTCCTTCATGCATCTCGATTATAAGCATGTAGTTGATAATTGGAGATATTTTGCAACATTTAAGTTTGTTTCAAAAAGGTTTTCGTCCAAAATCTTATATTTGATTAGGAAATGTAATACTTTATCTACTTTGTGCTTTCTTTTTATCACTGCAATGAGGATAATCTGAAAAGGAGCAGTATTTCTGGACTTTGAGCAAATATTTTTGTTTCTGTTGGAGAACATGGTCCAAATTTTTGTTAGGTAATGCATTGTCTACTTTTATGAACAGGGATCAGAGAACAGAAGGTGGTTCCATGACGACTGAGGAGAGGAGGCATCTACAGAAGCAGGAGGAGGCTTTACATGCTTGTAGTCTTCAGATTCCTCGCAGGTCTCTCTCTGGCACCTTTGTTTAGCCTCCCTTTAATTGTTCTATATGGTGTGTTTGCTTTCCTGGTTTTACAGTTTTACAATATTGTTTGATGGTATCATGTGTTCAGGCCTTCATGGAATACTCATATGTCAGTAGAAGAACTTGACGCAAATGAAAACCGGGCATTTTTAGTTTGGCGAAGGAATCTTGCAAGGTGACTTTTTTTTAACCAATATATTGACCATTTTCTTATGTCAAAATATCCGTTAAATCATCGATCTATTTATTCTGTTTGTGTATGCACCAACCTTTTGAAATCATGGACACTTTTATGAAAAAAGTTTTGAAAAAGGGTAAAAGGAGAATACAGCTCAAAATTAAGCTGCAATCTACAGCTCTTAATATCAGCCGTTCAAAATTTTGATCGAGACAACAAAAAGAGTCGATTCAACCCGTGAGTGCATCTTCCCCTTCCTAAGACATTCACAGGGATTCTTTATGGACGTCTAGCTCTAGAGATAAGTGGAGGACTATCGACTGTGATCAAGTGGGTTCCCTTGAGAGTCTGCCGACTTGCTCGCGTGGATGCACCATGACCCTTCTCAATTCCAACTCCAACATGAGGCGGGCTGCCTTGCTTCAAGTTGGTGTCTGTGTCCTCAAGCACAGGGATCTCCCTCTTTGACAAACTAGAGAGAGAAGGCTGTCAGGACGAATCTCACAATCTTTTACAAATAGTGCCCAATCCGATAGAGACCGAGAGAGAAGGATTCTACGCTTGTATCATCTGTGCAATCAGAGAGTGAGAGAGGAGGTTCTCTATCTGTACGAAGAGGTTCACAACCTTGCAAAAAAAGGTCAATCAAAGAGAGAGAGAGATCAGGAGGGGGCTGTCTCTATGAGAAGGTTTCCATCTCCCACCGTTGTAATCTCCGCTGATCGAAGCAAAGGAGAGAGCTGCCAGAAATTCTGGGAAGAGGGAAAAGTAGACGATGGAGAAAGTAAAAAGAAAAAATGATATCATCCGTGCATTTAAATCAAACGGTGAAAATTGATGGCTGTATTTTACAGCTTAAAACCTGAGCTGTATACTCAGTGAGCCCTTTGAAAAATTATGGTCCATTCCCTGGTTAAAGTCTAGATTTGTATGGTTTTTTGGCCACCCTCTAACATCTTGGTGGCTTTATTCTATTACCAAAATATTGATGTAATAGCCTGGATCAAGCTATTACCAAAATGTTATGAATTTTTAAGTTATTACCTTAAACATCATGAGCATTATTTCTTACCTACTGTTTGTTATTAGCCTGTACATCATGATGGCTATTTTCTTATCCAAATTGTTGTATGCCTGAACATGATGAATAAATGGTTCTTGCTCTATGGTGACTGCTTGTGTTCTTGACCTTCTTTGACTATTCAAGGTTGGAAGAGAACGAGAAGCTTGTTCTTACTCCCTTTGAGAAGAATCTTGACATATGGAGACAACTGTGGAGAGTGCTTGAACGAAGTGACTTGGTAAGATCCGTTGATACTTATTGCATTAAGCTTTGTTGTGTGATTTTCTCATGGATTTTCTTTATCATCTTGCACCTTTCGTACTCGCTCTATTCGATAATCATGAGTTCTTGACAGGTCATTCAATATTTTTCATGTACTTTCTTTTTTACCTACTAACAGAATGGACCTTGTGTTGCCTTTTAGCTTGTAATGGTGGTTGATGCTCGAGATCCATTGTTTTACTGGTGCCCTGATCTCGAGGTATGTGTTTTTTCCTTTTTTCATTGGTTACTATTTTGTTGTATAATATGCTTCTAGACTTGTGTCTTATGCGAGTTATCTCATTTACTGTTCCGTTGATATGAAAGAATCATCAAAGCTATCTAAGAATAATGTTAGGAATGAAATACTTTTGTAACCTTTATCTTATGCTCATCAGAAATAAGATAAATACCTGAAATGTTTATTTTGTTTTTTGAAAATGAAATAGATTGGTTAAATTAAATTTGTCAATCACGACAGTTTGGTAGGAACTCAAATGAAATGAAACTTGTAGTCTGGATGAAAAGAAATTATAAACGATAGAGTTCTTAGGAGTGGACAAGCCTCCCAAGTGCATTTCATATCAAAATCATAACTAAAAACAAATGCTACAAACATATTTCTACTATCATTCTAACTAACTAATATAGTCACTAGGGAATTAGTGGGGGTAGTTAATGGCGGAAGTGATGTCTGATCAGAACATGGGATAACAACCACCTTGACTTCCACCTCCCTGTATGAACATTTGAGTAGTTATCCTGATTCCATGATAGAAGATCCATGTGGTATCATTCTGGTGTAGACCTTTATAGGAGGATTCCTATCGCAGCCACAAATGAACTTGTTAATTTATGTGAAAAATATAACTTCTTGTTAAGTGTGAGAAAAAGAAAGTTGAATATTTATTTGGCGTGTGTAATTGTAAGTATCGTGGTTCATCTGCCTCGTGTTAGCAATAAGTTGCTTAAGGGTTATGCATTTTATGAATTCTCTCATATTTATAACTTTATGGACAAACAAGTTAGAGTATGTCAACCTCAGTTCTAATGAACCTAGGCCAACTTTAGCATTCTTTGTTTTCATGCTACTCATCATAGATCATACAATTATGTACTCTAACATATGATACAACCTCAATTCTAATTAACCTTTTCCTAAAAAAATCTAATTAACATGGGCCAACTTTAGTGTTCTTTGTTTTCATACGACTCATCATAGATCATACAATATTGTACTCTAACATATGATACAACCTCAATTCTAATTAACCTTCTCCTAAAAAAAATCTAATTAACCTAGGCCAACTTTAGCATTTTTTGTTTTCATGCTACTCCATCGTATATCATACGATATGTACTCTAACATATGATATGGATAGTCCGTTGATCACAGAATTAGGTGAAAAATAGCCATATAGTAAGTGTTAGAATTTAATGGTTATTTCTACACAGCTATGTAAAGTAAAGATGTTCTCATAAAAAAAAGACTTCTTGGATACTAGGAGTTTGGTCCATCTCTGTTTTCAGCCGTGCAGGATATACATGGATGACAATCACAAACTTCTTTTCCTCCTCTAGATTAATGTGGCAGGAAGTTCAATATTTATTATTGGATTATTAAGATTTTGGTGGAAAAAAACTCAACAAATGTGATGGAAAAATATTTATATCTTCTCCTAAAAAAATAATCTTTTATTTACATACTTTGGCTACTGAAATTAGTTACTGTTGTCATGAAGATCTTGAACTAATACCATGGTATTGCTGTGTTCTGTATTTCTAGAAATATGCAAGGGAGATTGATGAACACAAGAAAACAATGTTGCTAGTCAACAAGGCTGATCTTTTACCACTTCACATCAGGTTAGACCTTACCTGGTTATGATTCTGTTGGCTTTAAAAGATGTCATTTTCTGAGAGTTATTATGTATTTGACTTTTGTAGGCAGAGATGGGCTGACTACTTCAATCAGCAGAATATTCTGTTTATATTTTGGTCTGCTAAAGCTGCTTCGGCAGCTTTGGAAGGCAAAAAGTTGGGCAATCTATTTGAGGAAAACCTAACAGATTTAGATACGAAGATATATGGAAGAGATGATCTCTTAGCTCGTTTACAGAGTGAAGCGGAGGCTATAGCAGTACATAGACGGTCTGGAAGCAACATGGATGCACAAGGAGCAAGTTCAGAGTTTGGTTCAACAGCTAAGCAAGTCATTGTTGGATTTGTTGGTTACCCAAATGTTGGTAAAAGCTCCACCATAAATGCGTTGGTGGGTGAAAAGCGAACAGGGGTTACTTCAACACCTGGCAAGACCAAGCACTTCCAAACATTGATCATTTCAGACGAGCTTGTACTTTGTGATTGCCCTGGCTTAGTTTTTCCTTCTTTTTCAAGTTCGAGATATGAGATGATTGCATCAGGAGTACTACCCATAGACCGGATGACTGAACACAGGCAAGCAGTACAAGTTGTTGCTGACCGGGTTCCCAGGAATGCACTTGAAAGCATATACAATATAGCCTTGCCAAGGCCTAAAACTTACGAGATCCAATCAAGGCCACCTTTGGCTTCAGAGTTGCTCAGGGCATTCTGCTCGTCTCGGGGGTATGTTAGCTCAAGTGGATTACCAGATGAGACCAGGGCTGCACGCCAAATCTTGAAAGATTACATTGATGGGAAGCTTCCTCACTTTAAATATCCACCAGAAGCAATTGGTGAGGACGTGGGAGTAAATGTGGTGAATGGTTTAACAGATGAAGATTCCTTAACTGGCAGTGAAATAGATGACAGTGACTCTGGCATCCAGGAAGATCCGAGTGCTGCCAGTATTATAGTTGACACTGACCAGCATAATCTAAGCCATGTTTTGGATGATCTGGAGTCATTTGATTTGGCTAGTGGGCTGCCATCTAAAAGTGCTGAAGGAGCAAAGAAGATCTCGAATAAAACTTATAAACATCACAAGAAACCCCAGAGGAAGAAAGATCGAACCTGGAGAGTTGGTAACATTAATGAAGATGGAATGCCTGTTGTGAAAATGTTCCAGAAGCCTGCTGTAAATCTTTCATCCATCGTTGGAGCTTTTGCTTAGCCTTTGATTTCTAATACAGCTGTATGGATATCATCATCAGATGGATGTCGAGTGGATCCAGTTGCTTTGAGTGACCCACAATTGCATTTGAATTGCATTTGTAAGCGTAATATTTCATTTTTTCCGGTAACAAGAAGCTCATTGTAAGCTTTCTTTGAAGAATTATACTGTAAAGTTGCCTATGAGCCTTGCTCTGGCCCATGGGAAAGAGTTTTGGTATAATGTCAGTAGGTCATTTGGCATGTGCATCCTTGTGATCAGACGATGTCAAATGTTTGGCTCAAGTTTCCTGGTTCTTAGAGCATTCAACATTCTGTAGACTTTCCTTGTATCAGATTATCTTAAGATCATCCCTTTGTTTATTGGTTGTACTAGAAGGGTTCTCACTATGGAAGTTCCCCAGTAATTGTCCTGTTGACGCTTGCTTGCTGATGATATGCGTTCATTGATACTTGGAATCTATGAACTTTGGCATTAGTTCTTGTTTACATGAATGGGTAATTGAAATTTCGGATTTTGAATCTTGTTAATGTTACAGATTGCAGCTACAGCAATAAATATTAATGATAAAATAATTGAAGTTATTCAAAGGAACAATTTTTTTTATAGAATTAATTGGTCTAGTTTGTTTTATATTTAACAAATATTAAATAATAATGTAATCACGAATTAACATTTGTCATTGTTAACGTTTAATATATTTACTTATAGTGTATTTTTATACAAAATTTGTAGTTCCTATCTATGAAACTTGAAGCTGTTAATTCACGTGTTAACTCAGGAATCGAAGTCTTCCCTCCCAAAGATGTAAGTTGACTGGTGCAAGATGCTAATTAACTTTGTATGTATGTCAATTTCACAAGCGACGCCTCTTCAAAAAAAATCACAAGAAACTGATGAAGAATATATTGCTTGAACTTCGTCTCAAGAAAAAAATATTGCGTGAACTAGAGGAACCACGTTTTTTTATCTTTCTGTCCTGCTGGTGATGTTACTCTCCGCATTTTGTTAGTGCACAAAATGGCATTAAACTTATTTACTTGTTCTCTTTCTACTCAAAGCTTAAACATATACTTTGGACCACCATCCCTTGAATAACAGATCACATTGATTTGTTGGGGTGCAACTATTATTGATTCCTTGTCAGGTAGCCTTAAGTTTTGTGGTTAAGGTGCAATTTACTTCATCGAAAATAAGTTGCAGAGGAAAACAGAAAAACTTTTCGGAGAAAGCATTTTTTTGACATCCAGTTCTTTTTTTATTTTTTGAGATAGAGACAAGAGGATATGTACATTGTTGCTTACAATACCACAGCCAGTCTTGCAAATGAGAACAAGCATACAAAACAATTTTATTTGCATAATGGCTCTAAAAAAAAAAATTATTTGCATAATGTAGTTTCCAACTCCGCCTATGTTTTATAGTCGGTCCCAAGCCCGGATAAAGGAGGAGGGTTGTGTTAGGCCCCGACAGCCAGCGTAAAACCCTGTCGAATCTCATGAACATGGATCAACGAATATGACGTCGTATGATCCATGTAGCCAACCCCACCTAGTGGGATAAGGCTTTGTTGTTGATTGATTGATTGATTGTATTTTTATACAAAATTTAATATGTACAGTTAGCAGTATCAAATAATAAAATAATTGAGAACAAAATATTCTTGTTCTAAAATTTTCAAACACCTCTCAGGAGCCTCAATTGGATGGAGGGTTTAGAATGAATGAATTAGGTTTAATTAAGATGGGATAAATTTAAAAGTTTTACATCTTATTTGGATATATTTATTCTGAATTTAATTAAGCATAGGTTGTCCATCACTTGATTTAAAATTAAATCCTTCAAGTGATTTTGAAAGAGTCTGTTTTATCCTTATTTTTATCAATAAAATAAAAAAAATAAAATTTCAAGAATAATAATTTTTTTCAAACTTAATCTTTTTTAATCCGTATAATATTATATTCCAAAATAAATAGTAGATTGAATTAACTCAACTCATTCCATTATTTTATATCTAAACATGATTTATACAAACACTCACCGCACTCAACCTTAACAACTCTTACTATATCACCCTAACCCATCGGTCTTTAACTTAAATTACAAACAGAGTTTAAAGAAAGCACTGAAAAATAGAATGATGGACTTTTCACTGGAGTTTATCTCCTTTATACCTTAAACAGTTTTTTGTTTCAAATATGAAGTCAGCAAAAGGACATGTGAAACAATAAACATATACATAAAAAAAATCAGTTAGAAATTTCATTTTAGTAATTCATTTCATATTCTTAAATTACCAATTCATTGAATTATGTTGCCAATCTTATCAAGATAATAAATCAAGTTAGCTCTAAACCAAATCCTATCTAGTCAACTTATTTCAAAAAATTTTCTCCCCATGAGTTTTAATGATAAATTTTCTGAATAGACATTTTAGAATTTGATATTATGGCCTTATTTGGGATCGAACTCTATTATTTGAAGCAATCAATTATGAAGATTTTGAAATGTGTCGTCTCCTGTTTTGGCTAGTGTCATTTCTTTTGTTGCAACACAAAGTGGTCCTCCAATAAAAAAAAAGTAACTCCACTTAAAAGTACATGGAGACCAAAATGGAAGCAATAAATAAATAAATAAAATGCAAATGTGAAATTTCATTACTAAATGTAATCCCCTTTTACATTGTTTTGAAATGGTCTGAAAGTGACTTGTGTCCTTTATATAACTTTATCTCAACCTTTAATTAAGTTAATTTATCAACAATATCTCACTATCATATTGATTTGCCACTCCTTTCTTCCATGATAATTATTTGTTATAAATATGATGGCACATTGGGATATAATTATACTAGGTTGCTGGGCAAGTAAATATGTGATATGAATATTATTTGGTGTTTATATCTATATATGTTTATATAGAGTGGATTTTTGTTATAAATGTGATGGTAGGAGGCAAAGTAATATGTGATATGCATAATACTTGCTAGATATATTTACATAGATTAAGACAGAGAAAAAAAAAGGTTGGATGCATGTGCTCTCCTTTTATCTTTTCTAAATTCATGTGATTGGGGAAGAAGTTTGATTGCAAAGTCTATTCAACTTTATTGTACGCACTTTTATAGCTAGATAAAATAGAAAGATATTTTCTCTAAACCTATGCATTATGAGTTACATTTTTTTTAGAGAATAAGAAATTTTATTCAAAAGAATAAAATATTTTTCTCATATTCTTATTCTATTCTCTGTTGGTTCAATCAGAATAAAAATTATAAAATATAATATTTTGTAACTAAAATATTTTATTATTAATAGTGAATATTTATTATTACTTTTGAAAATAATAAATAATAATACACTAATAAATAAAAAAATTTGTGATTGAAAAAAGAAGAATGGTGATATTCATCTGTTTTAAAAGAATATGGATATTCTTAATTTTTTATTAAAAGTAGCGGTTTCATCAATTTCAAGGTGGTTTTTAAAATATCGAGGTTTGACTATTTTATTCCTAATTTTCTAGATGTTTAATTATATTATGAGAATATTATGATATTCAGTTGGTTATTCTCGAACCAAACGACTTTTCTAAATTCATGTGATTGGGAAAGAAGTTTGATTGCAAAGTCTATTCAACTTTATTGTACGCACTTTTATAGCTAGATAAAATAGAAAGATATTTTCTCTAAACCTATGCATTATGAGTTACATTTTTTTTTTCATTAGAAATCTATTAGCTAAGAGATTTGCCATTGCATGCAAAATATCAACAAATATTCAATCAATAATTATGAAATTATCCCCCTTTTAAAGGAGGGACACTGTATCTTTCTTTTAATTATTGGATTAAAATTTTATGTATGTGTTTGATTCATTTTTATTTAAGAATTTTTAATTTTATTTATGTATTTTTAATTTGATGAATAGAATGTTATAATAATAATATTTTACAACTTAGGACACAAAATAATAACAAATCTCAGGTGTTATACAATTTTAATCATAATATTTTTCTTATGAATTTAGGGGTGTGAACAAATCTAAGTCAATCCGACTAAATTTGGTCGATCGAATCAGATCGGGTCAAGGTCTCTAGGGGCAAAAAATTTGACCCAATCCAACCTGGTTTGGGTCGGATTGGTTACTCGACCATCTTTTTTATCTTTTTTTTTAAATTTTCTCTTACTTTTATATATATTTTTAATATAAAAATTAGTTATTAATTATTATAAAATATAACATAGATTTGTTGAATATTTGAGAATTTTTTTCATAATCAAAATGTTTTATTTTCATATAGTTTCATGTTAAATCAATTATAGGACTAAAATTAAGTAAAAAAGTAAAAAAATTAAAAAAATAATAAAAAAGTTGTCATAGAATTGGATCGGAATTTTTCAACCATACCGGACATGAACCCCAACCACCATCGGGTCAGATCAGATCATTAGGTTCATCGGGTGGATCCACCCCTAAATTGTGCCAATTCAAAATTGATCTGAAACTCTTTTTAAAATAAATTTATAAAAAAGAATTGAGAGTTGCCGTGGCGACACCTTTCAGCCCAAGGCATCCTTAATCCTTTCCTTAAATGTACATATATATTTTTCCAAATAAAAAAATATAGAAGCGACTTACCTATTTTTTAATTAATTTTATTTATATATATGCATCTCTTCAATGCTCATAAATGATCCATGAACTGTAAGGACAAAACAAAACAAAACGAATATTGAAGAGCCTTTATTAAGCAAGGGGTGTAATTGATATTAAAACCTTGGGCATCTATTTATGAAACTAACCTTATTGCATGCTTAATTAAATGTATCATCTCATGAGTCTTAATTAATTGGTTATTTCCTTTAACATCCCTTCAGTTATAATTTTTTCTACATTTAACTTTAAACTATAAAATTACAGAGTTTAGTCCGTAAATTTATTCCAATTGGACACTTACATCCTTTCGCTAAATTTAAATTAAATTTCACTTAGTTTCATATCATAATAAAGTATTTTAAAAAGTAAACTGATCAAAAGAAATAAAAAATATTAATTGATACTAGCACTTTTATGCAATACTATGCTTACGTCAATATTTTTATTTTTTTACATTTATTTCATATTAAAAAGTAGGGGACAAGAATATTATTTCAAAGTTATTTGGAAAAGAAGTTCAGAAAATTTAGATTAAAGTTTACTGAAGTTAAAATTTATAAATTTAAAAGTTAACTGATGCGAAAAAAATAATTTAAAGAAAATATTTCTTAATTAATTAATAGAAAGAAAAACCAAAAGCGAACAGCTGACGGCTCAGCCGGTCAACACGCTGGGACCCACTTGCCAGCACCATCTGGGCTGTCGCGGCCGTACGCCTCCCGTCACCGGACCTTCCCGGTCACCCCTGCGACCAGGTATCTCGCCTATCGGACGGTCGTCATCTGTCCAATCGGACCGCTCTCCCGCCCGCCGAACAGGGAAATTATTCCCTTTTTTTATTTCAATTTAAGAAACCATTCATAAAAAAAATTATTTACGAGTTTATTTTGCGCATAAGACCCCTGCAAGTAACATATTTGTAAAATGAGAGATATGACCTCGCTATGCGACAAATAGGCAATTTCAAGAAAGCATTATTTTTGTCTGTTCGTCGCCAGTATATATTTAAAAGGATGTGAACCAAAGTATGAATTGGTCTTTCTCAAGTGACCCCAAATTATTAATTAATAATATTATTTGAAGTCGTCAGAATATTAACAGAATAAATTTGAAAATTAAAGCTTCTTAGAAACTTTTACATTTCATCGCGTTCTTTTGTAACACGCGCTTCAAAATATTTATGTGACAAGGTCATACATTTATATATCAATCAGTTTTTTTTATTCGTGTGATTAGGCACTATAATTATTATACTTAATAAAATAGTTCATTATATTATATAAAGGAATACTAAAATAAATTCTCTTATGAATCGATCTCCAAATATTGTTACAATTGTGCTGTCAAAACAAATAAAAAGTAAAAAAAAATGGCAACATATCAAAATCTCTTTTCAAATTTCATCAATTTTCTTTTAATATATATAAATAAACAAAGGGGAAGGGGGCTATATTTGAGATACCAAAACGCTTAAAGGGGTTTAATGAAAATTTACTATATTTGGTCACTAATATTCGACACAAAAACAACTAAATACATAAAAAAACAAAAAAGGAAGGAAAAAAAAGAAAAGGACACGGGAGAGTAGACGAAAGACAGGGTTATCTCTCTTTTGCTCTCTCTCTCTCTCTCCTCTCTCTCTCTCCCCCTTGCTCTGCCTGTGCGTTGCGTTGGTTCCCCTTTTTTTTCTTATTAATTTTTCATCCGTTCGCCCCTTTCCTAATTTAATTCGAAGCTTTGAAATCGTATTATTATTATTTTCTTCAAATTTAGGGATCGATCACTCGATCGATACGAAAGTCGAATCTCCGAATCGATCCATTTCTCTTCGCTTTTCTCATCGTCTCGCCTGGTCGTCGGGATCCGATTCGGAGCTCCGTAAGGTTCCCGATCGACTCCGGGGAGGGAGGGGGGCGGATGAGGTGAATTCCACCCTGAAGAGCCCGTCGCCGGCGATGTTGCCTCCCCTCTCGGGCGAACGCCGTGGCGCTGCTTGCCGGAGGTTATCATCGTAGTTTCCGCTTGATTTTTTTTTTCCTTTCCTCCGCCGTCGTTGTTCTTGCTTGCTGTCAAATCTGTGATCTTTGGCGCACGAAAGAGGGATGGAGGTGGATTCCTCGACGCTGACGAGCTCCGAGCACGACCCGGCGGCGGAGAACAACCACGAGGACCTCGGGGAGGCTTCGGTCCCGGCGCAGCCGGGGGAGGCGGGGCCGCCGGCGGTTGCGGAGGCTGTGGCGCAGGCGCAAGCGGTCATCACGGGACCGAGGCCCGCGCCGAGCTATAGGGCAGTGAACGCCGTCATAGAGAAAAAGGAGGACGGACCCGGGTGCCGGTGTGGGCACACGCTGACGGCTGTGGCGGCCGTAGGGGAGGAGGGGAGTCCTACATATATTGGACCGAGGCTCATATTGTTTGGTGGAGCAACGGCGCTTGAGGGAAATTCTGCCGCACCGCCGTCACCTGCTGGAAGTGCTGGCATTCGTATGTTTTATCTCTTTGTCTCAGACCGCTGTAACCCCAATTGCTGATCCTTAATACGGAACCCTAGTTTCTGGTGTAATAGTATGCCCATAGCTAGTGTTAGCTCTTATATCATTAAAGTTTATGTATTTTTATTTGGATTCTTGTTGAGTAGTTCCTAAACTTAGTCATTAATAGATGTGTATTGCTTTTAGCTCAAATTCAAGATCAATTCATTTTTCAATGCCATCTTCTTTCCGTTTGCAGGTCTTGCTGGTGCAACTGCTGATGTTCATTGTTATGACGTGCTAACAAACAAATGGACGAGGTAGACTCATTAGTTGCCTGATAATGTATTAAAACTTGATTTTTTTGGCCCAATATATTTTAATCAGTTAGTTTATGTATTGTTTTATCAGTTGTTTGGGTGATGGGTTGATGTATCCCTCTAACAAGACAATTATACTATTATGTATCTGTAGGTTGATACCTCTTGGAGAACCACCATCTCCAAGGGCTGCACATGTCGCAACTGCAGTGGGAACTATGGTTGTAATTCAGGTAGGTTAACATAGTTCATATACTAATAATTCACAACTGATGTATTACTCTTGTAAGGATCTTAAGCTTCTTTAGGTTTATTCAGCTGTTTTCTGAAAACTTTGTATGACCTATCACTTGGATCATTATTTCACCTAACAATATTTTCAGGGTGGAATTGGACCTGCTGGCTTGTCAGCAGAAGATCTACATGTACTGGACTTGACACAACAGCGGCCACGATGGCACAGGTTGTGATCAAACTTAACTAATTAGCTCAAACTCTTATGTATATTTTCAGATTATGAATGCTGAAGTCATTTAATCATGAATACAGGGTTGTTGTCCAAGGACCTGGTCCAGGGCCACGATATGGGCATGTGATGTCTTTAGTCGGGCAAAGATTTCTTTTGGCAATTGGTGGAAATGATGGTATGATGATCTAATTTGATAATTGAAAGTACTTGGATGTGTATCCTGTTTCATGTAGTACACTATGGTATGGTTTCCTTGTTAATGTTGGATTTATAAGAAAGGAGTACACTGTCAGGAAAAAGGCCTTTAGCTGATGTTTGGGCTCTAGATACAGCTGCAAAACCTTATGAGTGGAGGAAGTTGGAACCAGAAGGAGAAGCTCCACCTCCTTGCATGTGAGTAATTAACAACTTATCTTTTTTTGCTAAAATTTATGCTTTGTTCGATTTTTTTGGTCGTCGGTGGCTTAGTACTTTTTTTGTGTAGCAGTGCCACTTACATATTCCAGGTGAGATAATGGTATGAGATGATGTATCTCTACATTGTTTTTGGTCATTCGTACTGCCATCAATGAGCATCGACTTCCAAAAAAAAAAAAATCAATGAGAATTGGCCACAGTTATCATACGGATAACAAATTAGAAATGTTTGATTTGTTACCAGATGCGTAGAGAGTCCTCCCAAATATATATCTGTGTGAAGATAGTGTCCATGGCTATCGCAAAAGTACTTGACAACTAACGTACTTGGAAAATTATCTCTTTTTTTAGGTGAATTGTCTCCTGTTTAATTAATATTGGATGGTAAGAATCATTGGTAGTTATCCTCCACTTAATGTGCACTACGAAATAATATGGTTTTATAAATTTCAATGCCCTCTTTCTGAGAAGTAATTAGCAGCAATTAAGTGAAAGGTTGTTGAACATTGAAATGCAGGAAAACAGATCTCAACAATGCTTTCTGCAACTTATCATTATTACTTGAGGATAATTCCTGTGATTAGTTATGGTAAACGATATTATGATTTAAGTCATTTGAGGACTGATCAAGGTCATTTGCCTTATTGTAATGTTCCAAGTTCTAAATGATGTTTCATCTCTTGGAAGCATGCTGCCTTGTTATCTTTTATGCCAAATTCAAATATTGACAGTTTATAGGAGAGTTTTATAGACTGCTTGATGTCTTCAGCCATTGGGTTGCATAAAATTGTTTTACATCAATGACTTTATTATAGACAATTGGTTGATCTCGTTCTCACTCATCAATGCCTCAATTATATGTTTTTCTGTAATTGAGCTCCTCTCTCTCGAAAGGGAAAAAGAAGTGTGGATCTATTCACAAGAAAGAAGTGTTCAGCATGACATGGATTTTTACTTATTTATAAGCTTAAATTTTTTTAAGTGAATCTAAAGTTCACAAATATCTGTCAAAAAAAGATTGTGGTTTGGGTATTGAGCCTGTTATTAGGCTGAAATGAACTTATTTTTTTTTTGTTATGATCAGGTATGCAACTGCAAGTGCCCGCTCTGATGGTCTGCTCTTGCTTTGCGGTGGGAGGGATGCAAACAGTGTGGTGAGCGGAAAAACTTGATTTTGTTTATAGCATCTGAATCTTCAAAGTTAGGAACGTCACCAGATGTAGATTCTTGATGATGTTTTCACAAAAAATACTCTTAGGCCCCGTTTGGTGAACTTTTTCTTAATCTTGGATTGGGAGCAGCTGATCCTGGGAGCAATTAATCTCATGGGGATAGATATTCATGGGAGGAGCAAGACTCCTTGCTCTCACAGTTTTTTTTTATTTTGCATTAATTAGGGTGGGGCTCCACCATCTTCAAAAAGTTGGTGTTTGGCAAAAGTGATGAGAATAGATGCTTGCCACTCTTAACGTCAAGCCAAATGGGGCCTTAATGATGTATCATGGATAAATTTGAAAATCATTTGACTTCCCACAACTGGGATCCCCCGCCCACACTTACACTAAAAAGGGTACATCATGCTCCAAAGGATAGAAACTGACAGTTATCTGAAGTTCTTGCACCTGAAATGTGATGGCATGTAGTGTAAAAGAACAGTTAAATTTAGCACTGTTCTTTAAATTTGACTGTTCTTTTACACTACATGCCATCACATTTCAGGTGCAAGAACTTCAGATAACTGTCAGTTTCTATCCTTTGGTTAGCGCTGTTCTTTAAATTTGACTGTTCTGATGTGCATGCATTTCATTTAGTACTTCTTGGCTTCTTGATTTAATGTCAAATACTATCTACAGTAGACCAGTAAAACGATTTTTTCAGTCAAATTTCATTGCAAACCTGAATCTGTGGCATCCATTTCTGCCGTCACTTTGAAGAATTTCATGGCTACAAGTCCAGATGAAGTTCTTCAAAATGGCGTCTCAGTTTCTTGTGTGGATCTGTGTTGCTAGTAGATTGACCTTGGTTATGCCATCTAATGAAAGCAGATGAATAAGATGATGTAGATCTTTAATAAGTGGTGCAAACCTTTCTCCCTAGTACATTATTTGTTTGAAGGGTTTCCCTAATACATTATGCTGAGAAGATCATGATTGTGAGCTTGGTAGAAGTGAGATTGGTTCTATGTTGAAGGTGCAACATTTATTTAAGATCTTCTATTGACTTGCTGAAAGGATTACCTAAAATATTATGATTATGGTTTAGAGATTGTGAGATATGCATTAGTGAACAATCTGAGGTTCGTGGCTTTAGCATTGGGTGATGCCTATCTTGGACTTTAGCATTGGGTGATGCCTATCTTGGACTCAAAGAGTGGCAAAATTGTTGTTTATTTAAACATTTATGTGAATCAAATGAATCTTGACTGCATGAAATCCTGGAAGATTCCATGGCACAATTGCACCAAAAATTGATGAAATAATTCTCAAATAAGATATGCTTGATAGACCTACTCCTTCTCTTAAATTTATGTTTAAACCTTTTAAATTTTTATCAAAATGAGATAATTTATGTTTTAAATAGTTCTCCTAAAAAAACTTTGTTTTTTAACTGATTGTCTTTTATATAATACATCTGATGTAGCCTCTGTCAAGTGCATATGGTCTTGCAAAGCATAGAGATGGGCGCTGGGAATGGGCTATAGCACCTGGTGTCTCTCCATCTCCAAGATATCAGCATGCGGCTGTGAGATTCACTATCATCTTCTTCTCATGTCATTAATTCCTAAAATTGTCACCAGAAGTTTTACATGGAAATAAATGCCTTTTAGGTTTTTGTAAATGCAAGGCTTCATGTTTCTGGAGGGGCTCTTGGTGGTGGACGCATGGTGGAAGATTCTTCAAGCGTCGCAGGTAAGTTTTCCCCTTTTGGTCCCTTCTCTTAGCTCAAAAGTTGGTGGTTGGTTTGGCAGGTTGCTGCATTTAGAACATTTTAGTAAATTTAAGATGTATTTGGATCATGATCAAGATAATTTTGTTTCTTTCCAATAATTGTTTGAAAATATATAAATGGAAATCTTGGCATGCTCAGTTTAAGCTATTTTGTGGAGATAGTAAATAACTCTCTTATATTTGCAAAAGAGTAGTCTAATATCATCATTGTGAATATATTTTATAGGCTTTTGGTTAGCATATTAGCCTTAATTGTTCTTTGTAAAGTTCAGTGTCTGAGGATGTAGTTGTTTTTTCTTCTTCTAACGAGATTTACAAGGTCTGAGTCGCTTGACAAACTATTGATGTTATGTGTGGTATAGTATTAGATACTGCCGCTGGAGTTTGGTGTGATACCAATGGTGTGGTTACAAGTCCAAGGACTGGTAGATACAGTGCAGATGCAGCTGGCGGGGATGCTTTAGTCGAGCTAACCCGTCGGTGTAGGCATGCTGCTGCTGCAGTTGGTGATTTGATCTACATTTATGGGGGACTACGTGGAGGTAAGATTTCAGATTGATTTTTATCCTAATTCTTGTGTTATTATACAACATATAAAATTATGCTTATCAAATGTAGAAATTTTCCTATGAATTTTTACTTTAAGAGGTGAGAGATGTATCGTGCACTGTTACCAAGGGACATCAACATATTTTCATGTTCTTTCAGAAAATTAAACTTTTAGTCTTAGATGTTGCTATAAAATTGCAAACTGTATGGCTTAATGGCTAGGAAAGTTTATCTGTTCAACGTCGTTGACCTTGCATGGCCGTTTTTAGGAAACTTTTGATGATGGGTTGGCCAATTTTCAGGGTACTCATATCAGTTACAGATATATATGATTTTTCTTTTGAGAAGGCATATGTAGGATTTGACCTTCATTATATATCCCATGTTAACCCTGTGTACTTTTCTTTGTCTGCCTTTCTGATTCTTGTTAGTTTACTACTATTGGTGCCCAAGTTATGCAGGATAAACTGGATTACCTGTATCAATGTTGTCAAACTTCTCCTAAAACAAAATGTTGTCAAACTCGTAAATCGGAATCGACAGGAAAGCTTGGGTAAACACGTAAAACGTGAGATCGTAGCACGACTCGTCCGATACTATCGAAATTATATTTTCAATTAAATTAATATTGACTCCGTTTAGAACCTAATTTACCTATAAATTAATTATTCAATATGATTTAGAAAATCTAATAATAATTAATGATTAAGCATCTATGATTTAAGAAGTTATAATGATTAATTTAAAAAGTTATAATAATTAATAAATTAGCAATACATTACATGAAAGAGCAGAAAATTAAAAAAAAAGCATGGAAAAATATGAACCAAAAATAAAATAAAGAGACTGCATTCTCTCTCCTCCATGAGATTCAAAGAGTCTTTTCTTGCTGTCAAATCAGAAAAAAGGAGACTATCCCCTCTGCTCCCACAGAGTCTTTTGCAAACCCAAAAATTAATAAAAGACTGCTGAGGAGAGTGGACAGAAAAAAAGGAAAAAGGCTGCATTTCTGGTCACAAACCCAAAAAAAAACTAGACCAAGAAAAAAGGACTGCAGGAGAAGAGAGGACAAGTCATTTTTCTGTCTCGTACTCCCTGCTCAAGCAGTGGTTCTCCTTGTGAGGAGAAGAGGAGAGGGAAGATGGAGAGAGGAGGGAGAAGGAGCAAGAGAGGGGCGAACAAATGCTGGCGCTGGCGAGCAGCGGCATGCGCCGAACAGCGACGGCGAGCAGCAGCATCGAACAGCACCGGCAGCGACCAGCAGCAGCAATGGCGGCAAACAGCACCGGCAGCGCACAGCAGAAGCAACGAACAGCAGGCGGCAAACAGCATCGGCAATGAACAGCATGGCGGCGAACAGCAGTTTGGTTTTGGGACTTAACTGATTAGGGCATCGGGTGAGTCAAACTCATGTAACAGAAAAAAAAGTTTCGAGTGGACTCGGCAGGATGCCGTTTCTAGCGATTTTACGAGCCAGCATGTGATTCTATCGCGCGCTGGATGATAATGATTTTTCTTCCGAGTTGAGGGTGACATCGTAAAATCATCCGATTCCACGAGTCAAATCGCGTTTTGACAACATTGACCTGTATCGCTATTGGTGCATAAGTTATCTATGAAGCGAAACTGGACTACCTGTATCTTAATTCTTAGCTAAAGAAGCTGACAAGTTCTAACTTGCAGTTAAGCACGAGTTATTAAACAACTTTCTCAAGTCTTTTGGGACATCAAATTTGTTTTGCTTTTTCCTACTCATGCTACACTTCTGATGAAATCATATGTATGCTGAAGCCTAGTTCTTGGTAGTGATGATCATATATTCAGCCTTGAGTTACCATTTCCATGATGATGTCTAATGCAGGTGTTCTTCTTGATGACCTACTTGTTGCCGAAGATCTGGCTGCTGCCGAAACAACAAGTGCAGCTTCACATGCTGCTGCAGTAGCTGCTGCTGTGAATGTAACAGCAGGAAGATCACCTGAAAGATACAATTATTCTGATGAACGACCAAGGCAATCACTTCCTGATGCAGTTCCTGATGGCGCAGTTGTGATGGGAACTCCAGTTGCTCCTCCAGTCAATGGGGATATGTACACTGATATAAGCCCTGAAAATGCCATGCTTCAGGGTCCAAGGTAGTCTATGTTTTCCTAGCTACTTTTGAAGTCTTGTGAAATCTGCAATTTTGAAGTTCTTGGAATTTTTCCTATGATTTCCTGGGAACTTAGGAATGATCTTGGTGCAGGAGATTGAGCAAAGGTGTGGAATATTTAGTTGAAGCCTCGGCAGCAGAAGCAGAAGCAATAAGTGCCACTTTAGCTGCTGCAAAAGCGCGACAAATAAATGGTGATGTTGAGCAATTGCCTGATCGAGATAGAGGTTTTGAAGCTACTCCAAGTGGGAAACCAATCTCAAGCCTCATCAAAGTACCAGAACCTTTGTCCAATAACATCACACCTGGAGTCCGTCTTCATCACAGAGCGGTCAGCACCCAGATTGCTCTGTTTCTGTTTCTGTTTCTTTTCAGAAGTACACATTGTTAATTTGATTCCATATGTTTTCAGTTAAAGAGTATCCTTCAGAACCTGTAACCGAGCTTAATTTGGACTTACACTGTTGTTCAGGTGGTTGTGGCTGCTGAGACAGGAGGTGCTTTGGGTGGCATGGTTAGGCAGCTTTCAATTGACCAATTTGAAAATGAAGGCCGGAGGGTCAGTTATGGTACACCTGAGAGTGCAACTGCAGCCAGGAAGTTACTAGATCGACAAATGTCCATCAATAGTGTGCCCAAGAAAGTAGGTCTCTCATTCTTTTTCATTTATTTGGTGTTAACGACCAACAGGGCTATACTTGCTTAATCTTAGTCCTCCATCTTGGTAAAATTTGACATGCATTTAAGATTAGTCTTTAGATGCCGCATTTGAAAGTTTTCTTGCAATAATGCTCCATTTGAGAACTCCAACTTCATATATTTTTTTTTTGAAACAAGAAAGGATGACTAGCAAGAGGGTAGTCATCCAACTTCATATATATTAACTCAAGAACTAATCATGTTAGACATATTCTCTTATTTATATGTTGATATGAGACCTATTATGAATGCCTTACTTTGAATAATTGATTCTGCAGGTTATTGCGCATCTTTTGAAACCTCGTGGTTGGAAACCCCCTGTACGGAGGCAGTTCTTTTTGGATGTTAATGAAATTGCAGATCTATGTGATAGTGCAGAGAGAATATTTTCTAGTGAGCCCAGTGTCCTACGGCTGAAGGCTCCTATTAAGATCTTTGGTGATTTACATGGACAATTTGGGGACCTTATGCGTTTGTTTGATGAATATGGTGCTCCTTCAACGGCAGGGGATATAGCGTGAGTAAATTAGATAGTAGATTTTCACAACATTAGGACAAGAGTTGATAGGCTGTGCTAAACTGTGTACTGGATCTCTTTATTCTGAACTGGTAGCTTAATGGTTCGCATTAGAGGTATTTTTCAGTTATCTTGTCATGCATATACTAGAATAGTCGCTACAGTCCGGCTATGCCATTAGTGCCATTTGAAATTTGTCAATGTACTCTTTGATTAGCTTACAGGTATTGTCTGGTGTTCTGGATCAGCTGGTGGCTAGAATGCCTACAATATAATTTGTCTGGTATTTGTCCCTTTTTTGTGGGGAGAGATGTCAGGCTGAGCGCATTGGACACCACACCTCCTTTCATATTCGGAAGTTGGGGATTTGATTAGTCTGAGATAATTTCCATCTTTTTGCTGCTTTCTCTTTGAGAGCCTACACTTGTATATGAATATATATATATATATATATATATATATATATATGTGTGGATGACAACCACAACTTTGGTGGTCATCCTTTTTCTCCTCAAAAAAAAAAAAAGTGCTCAGCCTGTCTCTTGCACATTTGATTTCATTTTGTATAACTTTTTAGATTACCGGTATTGTCTGGTTTGTCTGGATCAGCTGGTGGCTAGAATGCCTACAACATAATCTTGCATTGGATTTTGTTATAACTTCATTTTCAGGAGTACCCATAACATAATCAAACGAGCTTGAAGAAAATTGTTTAATGTGGTTTGTCTTTTGTCTGACATACCCAACTTTACCTATAAATTTCTGATTGTCTTCTGTCTGTAGTTTCAACTGCTTCACTTCCTTTATTATGCCTGTAATGCTGATTTCCTTTGTTCCAGTTATATTGATTATCTTTTCTTGGGAGATTATGTTGATCGCGGCCAGCATAGTTTGGAAACTATTAGTCTTCTCCTTGCATTGAAGGTATATCTTTAAAAGAAACATAGTATATCTCTACTTGATAATGAAGATCCCCGAATAAAAATTTGCCTATTGACCCATTTATTTGATATCTGCAGGTTGAATACTCTCAAAATGTTCATTTAATTCGAGGAAACCATGAGGCAGCAGATATTAATGCTTTATTTGGTTTCCGGATAGAATGCATTGAGCGAATGGTAATGAGAATCTGGGGAATTGGTGTGTTATATATTATACATCATCTTTTTTCCTGATTCATCTGTGTATGGAAACAGGGAGAACGAGATGGAATCTGGACTTGGCATCGGTTTAACCGGTTATTTAATTGGCTTCCTTTGGCTGCCTTAATAGAGAAGAAAATCATTTGTATGCACGGTGGCATTGGTCGTTCCATTAATCATGTAGAGCAGATTGAAAACCTGCAACGGCCAATTACAATGGAAGCGGGCTCAGTTGTTCTGATGGATCTGTTATGGTGTGTATGTTCAAGTACTAATTTCTTGTCCATTGTGTATGTTCAAGTACAAACTCTTATTTGTTTTCTCTGATTAATATAGGTCTGATCCAACAGAAAATGACAGTGTTGAGGGGCTTAGACCAAATGCTAGGGGTCCAGGGCTGGTTACCTTTGGTGTAAGTGTTTTATTTTTGGTATCAAATTACACTGTTACACTATTCGTTGTTTTCATTTTTCTCTGCTCTTCAGCCTGACCGTGTCATGGAGTTCTGCAATAACAATGAACTCCAGTTGATAGTACGGGCACATGAATGTGTGATGGATGGTTTTGAACGTTTTGCTCAGGGGCATTTGATAACACTTTTTTCTGCAACAAATTATTGTGGTAGGTATCTTACCAGTTTGCATACTTCAGGTGATGGTATTTCTCCTTATCCTTTTAATGCTCTCTGTACAGGCACTGCAAATAATGCAGGGGCAATTTTAGTCTTGGGGAGGGACCTTGTCGTCGTCCCAAAACTCATCCATCCTTTACCCCCAGCCATTAGTTCACCTGAAACATCACCAGAGCGTCACATAGAGGATACATGGATGCAGGTATATAACTATCTCCAGTGTGAATGGTATGCATCGATTGATTGATTCCATCACATATTATCAGCGTGATTGATTGTTTTCCTTCTGTATGTTTTTTTTCCATCAGGAACTTAACGCCAACCGACCACCAACACCAACCAGGGGCCGCCCTCCAGTTGCAAATGATCGAGGTTCCCTGGCCTGGATATAGCAGTCATGTGAATTAGTAAATCCTTTACAAGGCCTGAGACTGTTGGTGGTGGTATCTGATTGCACCTTCTGAAAATCACAAGGGATCATAAGAGCCAGGCACGATGAAGCTGTACAGGTTAAGAGCATTCATCATTGAGGGTTCCATGTGAAACTTCAGAGCAGAGCGGACCACACAGGAGTATTCACGTGCCACAATTGAAGTTCGGTCGATTTTACTGCTCCGTGAGAAATTTGCTTGAACCTCAGGTTCCTGAGAAGGAAGTTTCACCTGTGTATATTCAGTTCTTTGCTAGGTGAGCGGGTGTCAGTTGTTTTGAGCCATCATCAGGTTCATAGTTAGGTTTACTGTAGCGTGTATTCTTTTGTCATTTTAGATTTCTCGGAGTTGACACGATCGTGTTGGTGGATTAAAGGTACATCGAGTTCTATGGCCTCCATGACAAGTCCTGTATAATAGGTTTTTCTGCTCTTTTTCCCATTGTAATTCTGTTGTGTTGTTCTGTACAATGTAAGTTTTGAGTGTACTAACATTTTAAGGTTGCCACGAAATTCTTGATTGGAGGATGTGGTGTATAAGAGAACTCTCTCTTTATGTCATTTTTATCGAAGCTCGTGATCGGTACTTCTGAATGTATTCAATAAAGCATGAATTTGACAATCCTCTTGCTGGAACTTTTATATTTTTGTTAGATTCCTCGTTCTTTCATATCCTAGGTGACGCATTCTTGACGCAGCGACAGTACAGAATTTTAAATAAGAGCTAATCTTAGGCACAATGAACAGTGTTTTATTACATCATACAAGTAAGTCTTTGTTGCACTTGAAAGAAATGTAGAAATCGATAAATGTCGATGTCGTCGGTACAAGTGGACGATAATCGACAAATAAAATAGTAGGAATTCATTAGCATAAAATCATGCGCACACGAACTTAGAAATTCAGAATAATTCTGAATTGTAATTTTAATTAAAGAGATAAAGATATTTTTAACTCTTACAAATCAAATCAATATATAGGGATTTACAATATGCAATACTATTAGTACTAGGACTCTTATAGCAAAAGAAAATTACAATTCCATCAACATTAAGACTCTTATAATATAACAGAAGTAAACTAAAAAAAATAACACTCCTAACAACATTAGGATTCCTAATAGAAATAAACTAAAAAGAAAATAAAATTATAACGGAACTTCAACATATTCTTGAAAAGAGCTCGACCCCAAACTTGGTAATAATAAACATAGCGGATGGTACATAAAAAGATCTGATACATTAAAGATAGATGAAATTCTCAAGTGTGCTGGCAAGTCGATGATATAAGCATTATCATTGATACGCTTTAAAACTTAGCAAGGACCAAACTTTTTATTCGTTAATTTATGATAAGAACTAGGAGGAAATCTTTCATTTCGTAAGAACACCATAATTAGATCACCTTCTTTGAAAATTAATTTTCGTCTACCCTTGTCGGTATGTTCCTTATGCTTAGCATTAGATTCTTCCAACTTCTTCTTGGTTACTTCATGGATATGTTGGATACGCTCAGCCATATTGTCAATAATAATACTTTTGTGTGAAGTTTCAAATAAATTGATGAGATCTACGACCTGGCGAGACAGTCTACCATAAATAATTTCAAACGATGCTTTTCCAGTACTTCTGTTCGCCATACTATTAAATGCAATTTCTCCTTGTGAAAGTGTTGTATCCCATTGTTTTGGTTTGTCACCTGATAAAGCCTGAATCAAGTTGCCAAGTGTTCGGTTAACCACTTCTATTTTGCCATCAGTTTGAGGATGGAATGTACCACTAAAGTTCAAGGTTGTATCAAATCATTTTCATAGTGAATTCCAAAAGTAAGATATAAATTTTGAATCTCTATCGGATGTGATGGATTTAAGTATTCCATGAAGTCTAACTACTTCCCTAAAGAAAAGACTTGCTATGTGACTCGCTTCAGCAATTTTTTTGCATGGGATGAAGTGTGCCATTTTTGAAAAACGGTCAACTACCACAAAGACAGAATTTGAGCCTCTTTGTGTGCGAGGAAGATCCAAGACGAAATCCATTGGAAGATCTTCCCAAGGACCATAAGGAATAGGCAATGGGAAATATAATCCAATATTTTGTGATTGCCCCTTCGAAACTTGGCAAAACCGACATCACTTCACAAATCTATCAACATCATGTTTAAGTTGAGGCTAAAAGTAACGGTGTTCCACAGCTGCCAGTGTTTTATCCCTGCCAAAATGACCACCTAAACCACCACCATGTAAATCTTGAAGGATCTTATCTCGCAAAGAGGTTCAAGGGATACAAAGTTGATTCCCTCTAAACAAAAAGTCATCTTGAATATGAAATCCCTTAGCCGGTTGGTGGTGCAAACAGGTTTTCCAACTAGTACTAAAATTTTCGTCAAATTCATATAATTTTTTCAAAGATTCAAACTCAATTAACTCAACTTGAAGCGTAGCAAGCAACTCTGCACGCCGACTAAGCACATCAACCACCTTGTTTAGTTTTTCACTCTTATGCTTGATAACATAAGTGAATCATTGCATGAATTGTACTCACCTACCATGCATTCGACTGATAGTGGCTTGAGTCTGTAAGTGCTTTAAAGCCTCATGGTTTGTATGCAAAATGAATTCTCGTTGGATGAGATAATGCTCCCAATGCTTGAGAGCTTGAACTACTGCGTATAATTCCAACTGATAAGTTGCCCATTTTTGTCTTGTGTCATTAAGTTTTTCATTATAAAAAGAAACAAGACGGCTCTCTTGTGAGAGCACCGCACCAATACCATGAATAGAAGCATCACTATCCACTTCAAATACCTTCTCGAAGTCAGGCAATGCCAAAACGAAAGAACATGTCAATTTTTGTTTGATGATTGCGAAACTTCTGTCAGCTTCCTCTCTCCATTGAAACTTTCATTTCTTTAAGCAAGACATTATTAGTGCCATTATACTGCTAAAATCACGGATGAGCCTGTGATAGAACAAGGCTAATTCATGAAAGCTACGAACTTATGTGACAGTTTTTGAAATCGGCCATGAAACGATCGCCTGCACTTTTTAAGGATCCATCTGAATACCTTGAGAGCTAATAATAATTCCAAGGAAAAATAACAAATCAGTAGCAAATGAACATTTTTTGAAATTAACATAGAGTTGATGTTGGCGCAAAATAGTCAAAATTTCTCTAAGATGAACAAGGTGTTCAGCTTCAAATTTACTAGACCAAGATATTGTCAAAGTAGACTGATTTCCCAAAGGGAGATTTGAGTATGTGATTCATTAATCTCATGAATGTGCTTGGGGCATTGGAGAGTCGAAAAGGCATCACCAACTATTCAAAAAGGCCATCTTTAGTTTTAAAAGCTATCTTCCACTCATCCCGGGGCTCCATTCAAATTTGATGATAACCACTTCGCAGGTCTAATTTGAAAAGATTTGAGACCCACTCAACATGTCTAACATGTCATTCAATTTAGGAATTAGAAATCTATATTTGATTGTGATATTGTTTATAGCTCTATTATCAACACACATTCTCCATGTGCCATCATTTTCAGTACAAGGAGTGTTGGTACTGCGCATGGACTCATGCTTTCTCAAACAAATCATTTTTTTATTAATTCATCTACTTGATCTTGTAAAATCTAGTTTTCTTTTGGACTTAATCGATAGTGGGAAAGGTTTGGAAGACTTGAACTTGGTATTAGATCAATATGATGTTGAATATCTCACATGGGAGGTAATCCATCAGGTAATTCTTCAAGAGTGATGTCTTTGAATTGTGAAATTAAATTTTGAATTGCCTCTTTAGTGTGTTATTGATATGGAGGAACCTCCCCTATGCACACAAGTGCATAAGCCTTTCCACTTTCTTTTACTTCAGAAATGAACTCATTTGCCCATTCAATCAAATAGACATTCTTCAATCTATTTTCTTTAATTACTGAATCATGTTGTAATGATAATAAAGAGATGTGTTTTCCGTCTTTAGAAAACTTATAGATGTTGTCTCACCCTAGATGGGTTGCATTGCCAAGGACGACCAAGATGATGTGGCTTGCATCCATATCCAATACATCACATGTGACCACATCCTTATAACTCTTACTAATTGATAAAGATACCTTACACAATTGTGTAATTTCTTTATTAGTGTCTTTACTAATCCAACTAACTCTGTATGTGAAGGATGAGGTTCTGTTTTCAATTTCAATTTGTCCATCATTTTTTTAAAACTATATTTTCAGAGCTCCCACTATCAATAATGACTTTACAAAGTTTACCTTTCACTGTGCAACGAGTTCGAAATATTTCATGTCGCCGAGGGTCCTCTTCTTTCTTAGGCATTAGTAATAGGCGTTAATGACACTTGAGAGATGTTCTCCATCTTCATCAGCACAATTTTCTTCTTCAATATCATATTCATCGTTAGCCACTTGATCATCAATTTCTTCTTTATCCTTTATTATTCGTGCTGAATGGATTGCTGGTCATTGTGGGCACTCATTGGATTGGTGGCCTAATTGTCTAGGCGATAGCAAACAATATAATTGAACTTCCCATATGAGTTAGAAGTTCTCTTAGCATTATCAACACCTGCAGGTTTTGATTTAGAGCTAGTTGTTAAGCTTTTCTCAGCACTTCCAACCTCTTCAATTGCAAGAAATTTTGATGAATTGCATGCACTTACCATTTTACTAGTATCAACAAAATGAAATTGTGCCTTGGCTCCTCGTTCTAGTTGACGTTCAGTAGTTTCTGCCAACGTGATTGCAGTGGCCATGGTGCTAGGAGTTTGCATTTCTACTTTATCTCTGATATTCGACCTCAAACCGTTAAAGTATCGAGCCACCTATTGTGGTTCTAGTTCAGCCAAGTTGTTGCGATATGTTAGACGATCGAATTCCGTTGTATAATCCCGCACTAGGCTTTCACCCTGAACAATTTTGCAACTATTGATAGTTTGTTGGAAGATATCGATCCTACAACATTTGCTTCATTTTTCTCCAGCTCCGTATTGGTTGTTTATTTTTTGCACTCGTAAAGATTGAATTTGCTCCCAACATGCAAATGCCCCTTCTTTTAAATGATATGCCTTAATTTTGCTTGCTTATGTTCTGGGATTTCCATGTATTTAAAAAATCGATCGACCTCAGAAATCCAATTCAAAAAGTCTTTAATGGATAGATGACCATTGAAGTGAGGTAATTTCATCTTCATCCTAAAATCAGATTGTCTGTGTACAAAATTTCTTCTCGATTCAACAATTAACTCTTCTTTACTATCACTGTCCACCGAAGAAGTGGCTGTTCGTTGTTGTCAATTTTCTTGGGTTGTTTTTGGTTGGACACGTGTGTGAATAGGACCTTGATTTGTAAGCAATTTTTCAATGACAGCACTAAGGAGATCTACCTTTCCTTCTAATCCTTCAAACTCTTTTCTAGATGGAATATCAATCATGATCTCTTCCTCGCTCTGATACCACTTGATGTAGCGGTTGTACAGAATTTTAAATAAGATGAGAGCTAATCCTAACCACAATGAATAGTGTTCTATTACACCGTGCAAGTAACTCTCTGTTATGCTTGAAAAATCTGCAGAAATTAGATGTCGATGTCGCAAGTTCACACGAACGATAATCGACAAATAAACTTGCAGAAATCTACCAGCACCTTAAATGAAATCCAAGGTCAAGATCGTGCGCACACGAACTCAAAAATTTAGAAAAATTCTGAACTGAAATTTTAATTAAAGAGATAAAGATGTTTCTAACTCTTACAAGTCAAACCAATATATTTGGACTCACAACTTATAATACTATTAGCACTAGGACACCTATAGCAAAAAGAAAACACAATCCCATCAGCATTAAGACTCTTATAACCTAACAAAAGTAAACTAAAAGAAAATAACACTCTTGACAGCATTAGGACTCCTAACAGAAATAAATTAAAAAGAAAATAAATTCTTAACAGCAGTAGGACTCCCAACATATTCTTCAAATCTAAAACTAGATCAAAGTATATTCTGGGCCACCAAAAATCTATACAGAATTCTTGTGAACAAGATCTACATCAATTCCTATATTTGGCAAATACGCTAGAACTTCTATATTATTGTTAGATTCCCCTTTCTTACATCTCCTGGATGTGGCAAATATGCTACTGGAAGTCATGATGGTATTTTAAGTTCGGGTGTGTTTGATGCGATTGTTATCTTTTTCAAGTTGAATGTAATAGCAAAACGGAGGAAAAATTACACCAAATGCCCTCCAACTTTAAGGTTTACTCAGCGATACCCTCCAACTTCACTTTATAACACGAATGTCCTTCATCTTTTAACGCGTTTCATCCGATGCCCTCTTTATTTGGGACAATCGATGTTTTAGTTTTTCGTCGACGTGGCATCCATGTGGCCATCTCTTCTCTCCTCCACGCAAATAGTCGTCCGACGTGACATGCTCTGACGCGACATATAAAATTGCACCAATGTCCTTCAACTTTAAGGTTTGCTCAACGATACCCTCCAACTTTACTTTGTAACACAAATGTCCTTCATCTTTTAACACATTTCACCCGATGCCCTCTTTACCTGGAACAACTGATTTCTCAATTTTTCATCGACGTGGCGTTCACATGACCATCTCCTCTTTTCTTCACGCAAATAGTCATCCGACGTGGCACATAAAATTACACCAAATGTCCTCCAACTTTAAAGTTTGCTCACCAAATGCACATAAAATTACACCAATTTGGACAAAGACATCGATCGACGAACGCGAAAGGTGAATGATGAAGGAGGCGAATGACGAAGGAGAGCAAATAGTGAATGAGTGCGAATGGAGAAGGATGTTTCATGCGAACGACGACAAAAAGGAAAATAAGAAAATAATTTAACAGCGAGCGAGTCAACTTACGGTAAGTAAGATTGTTTAATATGTGGTGCCACGTCGGATGGCTATTTGCATGGAGAAGAGAGGAGATGGCCACGTGGATGCCACATGAACGAAAAATCGGAAAACCGACTATCCTAGGTAAAGAGGGCATCGGGTGAAATGTATTAAAAGATGAAGGACATTTGTGTTACAAAGTAAATTTGGACGGTATCGCTGAGTAAACCTTAAAGTTGGAGGGCATTAGTATAATTTTATGTGCCACGTCAGAGCATGCCACGTCGGACAATTATTTGAGTGGAGAAGAGAGGAGATGGCCACATGGATGCCATGTCGACGAAAGATCGAAAAACTGACTATCTCAGGTAAAGAGGGCATCGGGTGAAACGCGTTAAAAGATGAAGGGTATTTGTGTTAAAAAGTAAAGTTGGAATGTATCGCTGAGCAAATCTTATAGTTGGAGGATATTTGATATAATTTTTGTATATTAATCTTATTAGTGATAAATATTGAATTTAAGATTTGATCAAGTCTGAATTATTTCTCTCTCGATTTACTATTCTATTAGGAATACAAGATATTTCAGTCGAAATATTATTGTTATTGCATTAAGGCTCGAAGTAAGCATTGAGCCTTCTTATTTCGCCACAAAGTCAGATCTTGTGGCACTTACAAATGAAGCCACCAAATCCTCGGCGTGTTTGGATTTTCTTTCAATAAAAAAATTTAAAGGAAAAGGTAAAAAATTCATCCCCCCCCCCCCCCCCCCCCCCCCCCCCCCTCCTCTATCCAATTAAAAATTAAATAGAGGATAAATACTTCTCGAACAAAATCAAAGCTTATTTATTCATTTTGTCAATAAAACAAGAAAATCAACATTTATTATTTTATACAGTTATAACATCAATTATATTTATACACATCTCTATCTACGAACGGTGGGGGCGGTTTGAAATTTAATTCTCAACTACTTTTCTGAGAGAAAATTCTCAACTTATTTTGCTTCTCACTTAAATCACTTTTAACTGCAATACAATTTGAGACGAGCGGATTGAAACCTTCATATTTTAGATTCAATCTGGACTATTTTAATTTGTATTCAATTTTTTTTTTCAATTGAGATTCGTCGGTGTCCAAGATTACTAATCGGACTAGTTCGACGAATTAAATTTGTGACTCTGATTATCGAACTCGAGACTACTGTACCTCGTAACACAATCGACTATTCAATTGTGCTAAATATTTTTTTATTAATTTCTATTCAATTTACTATTATATAAATAAGTACATGTAACATTATATTATATTATTATTATTATATATATATCACAAAAGTTGAACAGTCAACCTCCAAGCAATACATACTATAATAATAACAAAGAACAGTACGGCAATGAATTTAAGAACAAAAATTACAAGGAACGAGAACAAAAATAAAAAAAATGGAACAAAAAAGATTAAGAAGAAGAAGTAGAAGAAGAGAATTGTTCTGTGATATTTATATTGATAAATAACAATTGATTATTTCTTTAGGACGATGGGGAGGACGATGATGAGGATGATGATGATGAGTATGAGGATGGCGATGCACGTCCACTTCCGGCTGTTCTTCTGGTGCTTCCGGGCCGTGACGAGCTCCTCAGCGCCCCGCTGGATGAAGGAGCGGGCGCGCCCGACCTGGCTCTCGATGTCGTCCAGCTGCTGCCCCTGCGTCTCCACCAGCACCGCCATGTCCATGAACACCTGCTGCAGCTCCAGCAGGCTCCGCTCCAGCTCCGACACCGCCCCGTGCCGCTCCTTTATCTCGGCCACCATGTCCAGCACGCGCCCCCGCCCTTGCTCCTCGATGGCCCGCTGCAGGAACCGCTCGCCCTCGCCCGAGGACACCAGGGCCTCGACGGTGGCGTCGTCGGGCTTCTCGCCCGTGACCGTGTAGTACCGCCGCTCCACGGTCTCCCGGTACTCGGCGCCGACGCGGCGGCGGAGCTCCCCGAAGGCGTCCATGGAGTCCTTGAGCTTCTTGCGGAGGCCGGCCACGACGGACGTGCGGGTGCGGTCAGTGGAGGAGCCGGGGCCGCAGCCGGGGACGGATCGGTTGGCGGCGTTGGCGCGGTCGAGGGACTCGAGGCGGAGCTTGATGAGCTTGGCCTTCTTGAGGGCGAGGCCGACGTCGGCGTCCATGCGGGCGCGGAGGGCGCGCACGGCGGACGCCTCGTGGAGGGTCTTGCTCGCCTCGTTCGACTCGTGCAGCGCGCGCTGGAGGCGCTCCACCTCCTTCAGCTCGTCCTTGACGGCCTCCACGTCCTCGAAGAACTTGTCCAGATTGGCGCCACCGCCTCCTCCGCCAGCGCCCGTCATCTGAACGCCGGACTCAGGGTCCCGGCGCCAAGATCCGGAGTTGAAGAGGTTGTTCATATTTTTCCTTCAAAAACTGGTCTTTTTAGTACTCGAAGCTGTTAATATTGTCTGTACCTGCTGTTCGCACACCACTTCTTTGATCACAGAGGAACGCAGTGTAATATGCAAACAGGGGGAGAGAGAGAGAGAGAGAAATGGATGAATTAGAAGTTGTTGAAGGGGGGGAGGGGAGGGGAGGGGGATGAGAAGAAATGGGCATGGAACGCGGTTTTGATGTGTATATGTTGGACTGTGTTGGGAGTCTTCGTTTCTGTGCTTGCTTTGGGTCGTTAATGTTGGGAGGGGCAAAAGGAAAGGGCTCGGAAGCGCAGAACAGCGTCCGTTGACTCGGTCAAAATGTTTTAGCCCTTGTTTGGTATGCACCAATTATTGTGTCGCATTATGTTACTTATTCTAAGATGTGATATTTAATTATTTATGCAATATCTTTACATACATACACACACAAACAAAAAAAAAAAATGTTGTCGCATTTCAATCCGTTGACTTTAGTAGAAATTCAGAATTTTTTTATTTCATTAAAAATGGAAATCGTAAGATATCGTACCTAATTTAAATATAATTAATATAATTGTCTATAAAAAATATCTTTAATTTTTTGCTCTCTTTCATTCATAATTGCTCTATAAAAAAATATGCTTTTTTTTTCTTTCCGTTCCTTTTTCATCTATTTTCTCCTCTTCTCTTAATAAAATTTGAATCAAATATGCTCTAAATAAAAAAATATGTAATTGTTTTTTTGTGTATTCCTCAAGATCCCCCGAGCAGAATAATATAGACTTGATCAAAATGACGAATTTAAAAATAGAATCCGAAATCATTAGCACTCGATCTCGGGACGCAACAATATAGAATTATAAACACACACTCTAAGCATTATTAATATTCTATTTCATGAAATTTAATCCTAATATGCAATAATCTGACGATCCAACTCGAACGCTCTCCACAGCATTATTATGAATTTTTTTTTTAAAAAATGATACAGGATCTCTCGGACGCACGTGCGCGATGAAACAGTTGTTTGAATGAACCGAAGGAAAAAAAAAGGAGGAAATTTGGATGTGCGATTGGGTTTATTTCGGAATGAGAGTAGTTTGGGTTGGATAGGATTTTTTTCATGTTAAAAACTTATTCATTATTTTTTCAAATCAATTTTTAAAATTAAAAATTATTCTTAAATTATTTTAAAAAATCATATTTTAGCGGGTCAATTTTTTGAATGATTTTTTAGGACCCTAATATATAATTATATTTTTAAAATATATATAATAAATGAAAATTAACATAAAATATTTAATTTTATATTAAATATAAAATATACTACTAAAATTTTAAAGTTATCAAATTAGAGTTAGATAATGGAATAAAAAAAAGTATGAAATTTTATAAAAAAAATATTATACCTATAATAAAAGAGTTGATAACATATGAATTGATTATATAAATAAAAATGAGTTTTACGAACTCATGATTTTTTTGGGACTTTAAATTTAATGAATAAATTTTAATTGATTAAAAATCATCTTAAATAAAAAATCAGGTTTCTAATTATTTTATTTTTTTTCAATTTTCGATTCAATTTTTCGAGGGCATTTCTTACACTCCTAGGGACCGTTTGGCGCATTACCGATTTAATTAATCGATAATTTAGATAGATTATCACTATCTAAATTATGGGTAATATCATATTATAGTGTTTGACAAGTATTGGTAATATAACTTATAATTAAAATAACTAAAGAATAAATTATCAAAATACTCTTAAAAATTATTTTATATTTTCATCACATGATATATAAATAAACAAAGAAAAACATAAAAAATAATTATAGTAAAATAAGATGAGACAATATCAAAAGTTATTTATAAAGAAATTAAATAATAGAGAAAATGAGATTGGCTGATATTTATTTATTAATAAAATATTTAAAATTAATATTTTTTATTAATTTTGAAAAGTTATCTTTTTCGTCTGTTATCTGAATTATCAGTGAAGTGATAATTAAGATTACCAGTATAATTAAAATTATCGATAATATATCGCAGTCAAACGAGATAATGTAGTGAGTTCTGAAAATTTCAAATAAAATAACCGATAATCTATCTCAATTGTCTCATACCAAATGACCCCTAGAATTTATTTGGTTTGTGACGTATTTATCAGTTTCTAAGAAGCTCCAATTTATTATTCCTCAAGCAAGTTGATGTTTATATTTTTAATGCACCTCGTGGGGCTGTGGTCATGGCCGTCGCCGTCGCCATCCCTGAAAACAGCCGATGACTGACCTCGCAAGACCTGGACGGAGTCAACGTCGAGGTTTATCTGAGATGGAGATGAAAATTCCCAGGGCATCTTTGCAAATCTGATGAAAGCAAACGAGTAGAAGAAAACAAAAGTAGAAAGATAAAGCGACCGCCCGCTCGATCAAAAGGTTTGTAAGATATTTCTTTTGTACTCGACGGTGGAACATGAATTTTATGTATCTTGATTCAATATATTTTAATAATATAAAAATTTGAACGTTTGGAATTATTTGTTCGACATATTTGGAAGGATCAAAATTGTAATGAATAATTTTATGAGTTCAAGATTACTACCTTGTCAAAGTCAGGCAACCCCACGAATTCGCCGGTGGCTTCAGCGTGTCGCGATTTCCGGGCTGCCCCAGAAGTAATACGTCTTGTTGGATGAATCGTTTGGGTACGGTTAAGATATGAACATGGTATGAAGAAAATATTCATAAAAATTCTAACTTAAATCAAACTCAAAATCTTTAAGGAGGAAAAGTCGTTTATCAGGCGGCGCCCTTTTCACATATATATACTACTTTCCAAATCACGCACTATACTTACTATAACATTATTTTTATTATCATTAATAATAAAAAAAATAAAACGTGTGTAAAATAACATCACACGCGAATTAACCCCTATATTTATAAATTATTTTATATTAACAATTGTAATCAATAAATAACTAATTCACTTATAAAAATGAACGAGCCTATACCTCGATTAATATAGAAAAATAATCTAACGAATTTAAAGGAGTTACGATCCCAAAGGAAAGAAGAATTTGATTAAATCACTCTAAGAAACTTATAAAACAATAAGAAACATTCTAGTTGCTAGGAATATCTTTGCACTGACCAAGAAAGCGTATGACAATGATACGAAAGACTGCCACATTGTTTTCTCGAACAAAAATGTCTTAATCATCGAACAAGTCATCCCAAGAATATAATCTGAATAAAGTTCGAAAGCCAAGTTCCCGAGGATAACAAAATTGACTCTAAATGAGACAACTCTCCATGTAGAAGTGAACACAGATGCTCAGCGGTAGCGGCGGAGAGAGAGCGTCTGGTTCCTCTTCCAAGTAGCTCTGCGAGATGGCCGTGCCTTGTGATTCAAGTGTCCTTTGCCGCGAAGGCCTCTGTACTTCTTGCCAGCAGAAGTGAGACCTCGAAGCTCACGATGCTTGTGGACACCCTTGCAGATCCAGTTAATCCTTGGATCATTGCGGATAGCATTATGGGCTGGATCGACAAGTATGATCTCGAAGTACTTGTAGGTCGAATCCTGAATAGTGCATGAAAATATCAGCAAAGTGGATGCGCATAGAAAGTCTAGAGGAAATTAATATGCAACCTTTGTGAACAAGGTACAATATAAAAATGTGCGGACTCCACGAGCTACTTGGAGAAAACTCACTAACCTCATTGACCCAGTAAGAGTTCAGAACCTTCAGGCCTCCCAGTTTGCGGCCAGCTCTCTCTTCAGCAACTGACCTTTTGTTCCTTTGAAACTTCAGCTGAGTGATACCTTGATGCTTGGGCTTACCATATACGATACCCTTAGGCACTGGCCTCTTCCTGCCGCCACGCCTGACACGGACACGATAAATGACATAACCCTACATTTCAAACAACAGAACAATGTCAATAATGGAACACCCACCTTTTTTACTTTCATCAAAACATAACATCACAACAATGGCTTCAGACATGCAAAATCATAAACACTGAGCTGCACAATTCATCCCCAAATGTCATTTCTTGCAGAAATATAACCTCATAATATTTATCTTACAGATAAAAAGATTATGATGTCTTGAACACTTGCAAGACAATGCATCAGCAGCATTGCCTGATTAAATTAACAATCACATTATACATAAGTAATTGAACAAAATTACAGGAGTCATCATCATCACCATCATGATACTGAAATATAAACATAATTTGAGTTGTAATTATCTATTATTATTACATATCATCTCTAACATATTTATGTACGATTCCACATTTCTTGCCAAACTAAGACTGGGAAATATCTTCTGTAGCCAATCCTGTGTTCAACTATTCATCAAAAGAAACTCAATTCCGCCTCATAATTCATATGAGTATTATATAGTTAAAACATAATCGCCAACAAAGTTTATACGAGAGCAACAACATCAAAGGACCAAGGATTACTAATGAATCAAATAACATAAGCGCAACTGCTGCATGCAAGCATCTTACAAACGAGTTATAAGCACATCAGCTTAGTTAGTTGTTGGCAAATCAGGAAGAGGCAATGCAACGTGGATTTCCATCCATAAAAGACCCATTGGTAATCTTCATTACATGGTTATTACTAAAAACATATCATCTAAGACATGTAGGATATAAAATTTGAATATCATCGCAGATAAGGAAAAATGAAGGTATGGGAATGACTCCTATCACCAAAGCATTCAAATGCATCTGAAGAATTATTGGGATTAAAAAAAACAAAATACAGCAAGGTCGCAGCCAGCGAACACATAGCTACCTGCTTGGCCTTGTATCCGAGGCGGCGGGCCTTGTCGGGGCGCGTGGGGTGGGTGACGCGGACGATGGAGGGATGCTGGCGGTACTCCCAGCAGCGAACGCGCAGCAGGAAGCGCATCACGTCCGACTGCTTCTTCCTCCATAGTTCCGACACGTACTTGTACGCCCCTTCAGAAAACACACAAGATTGAGCACTAGCGATTGAAAAAGAGAGGAAGAAAAAATAGGAGCACGCATACAGATCCATCCACGGTAGAAAACATGTATCAAAGCTACGTAAACAGAACAATATGATGATCAGATGTATCAATCGGAAGGAGAAGGACGTGAATGCGCACCCATTGCCGCCGGAGTTGGAGCTTTACGCACGCCGCTGCGCCTGTTAGGGTTTGGAAAAGAAATGGAAGGCGGGTTTATAATAAGAGGCGCCGACGAAAAGGGCGAAAGCCGAAGTAAAACTAAAGATGGGCCAAGAAATTGGCCCATTTAATTGGAAACCAGAAGAGTAATGGCTTTTCGTTAATAGGCCAATTTGTTATTTTTTTCTGAAAATGAAAAAAAAAACTAATCTTTTTTCTTGCAGAATTAAACGCCCAAGAAAAAACCTGATCAATCCGAAAAAATTGAATCCAAAAAATAAAATTTAAGAGTTTAAATATGATTCTAAATTATATTTTATAAACTAAAATTCATCCATTAAAATTAGAACCCCAAATTGTAAGGCTCGTGAAGCTAGTTTTTTTGTTTATTATTTATATAATTAATTCACAAAGTATTCATTTTTTATTATAGATATAATAATTTTTGTATAAAATTTAATTTCAATTTGGTAACTTTAAAATTTTAGTAGCATATTTTTTGTTTAATATAAATTTAAATGCTTTTATGTTAATTTTAATTTATTATATAATATTTTAAAATATAATTATATAAAAGTAGAGTATCGAAAAAATCACACAAAAAATTGACCTACTTAAAAAGATTTTTTATTTTTTTAAAATAAATTTTTAAATTTAAAAAATTGACATAAAAAATAATGTATAATTTGTTACTAAAAAATTTGACCCGAACTACTTTCCCTCTTATCCAAAAGCAAGTTCCTTTAGAAACATGTTCCTCGTAAATAATCTTTTACACAATTATTTTTACTTTGAAAAAATTCTTAAATCCCCATTGATATTGATATGAAGTATAAGCACATTTCATTTTCTACATGAGTTCCACTAAACTTATTAAATATTACGTTCTCTATGATCATGAAATGGGCATAACCAAATACATTGAATTCTGTATCAAACTTATAACTCCGCCTATATTTTATAGCCGGTCCCGAACCCGGATAAAGGAGGAAGATTGTATTAAGTCCCGACAGCCAACATAAAATCATGTCGAATCTTATGAACATGGATCAACGATTACTAATAGAGCGGAATGACGTCGTATGATCCATGTAGCCGACCCCACCTAGTGGGATAAAGCTTTGTTGTTGTTGTTGTCGTCGTCTGTATCAAACTTATAAGTAGATATAATATAGAGTTTGGCCATCAGATCAGTGCCAAAAATGAACCTTTCCATTGAATACTCCTACAGGAGCCAGAAACAGAAACTAAAAAATAATACGGATCTCGGACATTTTTAGAGCTATAATTAAATATCTAATTAGTCGGGCGCTAATAACTCTAAACGCATAAATTGACAAACCTTTTAACTGAATGCAGAACAAAAGGAACTCGGAGGCGAACTCAAAATAAATACACCGGTTCAGCTCGATGGTGTCAAGGTTCTCCTTGCCCTTTTATATGGCATTATACAACATACATGTGGAAAGGGAACATTCAAGGGCGCAGATATTGACAAAGCCTTGAACCCCCCTAAAACAAGGTTCAATTAGGAAACTCATGACTTGTGTGCTATCAGGAACATAATTCTCCACAGCTTACAATGTCACATTAGTTGCAGGAATTTTTCGAGTTGGTACGCTTTCCGGTGTTCCCATAGGCTTGCTTGAGAGCCGACGCTTGTATCGCTTTAATACAGATGCCAGGTTCTCCTTACCCTTTGGGAATGCAATGTCACCTGCAGCAGTGCCTGTTCGCCCCTTGCGGCCAGATATTGCTATCTCAACGTTTTTAATGGTCTCAAGAATTGTGTTTGCAGTTGTAAAGGATCCCTTAATGGGATTTGCCAGTTTGCGCGAGGGACTTTGTAATGCCGGGTTGAAACTTTTCATGTCTTTTCGCGGTACATCAAGACATGAACAGGCAGTGAGGGGACGCCGAGGTTTCAAAAATGCAAGATCAAGTACTCCCTGCATCAAGACAAGGTAATGACTATGTTAACACCTGATGAAGTGTCTTAGAGAAAATAATAATCCTCAATTAATTTCTACTGTGAGATCGCTCTCCACACATGAATTGACGGCATATTTTGTGCATGATTAACATGATACACACATGACAGCATTTTCAAAATCAAACATGAACTAAACAGGGACTATAATCATCTCAACACAAAGCACTAGAAAGAAATGAGATAAGTAAATTATTGAATGGAAGACTATGAAGTGAAGAAGTAAAACCATTAAATTGTTCTCCGCTGCATCATGAACAATTTTCCAACGCCAAAACACATCAAATAAACAGAGACTCCCCCATCTCAAATCCCACACAAGTAATTAATAGCAACAACAACAACAAAGCCTTATCCCACTAGGTGGGGTCGGCTAACAAGTAATTAATAGCACATCTACTAAAATCCTATCAAAGTAGCAGTCTTGCATTTTGAAAAAACAAGTGAAACGACTTGAAAACTGCAGCCAGAATATTTTTACACATGGCATACCTGAAGGAGAAAATCAAGATGCCTGTTAACTACAAAAGAATAACACCAAGAGAACAAGAGATGGTAGCCATATGCAGCTTTCACAGAGTTCAAGCATGAATATTTGGTAAATCAACGAATTATTTCCTAATATAATTATGGATCATCCTAATTGGAATAGTAATTTATGCTAGATTATTAACATTTTAAATTGATATGAAGTGAAGAACATAATGAACACTTATGTATCAATTCAAGAGAATGAAATAGTAAGATCCTCCAAAAAATAAGAGTAAGAAATTGCAGAGATAAATGACCAAATTTCCAGTCTCATGAGGTTCAGATAAAAGACCCAGAATCATATCAATAAGTTCTCTCTTCACATCCAGAAGGTCAATTCGACTGTAGAACAAACAGCAAAATATAGAGGAAAAAACAAGATGAGGAAAGTGGAGAGAATATTTTTTTCTAAAAGTATTAATGATATTTCCAATGTTGAACATGGTGATGAACAGATGATTCCTGTTAATTTCAAAAAAAAAAAAACTTGAATATTCTCCTGTAGCGTAATGAAAGCAAAATATTTATGAACTATGTACCTGAAGACGGTTAAGAACATAAGTATATTTGCCCCATAATTCAGGCCGGCTTTCCACAAGTGATAACTCCAGTATACGACGAACACACCACACTCCAAAGCTCACAACCAAGGACGCTTGCCACATACAGTTTTCTCCACAATTAGGGAATCTTGAGTTGTAAGGAAGATCTGAACCCTCACTTCTAAGGAAGGAAGGAAGATTTTGCCCAGAAGACAGATACTGAATATCGCCAGAGTACAACTGATTCGCCTCACTAGGATCTGCTTCAAGTGAGCATTTCTCAGTTGCAACAAGCCGTTCAATTAAGTCCTCATCACATCCACCATTTTGTCGAAAGAGCCAATCAGATCCCTCTAGTTTTAGGAGCTTCACAATGCAATCATAGAGGGATTGAAGTAGCTCAGATTCGGACCCCCTATAAGCAGTCTCTTGAGGAGCGTGCTTCAGATTCTCAGTCCCTATTTGAGCCTGTCCAGTCTTAAGTCTATTTGTCACTCCAAATAACTGTTCAAATGGCTGTTTCGACCACAAAGATCCTGCGTCCGAATTCAAATTTGACTGAACTGATAAAACATCATTATGAAATGTTGGTGGAGAAAACTCGTATGGAACCCCATCAGCAGAGATAGAGTTCAAATACTGTGAGCGTTTAGAAGCCATGCTAGTTGAAGGCGACCTCGGACCAATTGGGCCACCAAATTTTGCTTCATTAATAAAAGATTGCCTACCAGCAGCAATAATTGCTGACATATCTGGTGAACTGTGGTACTTTTTTGTGTACGCAGAAGAAGTGACATTATCGCTCGTCCCAAGAAAGGAAGGATCATAATTAAGTCCTGCTTGCAATCTGTTGACTTGAGATGTCACTGGATTTTGCAGACCTGATATTCCAAGTGAATTAAAACCATTTTCATATTGAAATGAATCCCTGAAATTCGGACTGAATGATGCAGCAGGTTTAGAAACTGCTGGAGGATCTCGCAAAATATTTGAGGAATAAGCATTTCTCCCGGCGCCAATTGCTTTCAGATAAGATGCTATCTGGTAGCCATGAATTGTGGCTGGCTGATAATCACGACTATCGGAAAGCTTCGATAGGTTTAAGTTAGAATTAAGAGTTTCACTAGATGCAAACAAACTATTGGACGAGTTCCCCACATGAGTGTTCAATACTGGCATTCCTGAGGACCAAGATGGTGATCCCATTGGAACACCATAAGACGAATCTGGAATTGATATAGTTTGCCTGGTAGGATTAGGTAGAACTTGCCCTCTATTTGCGTACGCAAAAGCATTTTTGTGGAATTGTATTCCTTCATCAAGTTTTACAGAACTTGGTGCTTTCGAACTTAGTCCCAATATAATGTCAAGCTGTTTGTCACTAGCTTCTTTTGTTAGCTTCCCATGGAAATCAAAAAGGTGCCCCCAAAACTCATCTAAAATTGCAGTTAATTGTCTTCGAGCTGCACGGCCTAAACCAAACAACTTTGATATGCTTCCACTGCCATTATCAGCATCAAAACTTTTTTCCTTGACAGTTTTGATAGACACAGAATCCTCAGATGTTGAGAGAGGCAGAGCTCGCTTGAAAGGTTCTCCTAGCTTGACAACATCTTCATGATCTGTACAGGTGCCTGGTTCTAATGCCATAACTTGACTTACACAATCCCCAGATTCATGTTTTTCTGAAACACTAGGATCAGCAAAGTTAGCAGAAGATACATCATCTGTGGGTAGCAGGTCCACCTCAGTAACAGATCTTGGTACATCTGGATAATCTTCTGCTGTTGTGACAGTATCAGTAACTTCCGGATCATGATTAGATTGATCAGAATCAACACCTGGGTCCAAGTTTTTGATGTTGAATTCCATAATTGGTTTATCATGACGAACTTCTGACAAGCTATCACAAGAGGTTTCCATGAAAGACATACAATCATCATCATTTTCAGTTCTATCTAGATCATTATTTTCTGCCTGCTCAGATATTTTAAGCTGATCATTTTCAGAGGGCAGATTCCACAGTTCGATGTCAGGCCTTTCACTTGCAGATTTCAATGGAGTAACCAACAAATAAAGTGTGAAAAACATTGATGCACAAGCAATGACAATAAGAGCTATATATGAGACCGCAGTAGAACTACCTAACATACCCTTCAGATTCTGCATCCAACTGTCATTTCCAAATAACATTTCTATAGCAAATATTACATTTGAGCCAAACATTCCCAGAAAAGCCAACAAAGCCAATGTCTCAAGAAACCTTGAGATTTTAAAGGTTCCCATTATGAGCCTTGATGATGCCACTCGGAAAAGGGGAATGACAGAAGATGGAAGAAGCATGGCCTGTATAACTTGACAACATATCAGAATTTGATATATCCCTTCAGCATCTAAACATTTTGCATAGCAGAGAGCTGATATAGCACACAAAGCCTTTACTAAGAGATTATGAACCACTACAGAATGGGTTGCACCAAAAAGGTGCCTCAATATCAGTTTTTCACCAATGCTACAAGTTAGCGCAGTGACCTGACTCGAGAACAGGAGGACCAGAAAAAATGCTAAAGGTGCCATAGGATTCCTCAAAATCTGCATTGTTATGAAGGTTGAAGTTAGGAAATAATACAAGCAACTGTTTCCTACATCAAAAACTTAATCAAGCAAAGGAAAAACAGCTTAAGAAAGCTAAAACTAGGATGTTAGCAACAACACAAATCAGCTGTTAGACATTTCATGCGCATATTTCTTGGAACTAATAGCTAAAACGGCAACACCAAGACATTCAATAGCATACATAAGGCAACTGAAGTTGTGTGGATGATCCAATTTCTGCCACAGTTTGGGCTAAAAGTCATGTTTAAAAAAGAAGCAGACTATAACCGTGCTCTTCCAGTGGGGAATGATTCAGAATGTCTTCTCTTTGTGATACTAACTAAACTAAGTTCCAGATGTATGTACTAGAATAGATAAGAACCAACTTTAAGAGAAACTGTACGTAGCCTCAGGACTAAGGATTAAGTGCAAGAGCATGATGCCAATCACATAATCAACCAAATAATTTAAGCTGTCCATCAATAATATACTACCAAATGATAATACATTAGTAAATGGTTCATAGAAAAACAATGGATTAGTAGTGAGAATCAAATATGAAGGATAACCTGATCTAACAACAGAGAAAGATCTTGAAAGTTCAATGCAACATCTGTATTGCTAAAAACAACTGCTGCTGAGTTCATCAAGACATAATTCACCAAAAAGATGCCCGTAAAGATGAACAAGATTGCAAAAAAGTGATCATGAAATAAGGCGCCAATAGAGGTATTCAGAAGCCTCTTCTGGTGCTGCACAAAGAAAACAAAAAGTCATGACTCAATGTCAAATTCTCAAATGGACACCTTTATGAAATACACAATCCAGTGAAAAGTTAAATGTTATAAACAATCTGCACTGAACACCAATAACATATGGTTTGATTTTGAAATCCTACATTATAATTTCAATGCGCACCTCTTCAAATAACATTTATGCAGTGATGAAAGCAAATGTAAGAAATTGTCTGCCATATAGAAAAGCTCAAACAGGTTATATGAAGCATTTGCAAAACAAACAAAGGTATCCAAAAGAATTCCTATGATAGTAGATTAATAAACGATTTTACTTGAGAATAGAATGATACAATGTGCCTTCAGTAAGACATCAGAAGTAAAGAGTACTTACATTTTCGCCAGAACACATAAGTGCACAATAACCCCTAATTCTAAGTATGTGTTGTTTATTTTGGTTCATATCTCAAAAGTTAAACCATTAACACTTGCAATAAATGTTAGTTTGAGTCTCTATTTTCTTCTGATCTTTATGTGTCACCACTCATCCGAAAACCCCAGTTTTTCATCAATACATGACAACGGAAACAGCTCCATGCCTTTGGCACTCTAAAATGGTGGGAAACTAAAAGGTGAAGTCAACTTACATGCACAATTGATGAGACATGAACTTGAGAAACTAAAAAGTAAGTCAACTTACATGCACCATTGATGAGTGCACATAAATATTATGTGCCATGATATTTGCACCAAGAAGAGCCATCAGAAGATATGCACTCTCTCCACTTAACTTGGGGAAAAATATGTTCATTGCAAGAGGCATTTCTGGTTGACTGATTAGTACCCCAAGTACATAAATCAATAGCGCACAACCTGCTAGAGTTGTATATAGTGCTTCAGCAATTTTATTATCCTGTATTTCACAGTGTCACATTGTCAGGAACTAAATTGTATAAATGGTTTTGTTGTTGCTTAAAAATGTGATCAAGAACATATCAAAGCTTACCATGAGGCTGACAAAAAAGGGAAACGCAATAGCACCCACTACAGCGAAACAAGTACATGCAAATAAGTCAGCCCCTACAAGAAGGGTGAAACCATATGCCATCCCCATGATCTGTTATTATACAGCATAATCTTAGTAACCATAATCATGGAAAAAATAGACAGCTCTTGATCTAAGTTCTTATTTGCTAAACTCTACAGTAATATGAGGTAACAATCAGATGAAAAAATGCTATGAATAATGTGATACATAACATACCATGGTGAAATCAGAGGCAAACATGGATACTTCTGCTTGAACTCCCAACATCATGCATGCAGGTCTGTTATATTCCTCACTGCAGATCTGTATGAACAGGTAAAAGTCATTTTTTTAACATGTTTGAGTAAGAGAACAATATTGTATAATGAGTACAAAAAGAAAGAATACAACCAACAAGCACACCAAACAATGGACGCAATCATCATGTTACTGTCATGAAGACAAATCTTAAGTGCTAAGATTTGCGAGAATGAGATTTCTTTGAACAAAGATATCTGAGCATGTTTGAATATATACTAAATTTCTTTTTTTGAGGAGAAAAAGGATGAGCACCAAGTTAGGGTGTCATCCGTGAATATATATCACTATGATGTGGAATATGTACAAGTGTAAGCCATATATACTAAATTTCTCTCAAAAGGTTTCTAGAGAAATTGCATCAGTTCATGTTACCTGACCAGGACTGATGACAAAGATGAGCATCCATGTCTAGTAGCAGAAAATGCTTATTTAAAATGTTTAGGCAAGTTACAGACTGATGCTTGAATAACTAGCAGCGAAACAAAGCAAAAGCAACACAGTCCAAAATAATGCATTCATATTTCAAGTTGTGGCATTTCCAACTAAAAAAGAATATGTGGAGAAGAAGTAATCCAGATAAAAAAACAAACAACCAAACATGTATTACCTGTGCAAGATCCTTTCCTGTAACCATGCCAACACGAACTGCAAGGTATTGGCATAAAATAGCAGTTAGGTTGAAAATCAGTACTAATAACACAAGATCATGTCCAAATCGGGCACCACCCTCCACAGCTGCAAAACATTTTCCAAGGTCGATATACCCCATTGCTATCATCAGTGTAGGTCCAAGAGAAGGGAAAAGCTGGTTAAGTACTGCAGATGACGAAGTTTCCATGGCTATGAATTATCTATCAGATACAGCTGCCGAAAAAATGATGAGAAAAAAAGTCCTTCACGAAACCTCAAATACGGAAATACTTGCAGCAGCCTTGATAGAAAAAAAGTTACAGGTCTGATAAGATTACAAAATAGCAAGACTGAGCAATTCGCTTATGAATCATGAACAAAAGGAGTTTCCAGCATGAATGCATGATCATCCACTTGCACATAGAAATGTGGAAACAACCAACATACTTGCTTTTTGCCGGTTGCTCTCACCAAAAACTCTCCAGAGGCTGCTATAATTGCAAGAGGTGCCAGTTCACATTACTGTAACATCTTTCAACAATGACTTCCTTGTGAAACTATTTCTCCCATGAAACTAGTGCAGATTTTGTCAAGAAAGCCATCTGAAGTTTGGGAATGTTATGAAGCCAAATCAAGATAAATGAACCTTGACTAACTTTGAAAGCATGCTGACAACACACATATACGTAATGAAGATTGAAGGACTTGCTATAAATTACACATGCAGTTAAGTATGACAACTGCAAAACACTTGTCCTTTTCTCTGCAAGAATAAGAATTGTAGACCTTTCCACCTGCAATGAGACTAAAGGTAGTGAAGCGAGATGGAAACATCCACATAATTGCAAGCAGAAATCAATTAGAAGGAAATCAGCGAACAGAATGAGAGTAATCAGTTCCTCAACTACGAAGACTTATCAACCAACAAAGCAAGCCCAGAAAAGACAAAGTCCAAAAAGACTAAGGGGTCAACGTAACGGAAAAATATAACACCTTTTTCCGTAAAAGAATGTGTACTAATACATAGATTCAACAATAATTACTCATACCAATCCAGAATCGTTTTGCTTCCACATTAATTTCTCTACATATGTATGCAATCGTTCCAAAGTAAACCATATATCAGATAAAGCACTTACTAATTTGGAAAAAAAACACACTTATAGCTTAAGAATAAGTGACCGAGGGGGGAAAAAGCATGTTTTGTTCCCGACAAGAACAAAAACAAGAACACGAAGGTTATCAAGTATGCAGGAAACTAATCCGCTGTCAAACAAACTGACAGTCAAGAACACTAGATAATTTGGTGAAGATCAATTATGGAATGAAACAAAATAATCCACGCCTACGACCCTTTTCTCCAAAAATTGCATATTTACCAACAGAGACAGACAGTACCCAATTGGTGGAAAATAAACATAAAACAACCAAAATCCAAACATACAATAAGCACTGCCAGCAAATAAACCTACCAAGAAGTTTAATCCAAATACGAAACCACCAGAGAAGGAAGAAAGGAAAAGATAAGATCTACTTGTAACGACTCCCACTACCTTTAGTCAAACCAACAGCTCTCTGTGAGCTTCCAATCTGTTTCAATCACTCTCAAGGATTTATAATACAGAAAAAAAACCCAAAAGCCTCGAAAAAAAAAAGAAGAACTCATGTGCAGTGAAACAATTGCTCGAAAAATGTACCTCGACTCACTTCGACATAAGATATCAGCAAAAAAAGGACAAGATGCCGAGAGCGATCGACAAGCACCTCCGCCACCGGCGCCGGAGGCGAAAATCTCACTGCGGGAACCCTAAAAAGATCTCCTTTTTTCTTGGCCTTTCCTCCGGGAGCACGATGACGCGAGATTGCAAGCTCCAAAGGAGAAGAAGCCACCAAAATCCCTGTTTTTTTTTTCCTTTTTTTCTTTTTTTATCTTTGTTGCTGCTGCGTTTTTATTTCTTCTTGTAGCATGTTTGCATAGACCCCCCTCCACAGGTCTATAATTCCAAATAAGGCCTTCCTAATTTGACAAGTAACACCCTACCTTCTCTGCTGACCTGCTTATAACCGACAATAGTGTCTTAAATTTTGAATAATCTTTTATATATATATATATATTGTTATTACCACGTCAGTATTTTTATTTTTTCTGGAAATCATAGTTCAAATTATAGCGTTCGGATGAAAGATATATAAATAATTTTTTTATTAAAATAATAACTCTACGAATCGATCTTGAGATTATTAGGCACTCGTATTTTGAATTTTGTTTATTTAAATTGAGACTATTCACGTAAGTATAAATATTGACAGTTTAATAGTTAAAATTGATTTTAAAAATAATCAATTACTTATTTGGATGGAGTTATTTAAATTAATTATCAGTGCTTTGACAATTTGATAATAGAAAAAAGTTTATAAATATTTATTTTAATCAAATGATAAAAACTTTCTTAATTTATCAGAATATATATATATATTAAATTGGATTATTATTTTGAACGGCAAAAAATATATGAACTCCATATATTATATAAGTGTCATCTTGAACTAAATTTGTTACTTTTTTATCAGCTAAAAAATATAAGATAATTAGTATGATGTGAGACGAAAATAAGTGAGAAAAAGGTAAACTTTTTTTTTTGAAAGGAGGATAAATTATATTAGACAACTTTTTTTACCGTTTAGCAACGGTAAGTAATTGAAATCAATATCTTGATTTCAGCTAATTCTATCATATAATATGATAAATAATTAAAAATGAGGCGAAATAAAAAATAAAATTAATATATCAAATTATTTGATCATTCAATAACTTAATAGATGTGTACTTTTTTATCAATATTTGATCATTCAATGACTTAATACAAAAGTATTTGATAAATGATGAAAAAAATATTTATAAAAAACTAAGAAGAATTACAATTTCACCAAAATACAAACTTGTGCGCATGTGTACTTTTTTATCAATAATATAATAATTAAATTAATATTATAAAAAAAACTACAAGTCATATAAGATTTCTAAATACCATGAACATATGCATGATATATGGATATCTCTCCTCCATTTGAACCATTATTTTGTTTGGTTGGAAAATCAATGACTTACAAAATTCTCTGAGCAGCTAAAAAATAAATCAGTTCTTTATGTTAATGATTAAACAACCAAATGTTAAAAATATGTAATTATTCATTAATCTCAAATTTTATTATCCATTTATTTTCGATCATGATCATAGTATCTAAAGTATTATCGATAAAAATCATGCTCGATGGTATTAATAGTTCCGAATTCGAGTATTGGAGTCAATATTTTGATAAAAGATGTTAATAATGCTTTAAATTCTATTTTAATTGAGAATCCATTTGATCCCAACACTCCAAAGTAGGCGTCTTCGCATTAGTCTCGTTGTCAGATCAACGAGCCTGTGGAGGGATAAAGGAGATCCCTTGTGGATGGCGTGAGGGCGGAGCCCGATGGCGTGAGGGCGGAGCCCCATGCCAAAATATTAGAGTAATTCTTTTTTGTAATTCAGAATTGATTTATTTTCTTACGTCTTAATTTTGAGAGATTAATTTAAAATCACTGCAGATTATAATTCGTATTATTTATAAAGAGAGTATTTATATAAATTTCTAATGATCAAAACATATTACAATTTGAATTGTAATCTTTATTTAATTTTTATTTAATAAAATTTTACATCACATTAAATTTTCAATTTGTTTTTCGTTATATAATTTCTCTCGTGCAAAAAATTTAACACGAATAAATTATTACTACTTTAACTTTTCGACTTCAAATTAGTCAAGTGTTAATAACATCTTTCTACATTCGGACCGACGCCCAGGAAAAAGTATTATCGATAAAACTGATTGATATTTTTTTGGTGTGCGCTACAACAATTTTAGGATGACCCATGACATTCCTAAGCTCAATGGGACCTGCTCCATTATTCATTTCTTGAAATTTTGATCACAACACTTTTTGTAATAGATCGCCAATTCCGCTACACATTTTGAGTTTCTCTATCATATCGAGGGAGAGAGAAAATGGAAATAAAAGTACATTTTTAACAGGCACTTTGTGCCAAAACCAGAAAAAAAAAAGTTGAAGAAAAAGGGGCCTCCAACTGCACAGACGTGGACTTGAAGGTTCTGTCACAATGAAAGGAATGTGTGCTGCCAAAAGATGCATGGTCTACGAAGAAAAATAATCAACCACTAATCTTCCAGGATATAATGGGCATCATACGCCCTCATATGCGTGCCCGTGAGCCCACCATTAGATCTGATCTATCGGTAGGCGATCGAGCGTATGACCATTGTACGCATCTGACTAACGGTGGGCGATCGAGATGCATTTTTTTCCTTACGATCGATCGCGTCTTTCACCGGAACGGCCTTTGCCGGTGACGATAGGAATTTGTTAGGATCGAATCCACCTGTTGTTGCCCAACGAAGGCCTCGATGATGTCGCCGGTTGGAGGAGTTCGACTACTGCTCACGCATAGTCGCTAATCACCGACAACGTTGTTGTTGTCGCCGCTGCCGCCTCTGCCGCTATTGTTGTTCACTGCTGATGCCGCTGCTCGTCTCCTGCGCGTTGGTGCTGCCACTGCTCGCTGCCGAAGCCGTCGCTCACTGATGACGCCACCGCTGCCGTCCATTGCTGCCGCTGCTCGTTGCCGGCGCTACTACTGTTGCTCGCTGTCGCTACCCGCTGCCACCATCGTTGTCGCCGGTGCTCGTCGCCTGTTGTTGCTGCCCGTGCTCGCGGCCGTCGTTGTCGCAGCTCGTCGCCTACCGAGGCGAGAAGGGGGCGAGATCAGTGGAGGGGTGATCTATCTCCCACCGTCCAATCTAATCGGACGGTGGGCGCAGACATATGGGGTCATACGCTTCAGGTGGCGTATGACCGCGGTTAAATCCAATCTTCTATTACTTAAATATATTTGTCATTTTTTACTTTTAAAGAAAGTATTTAATTTCTTAAAAAGTGTGTTGCTCATGTGATAATAATAATATAATAAAGTAGCATTGTTAAAAAATGTTGAATATAATTGTTATCGATAATTTGAATCACATTTTATTTTATCAATAATCTTTTAAGTTGTTAGTAAAGAAAGGAGCCCAAAAAATAAAGAAAAATAAATGTAAAATCGCTTGAACTTGTGACATTAAATCATATATATATATATATATATTAAAATTAGTGTTTGTCGTATACAGTGGTTGCCCTTGTACAATGATGCATTTGGTTGATAAATTGCCATGTGAGAAATAGCGAGTTGTTATTTGAAGTGAAATATAATAAAGTCAATTATATTAATCATTTTTATTTAAACAATTAGTAGTAATGTATAGTCATACAAAATTATTTAATAATAATTAGTAATTATTTAATATTGCTTGGGGTTTAATAAAATAAATAGTATTAAATTGATATAAAAATGATAATTGATAATAATATTGACAAATGTTACATATATAATTGAGAAGATGTGGTGTTATCAAATCTCTAAAGTGTCACTAAGAAAAAGATAGTATCATAGCTTCATCTCTTTCTTTTTTTTGTTTGAAATGAGTTAATCACAACCTAATTGATTTTTTTTCTAGATGTTATTTTTTTCGATTATAAAGAGAGGTTCATGAATCTAATGCAAAAAAAAAAACTAAAGATCAAACAATAAAGGAAAACATTTTGTGTCACTGATGAAATTTAAAATTATGATATCTAGATTTTTGAGTGAAAATGTGCATCAGTGCACTTCACATTGGTGACATTTGGTTGCGGAAATAGAACTGATAGAATAAGTGGATTTTATTCTCTGTATATAATTATTCGAGCATCTATTTTGCTATCGTTCGTATTTCATTTATCTCCGTGCATTCACATTAAATGAAAAATAAAGTTGTATTTCATCATTTTAGACGAATATGATAACTCACAAAACAAGCTCCGAACAAGATTAAATGTTGTCGGATCACCTCCGCTTAACGATATTCACCAGAATAAAAGTGTTTATGCCATGACCTATTCTACAATCAAATGCCGCTTAAAAAGAGCATGTGCTTTTTTGTTCTCTGATGTTAATGGGACACGGAATGAAAACTTGGTCCAATTTCTATTGTTGGAAAGTAAAAAGAAGAGATCATGTTGCCTTTTGCTTCTACAGCATAGGCAAGAGTGAGTGAGAGAGAGAAAGAAAGAGTATAGGGTTTAGGGGACGAGATCTTGAATTGGATTTTGGAAGGATACATCCCACTTTGGGGAATTGGAATAAATGGAGTGAAGCTAAGCAGATAAGAAGGGAAAAAAGATGGACTCTTTAATTGGTAGGCAAAGGACTAGAGATTCATCCATGATTTGTGTGGCCAAATTCTTCTCTCTCTCCAGTTTTCAAAAGAGAAGTGGCTGAGGTGATTTTCACCTGTTTGGTTGTCATGTCAAGCCCATAAAATGTCCCCACTATATAAGATACATGATACTTAAATGCACTAACAAAAAAAAAATTTGAAAAGAAATCCACCAACCTTTTCTTTCTTTTAAATATGGGTCCCTAACAATCAAATATTTAGGGCATAATTTTATGGAAATGATGAGACCTGTCCTTGTGAGTGGTTAATTTACTCCAACCCTGCCCTCTAAAATTTTTGTGGTTTTGTGTAAACAACAAAGAGAAGCATCCACCCAGCTAGAAGCTATTGACTATGCCAAGTAGTGAAATTTTAAAATAGATCTACTTGCAATCTCCAAAGTAATGATTTGAAATGACCAGGTTGAAAACAACTGTGTAAGAGTCTACAGCCAGTTTTCTCTATAAATTAATGAATCTTGTTATATCCTCCTAAAAATCAACCTAAAAATCCTCCTAACAAGACACAATGGCATGCATTGTAAATTCATCAACTTTTTGGAGTGTTTTAATTGTGTGAGTGTTAGGAGGATTATTAGGAGGATGAGTTAGGAGGATTTAGCATTTTTGTAAATTAAATCACACATTTTATTTTTTGAGAAAGAGAATCACATATATTAGTTTATTATTATTATTATTATTATTATTATTATTATATATATATATATATATATATGAAAAAAAGCCTTATGCATAATGTTATTTAGTTTTTTTCAATATTTTTTGTTTAATAGTTTAGAAGATAATTAATAACAACAATAAAAATTATGTCATAGAAAGTTATAAACAATAATGCAAATTGATAATTCAAAAAATCATAAAAATTAGCTTATCATTTTTTTTGTTATTATAAATTATATTCTAAATTATTAACAATATATATATATATATATGCATTTGAGCGCGCGTGATATAAAACTTGGTTGATATAATTAATTAGTAAAATGATGCTCGAATGAGTCGTTGGAAGCCAGTAGTTTGATTAGGAACATATCATTCTTTTTTATCCCAATTTCAAATTAATAAGATGTTAATAGCACCGGTACCAAAAAAAAATTTATCCTCAGTCGATCGAGACATGTATAACTGACACTATTATATTACAATTAATCTCTTTTATAGCATTACAAAAATAGTAATCCAGGGGGCAAAAGTATTGCCCCCCAAAACATAAAAACAATCAAAATTGAAGTCAATTTAATTGGACAGTCTGCATCTGGATGATATAAAGAAGCCCCATGTTGTAGTCGAAGACTTGGACACGAGTAAAAATAATGAAAGGTCGCCACCCGCATACATATAATTAGTAATAAGTTTCCCAAAAAAACATCAATCTAGAAACATTAATTTATTATTTGGAGTTCATTTTATGTCATCAATTTGGCAAGTGTGAGACCGAAATAATTAAATAATACCACTGGCATGGTGGGATAATATATATATATATATATATATATATATATATAATAAGGGTGTAACGTCACTTAGGTGTCACATTGTGTAACAATTAAATTTGGATATCTAACGAACTGTCCATCTCTCTCCTCACTCTCTCCGCTGCAATCGCGTCTCTCCTCAACCCTCCCCTCTCATGCAACCGACGCCCCGTCTTCCCTCTGCTAGATGGTAGCCCAACCTTCTTTGCCTCCGTGAGCGTTGACTGACAGCCCCCATCTTCCCTCACGAGTGTCGATCGGCGCCCCCAAGGTTCCCAACCCCGTGCGCAAGCTCGAATCATCGATGACGGGCTCAAATCAACGATGACGTGGATCGATGACGGCGCATGCTCGACGATGACATTCGCAAAGATCTAGGCGATGATGCTCACATGGACCTAGGCGACGGAGACTACAATCGACTCACGGGCGACGAGATTTGGTGGGCGGAGAGAAGAAAGAGAGCATGAGGGAGAAGAGAAGGCTCAGGGTGTCACCGGTGGTCGTTGCGTCAAGGCGTCGCCATCGATTAGATCCAAGTGATTTTATTTAGACCATGTTACACAATGTTGCACCTAAGAGGTGTTACACCTCTATTAATCCATATATATATATCCAACATTATTAAGAATGGATCGAACGTAAATATAAGTTGTTGCATTATTTGGTACATGTAAGTAGTTTCACAAGGCGTGTTGATTGATTGTTATTGATTGCATCGAGAACTATAAATCCAAAATATGTTTCCACATTAAATTTTTAAGAGAAAATTGTTGTGAGGCAAGGTCTATATAGAAAGTGTATGCATAATAAGTCACATTCATATTTGAGTTATGGAACAAAAGGTTAAAAAAGCTAATAAGAAGCAGATAATTGTCGCCCCAAAATCACATCTCGCTATGTGACAGAATACGATTCGAAGGACACGACGATCATCCTTACATCATATTAATGAAAAAAGAAGACTTTAACTAGTCAACTCAACATCAATTAAAAGCAGAGGACTAATCATCATATATTAGTGCTAAAAAGATTATAACGTCATAACATATAAAAAACTAATAAAGAACATCATATGAGTCCAAAGGAGCTAATACATCAATCTAATATCATTGAAAGAGAAATCTATAACATGAATTTAACGAACTCAAGACGCACATGTGCAACCACTACGAGCTCGATCTGTCAGTGTTGATTAATCCTCATCATCATCTTATTATTCGTCTTTGACTTATCATGAAATATATTTCAACCCAAGTGAAGATTTGCCTCAACTCATCATTATCATCATCATAACTGACAAAACTAACCCATAACTGATCGTCGTCAGTCCATACATGATCGTCGTTAGTCCATCACAATATGAACTATCCGTTTAATATTTTTCATCTTTTTATCTTACAAATTATAGTTAATCTTTATTAAGACTTAAATCAAGACTATAAAATTGGATTATGTAGAGTAAAATAAGAGATATAAATGACATAATCATCATAATTTAGATCAAAGTTAAACACATGAATCATGAATTAAAAGATCATAAAAATCATCTTCATAGCGTCGGAACCCGGGGCTGAGTATGAGTGGAACCCGGATCGAGTTCATCGGATGAATTCCTGAGAAAAATTATGTCTAATCCGAGCCGGGTTTGGGTTATACCTGGGCCGAGTTTGGTCGTTTTGTCGGATGAAAATCGCGGCCGACGCGACTTTGTCATGGGGACAACTCGGGTCGGGTTATAATCAATTCAGGACAAGTTCATCTATGTCGCCGAGCTCAAAGTTCTCGACAATGACGAATCCGAATCGAGTTCCGGCGAACTCGATCCGGGCATGGACCTACTAGAGCCAAGTTGTAGAGAACTCGGGTCGGGTTTCATTATGTAGAAACTGCGTGAAGACGCAGGAAGTTTTCCGGTCATCTTTCTAGTGATTGTCGGCATCATGAATCATCATATAACATTGTATAATGACTAGAGGTTAACTATAGCATGCTTGAAGTCTAAAATTAAGATTTTATGATGAATCTATCATAATTCCATACATTGCAAGATTGTTTAAAAAATTATCACGTTAATCTTCTTATTCTTTCTCTTCTTCCTACTCTTCCTCCTCTCGGTGCCTTGTTGTCGCCATCCACGTTCCATTGTTCAAACACAAGAAGAAACGAGAGGAACACATAAAAAATAGGGGCAATGCTAATTATAATTCATTAACAAGAAAATCGAGTATAAAAGTCTCCTAATTATAATTACTTTTAAGGGCAGTATATGTGACGATTAGTGACGGATAAAAAAAATGGCCGTTGATGTTCAATAGTGGTGGAAGATGACAATAGACGACCGATTTTTTTTCTCCTTGTTAAAAAAAGGTCTGGTGGTAATTAATAAAAAAAAACTTATTACTTTATTTATTCGAGTTCTAATCTAATATGAGATGAAAATGTTAAGGCATACGTTGAAATCAAAATAGTGCAGAAGTTGGAAGTGTTTGAGCGTAAGGTACATAATAACAAAATAATTGATAAGTTGAAGTAAGTAGTTTAATAATTAAAATTAGTTTTAAATTGTAATTACTTATTTAATAATAGAAATATTTATAAGTTAATATATTAATTAAATGATAAGAAAATTTTAATATTATAATAGAAAAAATACATGAAGAAATTATGTATATTATAAAAATAAAACAGTACATCAAATAAGTTGAGATCCTTCAATTTATTTTTACTTTTAAGCATATCAAATAATTACTTGTCAACTTTTTTTTCAATTATCAAATAAGAATAAAATTTTAAAATTACTTATATATCATTTCGACTAATTTATAAGTTTTGTAACGCCCCGAGACCCACGTGACTTTCACGTGCTCAGAGTCGTCCCAGAGGCGCTACTCAATTTTCTATAAAACATTTTTGCGGAATATAAACAATAAATGCGGAAGACTTTTTCAATAATAACAACTAATAATCCATTATATTCAAAATAATTAAAATATTAATAAGTTCACAATTCTAATAAATGCGGAAATAATAAAAACTAGACAACTCAATCTAGAACATGTGCGACATCTGTCTATCACTGAGCATAGCCACCTGCAGGATCATCCTCTATCGAAGTACTCTCACCTGCACGGATCCAGGTACAGGGAAATATCCATGAGTATAAAAAAATACTCAGTACGTAGGGTCTAAAAGACAATCAATATGCTCAATCAAAAATAAGATAAAATCAATAATGAGTCGATTGAGCAGTCAATACAATAATCAATTAACAATTTATCAATATGGACAATATATCAGGCTATGGTCAACAGACCAATGTAAATCAATAACAATCGTTCCAACTAATAATTATCAATTGCCTAATTAATAAATCAATATTCAATTAACAATTTTCAATTCAATAATCAATGGTCATTGGCCAATAACGATTCAATTCAATAGGGCAATAGTAATTGCCAACTCCATGCCAATATATATCCAAATGACCATGATTTAATTCTATTTACTGCAATTCCAATTTCAATTCAATTCAATTCGATTCGATTTTCAATGTTCGGAGTTATCCAATTCAATGAGGAGCGCTCAGTCAATTAAGGGACACCATGCCACTTTCATGCAGGCCAGTGGGGGATCAGTGCCACGGCAAGCCCAATACGATTCAATGGGTTCGTGTATGGTGGGGGACGAGTGACCATACACAGGACAGCCATAGTTTTTACACTATCTGCCCCATTCAATTCAATTCAATTCAATTGGTCCCGGCTTAGTGGCAATCAGTGAACATGGGCCCAGTAGCTTTCGGCTTTTATCTTGTTTATCTAAAATGTCTATCTTTAAATAAATTATCAATGAGATAAATTCTGAACTCCAAACTAAGTAGGTCAACAATACAATCAAAATCAAAGTTCATCATAGTATAAACAAATCAATCACCAACAATATCATTAATACATCAAATTAATTAATAACAACAATAATAATCAGTAATTAAAATTTACTCAAAAATAAATAATAACTCTAGGTAGTACTCTCTATTCATTACGACCGTAACATCATTTTTCTTTCTCTCCATCTTCTCTGATTTTTACGGCCGTAAATTCTCTCTCCAAATTTTTACCCCCTATTTCATTACTGCCATAAACTTTTACACCCTATTCTATTACCCCCTTTCTGTTACGGCCATCAACTTTTACACCCTATTCTATTACCCCCTTTCTGTTACGGCCTTCCTGTTACACCCTATTCTATTACCCCCTTTCTGTTACGGCCTTCCTGTTACACCCTATTCTATTACCCCTTTCTGTTACGGCCTTCCTGTTACACCCTATTCTATTACCCCCTTTCTGTTACGGCCTTCCTGCTACACCCTATTATATTACCCCCTTTCTGTTACGGCCTTCCTGTTACACCCTATTCTATTACCCCTTTCTGTTACGGCCATCAAATTTTTACACCCTTTCCGTTACGGCCATCAAATTTTTACACCTTTTTTTTTTGTTACAGCCATCCTGTTACGGCCTATCCCGTTACGGCCTATCCTGTTACGGCCGTAAAACTCTACTCTTCGGCCGTAACACCCTTTTTTTTTTTTCCTTTACGGCCAATCTATCTCCATTTTTCTCTCTCTTCTTTTCTCTCTCTCTCCCAACTTCTCGGCCGTAAAACCTCATCTCCAATTTTTTTTTTCTTTTAATTCCATTACGGCCAATCCATCTCCCTTTTCTATTCTATTACGGCCGAAATTCTTTTACCCCTATTCCATTACGGCCGAAAACCCTAACTCTTCGGCCGTAAAAACTCTACTCTCCTCTCTCTATTCTTTTCTATTTCATTACGGCCGAAACCTAACTCTTCGGCCGTAACATTATTTTTTTTTCTTTTACGGGCGTAAACGCTCATTCTCGACCGTAAAAATCATCGGTCGGCATCTGCTACGGCCGACATCTTCTCTCTATTTTTTTATTTCATTACGGCCGAAATCTAACTCTTCGGCCGTAACACTATTTTTTTTTTTTGACAAAGTCGATCTGAATAGGCTTTACAAAAATTAACATAATCTAATAAACCTACGGATCCCCTCTACGTACCTGCGAGCCTTGTCCTCTGAGGTCGCCGAAGACGAAGCCGAAAATCACGCAGACGGAGTCGTTCGTACCCCCTACTCTTATTTATAGTGTTTATAGATTTTTAATTATTCTCTAACCATATTATCTAATCTCAATCAAATTAAATCCTCTAATTTATCCTTTTAACTACTCCCTATTTTATTCTAATAGTTAATTAGATAAATTACGAAATTAATTGAATAATCCTATCCCTAATCAAACTCCTCTCAATTATTTTTATTTTCGGAATTATTAAATATAACAATAACAATATTTCTTCAAAATAAAATAAAATAATAAAATATCTATTTGTTAAACCTGAAAAATCTGGGTCATTACATCATAACCTCCTTAAAAATAAATTCGTCCTCGAATTTGAATAAACGAAGTTATATTATCTCACCTAAATAATTCTGGAAAATCTCTTCTCATTTCTTCTTCCAGTTCCCAGGTGGCATCTTCATCTCTATGATGTGTCCAAGCCACCCTCACAATGGGTACCATTTTATTCTTCATATGCTTGGTTTGGTACTCCAAGACTTCTATAGGCTGCTCAGCATATGTCAGATCTACATTCAAATTTGGTTCCTCCATATTCACCATATTAGCATCATCATGTTGGTACTTGCGCAACATGGGCACGTGAAAGACATTATGCACGTGTCCATATGATGGAGGCAACGCCAATCTACAAGCTGCATCTCCGATCAATGCAAGTACTTCGAAGGGGCCAACATATCTTGGACTCAACTTACCCTTCTTGCTGAATCTCATTACCCCTTTTATTGGAGAAACTTTTAACATAACTCGATCTCCCACTTTAAAAATTTGTTCTCTTCTCTTCTTGTCAGCATATGTTTTCTGTCATGTGAATGCTGTTTTCAATCTCTCTCTAATAAGGCGAACTTTTTCAGCATCTTCCTTGGTTTGCTTCATTAACTCCTCTGATAAGAATTGCCGTCCTCCCACCTCACTCCAACAGATGGGGGAGCGACAAGGCCTTCCATACATTGCTGCAAATGGTGCCATGCCTATGCTGGAGTGGTAACTGTTATTGTATGCGAACTCGATCAGTGGGAGGTGCGTGTCCCAACTGCCACTCCAGTCCAACGCACATGCACGGAGCATGTCTTTTAATGTCTGAATCGTTCGTTCAGATTGCCCGTCTGTCTGAGGATGGAACGCAGTACTGAAATTTAATTTTGTTCCAAAAGCACTTTGGATGCTCCGCCAAAATTTGGCTGTAAACCGTGGATCTCTATCCGACACAATGGAGACTGGCACTCCATGTAGTCGGATAACCTCCTTAATATAAACGTCCATCAGACTTTCGACAGACTGTTTCCATTTGATGGGGATGAAATGGGCTGCCTTGCTAAACCGGTCCACCACCACCCATATCGCATCATGACCATGTTGAGTTCTTGGAAGCCCAGTGACGAAATCCATAGTCACCTTTTCCCATTTCCATTGTGGGATTCCAAGTTCTTGTAGTACACCGTAAGGTCTCTGATGTTCCACTTTCACTTGTTGGCATACTAGACATCTTGCAACGTACTCAGCCACATCCTTCTTCATATTATTCCACCAGAAGGTCCGTTGCAAGTCTTTGAACATCTTCGTGCTTCCAGGATGAATGGCGAACTCCGACTTGTGACACTCATCCAACACTTGTCTTCTCAATGCTTCATACTCGGGGACCCACAATAGTCCCCTATATCTGATCACTCCACCTGTGACCGTAAAATCTGTAGGAATCTTTTCGCACAACTTGAGTAGGTGGTTGTACTCGTTATCGTTTGGTTGTGCTTTGCCTATCTTCAATAGTAGCTCGGGTTGCATGCCGAGGTGTGCCATAATTCGTATACCGTCGCTGCTGGTCACTGGACTGACCTGGATAATGCAGTCAATCATGTTCCAACGACTCACTCTCAGGCATGCGAGTGATCCTCCCCATTTTCTACAAAGTGCGTCAGCAACTGAGTTTGCCTTCCCTGGATGATAGCTGATAGCGAACTCATAATCCTTTAGAAACTCAATCCACCTCCTCTGACGCATATTCAAGTCTTTTTGAGAGAAAATGTATTTCAAGCTCTTGTGGTCTGTGAAGATTTCGAACTCTTCGCCATATAAATAGTGTCGCCAAATTTTGAGGGCGAAGACCACAGCTGCTAATTCGAGATCATGCGTCGGATAATTCTTCTCATGCTTCTTTAATTGTCTTGATGCATATGCAATTACCTTCCCGTGTTGCATCAAGACGCATCCTAAACCCGTGCCGCATGCGTCGCTATATATGACATAACCTCCTTGGCCTGAAGGTATGGTCAGAATGGGTGCCGTTGTCAGTCTCTTCTTTAACTCTTGAAAACTATCTTCACATCTCTGTGACCATTCATACTTGATGCCTTTTTTAGTGAGATTTGTTAATGGCGATGCAATTTTGGAAAAGTCCTGAATGAATCTCCTGTAATATCCAGCAAGTCCAAGGAAGCTTCTAATCTCTGACGCATTTTTCGGTTGTGCCCAGTTGGCAACTGCTTCCACCTTTGTAGGATCTACCGATATTCCATTTTCACTGATAATATGCCCGAGGAACATAATCTCTTTCAACCATAACTCACATTTCGAGAATTTGGCGTACAATTTGTGCTCCCGTAAGGTTTGTAGCACAACTCTTAGATGTTCCTCGTGTTCTTCTGGGCTCGACGAATATATAAGAATGTCGTCGACGAAGACGATTACGAACTTGTCCAAGTACGGCCTGAATACTCTATTCATCAAGTCCATGAAGGCTGCGGGGGCATTGGTCAGCCCAAATGGCATCACTAAGAACTCATAATGCCCGTATCTTGTTCTGAAAGCGGTCTTCGGCACATCATCATCAGTGATTCGTAGTTGATGATAGCCACTTCTCAGATCAATCTTCGAGAATACCTTTGCCGAAGACAATTGGTCGAACAGGTCGTCGATTCTTGGTAGTGGATACTTGTTCTTGATCGTGACCTTGTTCAACATTCGATAGTTTATGCACAGCCTCATCGACCCGTCCTTCTTCTTTACAAACAATACCGGAGCGCCCCATGGAGAAACGCTCGGTCGAATGAATCCCTTATCCAGCAATTCCTGTATTTGGGTCTTCAATTCTAGCATTTCCGCTGGAGCCATTCGATAAGGAGCCTTTGATATAGGTGTCGTGCCTGGCACCAAGTCAATGTGGAATTCAATCTCCCGTCGTGGTGGCAATCCTGAAACGTCCTCTGGAAAGACGTCCGGAAACTCCTTCACCACAGCAATGCTATCTTGATCTACTTCAACTCTGTCTGTCTTGATCACACTTGCCAGGAAACCCCGACATCCTTTCTTCAGCATCTTTTGTGCCTTTAAAGCTGACACTAGGATCTTGCCCCTCTCTAGTGGTGTACCTCTGACAATAGTCTGAGGTCCTCCTGGCGTTCCGATCAGTATCTTCTTTGCTCGGCAATGTAGGTAGGCGTCATGGTAGGACAACCAGTCCATATCCAACACCGCATCGTAGTCCCTAATCGGGATAACGATAAGGTCTGCGGAGAAGTCCTTGCCTTCCACTTCGACCGGCACCATGGGGATGTACTTCTGGGTAACAATGGATCCCAGAGGTGTGCCAATGTCAAGTGGAAAACTAGTCGTTTGTGGCTTTATGCTCAATAACGGAGCGAATTGCTCTGAAATGAACGAATGTGTAGCACCTGAATCAAAGAGAATATTAGCATGAACACCATCAAATTTTTAGCGTACCTTGGATGGTGTCATTCGCCCTTTGCTCGTCTGCAGGCTTCATGTTGTATACTCGACCTTGCACCATTCTAGGTGGTCCGTCGTTACGTTGCGGCGGAGGTCCAGCACGCCTTGGCTCTTTGCAGTCTCTAGCGAAATGGCCCATCTTACCACAGTTCAGGCACGCTCCAGTTCTCCGGTAGCACTCACCGGGATGCATTCTGTTGCAGTAGTTGCACGGTGCTCTAGGCGGTTGAGGCTCATTCCTTGTTGGATATGGTCTTCCCCGATTGCGATCATCTCTGCGGCGGGGATCTTGCCTAGCCTGTCTTCTACCTTTGTTTCCATATCTGTTCTGATACTGATTGGTCGGTGCTTGGCTTTGTTGCTTGTCGACTGTCTTATCACCATCTTCTAGATAAATGGCAAATTCTTCAGCGAATTGGAGGGTCTGGCAGTTACCCCCTTTTACTCTTTCTCTGAGGTTGGGTTTCAGGCCATCCACCCAACGCTTCACTCGATCAAGTTCCGACTGCTGTAAGGTGGAGTACTTCTCTAGGCTTAGAAACTTGGAAAGGTACTGCTTTATAGTCATAGTACCCTGTTGGAGTGTCAGGTACTCCTTCTGCTTCCTGCCCCTTTCATAGGCTGGTATGTAGCGATTCTCGAACGCCTTCTTGAATTCTCCCCAGGTGATGTTGTCCTGGCCGGAGAACGTAGTGAGCTTGGTGGCCTTCCACCAATCTCTGGCATCTGCCGTCAGTTTTCTGGTGGCGTAAATTATCTTGCGATCCTCGCCGCAATCCATCTCAAGGAATATCTGTTCTATCTCCTCAATCCATTCCTCTGCATTCTCGAAGTCACCCTTCCCGCTGAACTGAGGGGGCTGCAATCTGAGGAACCGCTCAATGGTGTCTTTACGATCATGATGTGGTGGCACATTGGGACTCGAGTACTCAGTGTGCACGGAGTGGAACTCCGATTGTAGTAGTCCCTGTCTCAGTTGTTCCTCTCGGTACCCATTAGCCTGGGCCTGATCCACTTGGAAGCCATGTACTTGTTGTCTACTCATTTCTTGGTTCAGGGCACGTTGATTATTAGGTTGAGAACCTTGGGCCTCCTGACCGACCCGCTGTAGCCCACTTCTGGGAGCTCGTGGTATCTGCTTCGGAAATACCATCTTAGGAGGAGTCTGTTCTCACACAACAATAACAATAAAATTCATAAGTGTGAGCTCAATAATACGTAGCACAATTCAATACTTACTTAACCCTACTGGATGGCTGCAGTGGTTGCTCGTGACAGTTGCACATGAACTCAATTCTATCTATTAGAGACAGCTAAGAAGTGCCTCTCCTTAGGCTCTGATACCTTCTGTAACGCCCCGAGACCCACGTGACTTTCACGTGCTCAGAGTCGTCCCAGAGGCGCTACTCAATTTTCTATGAAACATTTTTGCGGAATATAAACAATAAATGCGGAAGACTTTTTCAATAATAACAACTAATAATCCATTATATTCAAAATAATTAAAATATTAATAAGTTCACAATTCTAATAAATGCGGAAATAATAAAAACTAGACAACTCAATCTAGAACATGTGCGACATCTGTCTATCACTGAGCATAGCCACCTGCAGGATCATCCTCTATCGAAGTACTCTCACCTGCACGGATCCAGGTACAGGGAAATATCCATGAGTATAAAAAAATACTCAGTACGTAGGGTCTAAAAGACAATCAATATGCTCAATCAAAAATAAGATAAAATCAATAATGAGTCGATTGAGCAGTCAATACAATAATCAATTAACAATTTATCAATATGGACAATATATCAGGCTATGGTCAACAGACCAATGTAAATCAATAACAATCGTTCCAACTAATAATTATCAATTGCCTGATTAATAAATCAATATTCAATTAACAATTTTCAATTCAATAATCCATGGTCATTGGCCAATAACGATTCAATTCAATAGGGCAATAGTAATTGCCAACTCCATGCCAATATATATCCAAATGACCATGATTTAATTCTATTTACTGCAATTCCAATTTCAATTCAATTCAATTCGATTCGATTTTCAATGTTCGGAGTTATCCAATTCAATGAGGAGCGCTCAGTCAATTAAGGGACACCATGCCACTTTCATGCAGGCCAGTGGGGGATCAGTGCCACGGCAAGCCCAATACGATTCAATGGGTTCGTGTATGGTGGGGGACGAGTGACCATACACAGGACAGCCATAGTTTTTACACTATCTGCCCCATTCAATTCAATTCAATTCAATTGGTCCCGGCTTAGTGGCAATCAGTGAACATGGGCCCAGTAGCTTTCGGCTTTTATCTTGTTTATCTAAAATGTCTATCTTTAAATAAATTATCAATGAGATAAATTCTGAACTCCAAACTAAGTAGGTCAACAATACAATCAAAATCAAAGTTCATCATAGTATAAACAAATCAATCACCAACAATATCATTAATACATCAAATTAATTAATAACAACAATAATAATCAGTAATTAAAATTTACTCAAAAATAAATAATAACTCTAGGTAGTACTCTCTATTCATTACGACCGTAACATCATTTTTCTTTCTCTCCATCTTCTCTGATTTTTACGGCCGTAAATTCTCTCTCCAAATTTTTACCCCATATTTCATTACTGCCATAAACTTTTACACCCTATTCTATTACCCCCTTTCTGTTACGGCCATCAACTTTTACACCCTATTCTATTACCCCCTTTCTGTTACGGCCTTCCTGTTACACCCTATTCTATTACCCCCTTTCTGTTACGGCCTTCCTGTTACACCCTATTCTATTACCCCTTTCTGTTACGGTCTTCCTGTTACACCCTATTCTATTACCCCCTTTCTGTTACGGCCTTCCTGTTACACCCTATTATATTACCCCCTTTCTGTTACGGCCTTCCTGTTACACCCTATTCTATTACCCCTTTCTGTTACGGCCATCAAATTTTTACACCCTTTCCGTTACGGCCATCAAATTTTTACACCTTTTTTTTGTTACAGTCATCCTGTTACGGCCTATCCCGTTACGGCCTATCCTGTTACGGCCGTAAAACTCTACTCTTCGGCCGTAACACCCCTTTTTTTTTTCCTTTACGGCCAATCTATCTCCATTTTTCTCTCTCTTCTTTTCTCTCTCTCTCCCAACTTCTCGGCCGTAAAACCTCATCTCCAATTTTTTTTTTCTTTTAATTCCATTACGGCCAATCCATCTCCCTTTTCTATTCTATTACGGCCGAAATTCTTTTACCCCTATTCCATTACGGCCGAAAACCCTAACTCTTCGGCCGTAAAAACTCTACTCTCCTCTCTCTATTCTTTTCTATTTCATTACGGCCGAAACCTAACTCTTCGGCCGTAACATTATTTTTTTTTCTTTTACGGGCGTAAACGCTCATTCTCGACCGTAAAAATCATCGGTCGGCATCTGCTACGGCCGACATCTTCTCTCTATCTTTTTTTATTTCATTACGGCCGAAATCTAACTCTTCGGCCGTAACACTATTTTTTTTTTTTTGACAAAGTCGATCTGAATAGGCTTTACAAAAATTAACATAATCTAATAAACCTACGGATCCCCTCTACGTACCTGCGAGCCTTGTCCTCTGAGGTCGCCGAAGACGAAGCCGAAAATCACGCAGACGGAGTCGTTCGTACCCCCTACTCTTATTTATAGTGTTTATAGATTTTTAATTATTCTCTAACCATATTATCTAATCTCAATCAAATTAAATCCTCTAATTTATCCTTTTAACTACTCCCTATTTTATTCTAATAGTTAATTAGATAAATTACGAAATTAATTAAATAATCCTATCCCTAATCAAACTCCTCTCAATTATTTTTATTTTCGGAATTATTAAATATAACAATAACAATATTTCTTCAAAATAAAATAAAATAATAAAATATCTATTTGTTAAACCTGAAAAATCTGGGTCATTACAAGTTTAGTCAAATATTCCCATGGTAACATGTCACGTTAATTTAGGGCGTTCACGATGGATCATACCACCTTTAGATTCATTACGGATTTGAACACAACATTTGAAGCCTCTAATATAACATTTTCTTTTAAAAAAAAAAGCTTTTAATATAATATTTTCGAATTACGCACCAATAGTTAAAAGGCAACATCTTGTTCAATAGTATTTTATTGGGGACTCGTATATTTTAACTCAAAACTTGATTTCTAACCTATTGAAATATACTATAGTTGACGGGTCCCGAGATTTGTTGAATCCAACACAAAATTGAAGTTGATAAAAATAAGATCATTCACGAGACCAATGAAAAAAAACAATTAAAGTTTGACTAATAAATCTATTATTACTCTATTACCCATGATAGAATCTTGCAGTAATGCACGGTGCACATGTCACATGTTACATGTACTGATATTTAAAGTATAATCCTCCATCAGTAAATGATGTGTTAATTACTTAATTACATCCAATTAAAGTTATTTCAATACATGTGATATCCATATCTAGGGTTTAGGAGCATAAGCATTCACTATACCTCAATATATGAAACGTAGAGATCTTCCGTGAAGAGGCCATGATTTCCGGAATTACATGAATTATATGTATCTGGGGTGTTAGATGATGTAAGTAGCTGTTTGATTTATTCATACCGCTCCTGTTTGTATATCGGATTAGTCATGATGTTTGATTTATTCAGATCGTTTAGAATATTTGACAGACGACTAATTATTAAATCATATAATATTAATAAAAAAATTATAATATATGTTTTCAAACCGAAATCATAAATTCATCTAAAAATCTCAAAAGATTAATCCACTGAAAATATAAAAAAAAATGGGAAGGAAAAGCTCGTTTTTCGACCGTTAAATCTATCGAAGAATAACGAACAAAATTGAAACATCCGTAATCCATTAAGAAATCGCCGTCAAATCGTTATAATTTTAAAAGATAAAGATTTGTGGTGGAATAATATGTGACAAATGCCAATTTTTCTTCTTTTTATTGTCACTCTTCTTAACGTTGATTCGGTGGATAAATCTCGAAAAAAGGAACACACATAGAATTAGGTCATTCCTTTTTCTATAGTGTCGATTTTATAATTATCTTTTGCAAAGAATCGTAGGACCATTACACAAGAAATCGACATATCCCGTGCACAAAAAAATTCATAATGCTTACTGAATTGTATACAAACGAGTTGTCCATTACATCGACAACCTCACGAAGCTAATATCAATATAAAGAGATAATAAAATATAAATATTCGAATTATATACAAGAACCTTAATTTGTCTCAAAATTTGCGTATTCTACCGTGCGAATTAATTGCATGCATCGTAATATTCAATTAATTAATCAAATTATAATCCCACATAACAAGGTCGACATTTTTTCTTTATATTGCCACTCTTCTTAATGTTGATTCCGTCAATAAATCTCGGAAAAAGGAACATATATATATATATATATATATATATATGCATGTATATATGTATACACGTATATATGTATACACGTATTATAAAATTAGGTGATGGAGTGGATATATAGAGAGAACATTGAACCACGCCGGAATCATGGAGGGAGGGAGGGAGAAGAGGAGATCTAGATAGAATCTTTTCATGTGAGTTAATCTCGTGCATGTTCCTAATTAAGATACGATGGCTTCCCACGTTACGTGCATGCGTTTTTATAGTATAAAGATGTGTGTCGGCTTGTCTTCACAAAAAGGTGAAAAAAAAGATACCTCCTTTTTTTTTTATATACATGCAATGCATGCATGAAATGTATCTAGGGCTTCGTACTTGGCTGATTTGTTGTTGGGCATATTTTGATTTGTTGCCTTGGTCGTCGATGTTAACTTATTAGTTTTTTTCCAATATTTTGAAAGTTAAAGTATTAGGGTTTTGACACTTGTATATGAGGCACATATGTGCATGCATGCATGATGGTGATCAAATTGAGCATACACGACCATCATGTGAGATGTGAAGTTGTTGATTGACTACTCGTTCAGATGTAGTGCCTTTTGAGTTTGAGAACATGGGAAGGTTCACTGAATGGAGATGGACTATGGAAAACAATAAATAAATAAGCAATTTAAAGTTAGTTTCTTCCAAAGGATCGAAGTGGATGGATGGAAATTAATCACGCAAAACACTTCGAATTTAGAATATGAAGAATAAAATAAATTAGACAAAATAATGATTTCTTAATTTTTTTTAAACCAGCTCTCGATTTTTAAAAACGGCATCGACGATTCAATCACTACATCAAAAAAGTTTTTTAAAAATCAAACGCGTTAGTTCCTAAAACCTCAATTTTGGTCTTTAATATTTTTTGAGATCAAAATATCTTGATCTCTCGTGGTCTCTATAAGTTGGTCATTAAAAATTTTTAATAATCAATATTTTTTCATTAGTCCTTAAAGAATGATTTAATAGTGACCACAAATTAAATTTTAATTTCAAATATGTAAAAATTTGGGACTAGTATCACATTAGTATCTAATATTTATATTTTTAAGAACCAAATATAATTGGTCCCAAAAAATTAGTCAATAAACCATAATTTTGTTGTAGTGAATTCGCGCGACGCTAAACAATTATGCACATGATTCATAGATTTAAAATTGGTCCACCATCAAGTCTAATTAATTTGATAAGATCGCTCTGCGTCGTGTACTCGACGGCAGAGACTTTCAACAGAAATATTTTATATTCATTCGAATTTGAAATCTTTCTTAAACGATGATATTTCTTAATTGGTTTCTATAATTTATTTTTGTGTGTCATGAAACGTACATCAAAAGAAATGAGATATCTACCACTCTATTTGAGCCTTGGATTCTCTTGAAAATACTCAACGCTCGAATTCCTGAGTACATACATCAAATTCTATTTTTTTATTTTTTTCTTTCTTAATATCATGTATAAGAGTTTTCATTTTTTAAAAGATTTGTTTTCAGGAAAATTGTACGATAAACTTAATTCATTGATAATTGTATATATTTTAAAGTATTCCGTGTTCAATTTTGAAACTCCCTAATTTGATCAAATTTTTTTATTGGATATTGAATTACTCAAATGTGCCACTGTGTATGATAATAAAAAAAAATAGTGGACGACCATTTTACTAAAAAGTGAGATCCATCTTGTGCTCCATATATAGTTTTTTTATTTTGGCCGTGATCCTTATAGTTAGCAAGACAAAGAGAACCATTAATGGCGATGCTTTTTTTTCCCCCCTTTTTCTTTTCAGCTTTTATTGACTCGGTGATCATTCATGTACGTAATAAATTATAAGTTGTTGGGTCACCTGTCAATTAAATGAGATCTTTGGATGCATGCACACATTAACTAATATATTTTCTTTAGTTTTTATCATTAATTATCCTCATCTTGTCTTGCATTCATAATTTTTAAAAATGCATTGCTAATTCTTAAGAGGCTGTTTGGTAAAATTAGAACAGTCCTTTTCTTTCTATTTTTTTCATCCAAACGGTCTATTTTGGATGTCGTGAGTCCCATGCCTTGTTACGATGAGAACGGAGCCGGAGCAAAAATATCCTATTGAAATTTAAGAATACGGATGTTCTTGTTGGAACAATAAAATAGGGATAAAATGGGATCTCAAACAAAATATTAGAAGCCCAAACGGTCCCTAAAACTTGGGGCGACTAAGTTTATAGTCATTTATAAAAATTTGTGTTTGATAATTTAAAAAAAATGTCTAATAATGAGATATTAAATTTACTTATTTTTTTAATAAAGAAATAAATTAGTTAGTTGTATTAATAACTAACTAACTATTATTAATATAAGTAGTTTTATTCAGACGTGTAATTATTTTTTTTGAAAAATAAGTTTCAATCAATAAAATACTTATCCACACTTCAACTTATCAATTATTTTGTATCAACTAAATCAAACGGGCTCAAAGGAGGCTGGGTCAAGGAAGAAGGATTATTGCGATCCCAATCTAAGAAGATCCTTCAAATTCTATTTGCTTTTTGTTTATGCTTTTATGAGGAATATGGGCAACAATGACAAGTTTTTCAACTCCAAACTAGTTTCAATACTTTCTATTTGGCACAAAGCTCTCGCTGGTAGTAAGAAATATGAAGAAATTCACTATCCTAAGGGATATACCCCAAGAATTCTTACTTGGATCTATTGGGAGTCCTTTCCTCGTGATTAGTTCAAATTGAACACAGACGAACCATTTACGAATGAGTCGGAGGGATAAAGGGAGTGCATGCTTTATACTCAGAGTATTTAATGATCCTTTTTTGGCTGAGCCACTTTATGCTCTGAAAATGGTGTAAACAACATGGATAATGACGTAACGGAGCTAGGGTGGATTCATAAGAGGGGCCAAGTATATAGAAGTATACATATATTTCTATTTTTCCTAGATAAATAGTATATATATTATAGGGAATTAAAAAATTTTGAGAGGGGGGAGGGCGGCGGCCAAGGCCCCCCCAAATATGGCTGGCTCCATCCCTGTATAATGTGATTCTCATAACTTGGTTAACATTATGAAGCACATTGCTCACTGCCCTTAGACAATTTAAAACTATATACAAGATGTTTGACTTTACATTTCATATTTTGATTCATTTGTGATTAATGACATTTATAGAAAATATAATAGGACAACTGATCATCTTACCAAATATGGTAGAACGATTAATTTTGACTTTTTGTGGAGGAATCACCGCCTCAAAGGCCTCTACATATATTGTATCAAGACAATCGTGAACTTCATATTAATAGATAACAGTTGTTTTTTTTTGTCAAAAAAAAAGTCCCTAAAGGAAGGGTGACTTTTGTTCGAATGTAATACTTGCTTTATTAGGTTAATAAATACACCACGAAAGTATTACACATTAGCACGTTATGAAAAATTCACAAAGCAGGCGACTAAAATATAAAAAAAGAATACACTATATATTCTCATTTATATATTGCTTACACGTCACACGTCACTAATCTCTGAGCCAACAATTTATATTTTTCATTCCGACCAACACATTTATAAATCGATTGCATCTTAACATGGTGTTTGATTGATGAATAAATATTCAGGAGATAAGGATGATTATTCTAATCGATTAATATTTTATTTTGAAGTTTGAATTGACAATTTTCATTCCTTCACCTTTTTTTTTGAAGATTAATCATCATGTTTAGAAGAATAAAGTTGGAATAATGCTCCATTATAATCTTTATATTTAAACCAAACTTGGTCTTGATACCCTTTAATACTAAAACTTAAAATGATGATTGTGATGTTTGTGCGCTTGTTGGGCCTCCATCTCACGGATTTGGATTCATAAATGGATGCAAAAACAATTACGGGCTTTCATATCGGGCCAAAGGAGAGCAATCGGGCCCATTTATTGCTGCTCTACCGCTGCTCGCTTTTAGTTTTAGTACAGTTTTCGCCGGCGGTGGCGCTCTTGGAGAACATTAGAAATGAACAAGGCGGCGATCGGTCTGTTGCGGCGGCTCTCGTTCAAGGCTCGCGTCTCCTGGCACCCTCCCTCCACTGGCCCCTGGGGCATTCCAACGAGCAGGTCGCACGGGGCGAAGGCAGCGTCCACCGCAGCATCCGTTCGTTGGAGCATCTCATCATTCCGTCAGTCCAACGCTTTCTGCTCCACCAACACTACCGGCGAGCCATCGCAGTCGGCCACGAACTTACACGCAGATGGAGAGGAACCAGGTAGCATTTTTATTGTTTTCGCTTGATTATTTAGCGGGCCGTACCTGTTTGTTGATATTCCTGAAGAAGATTCATGCTTATTGGCAGACGAAACCGAAGGGGAGATGTTGCTAGCCAGGAGCGAAGCCGAAGAGTACATTGTCGAGTGGGAGGAAGAGGAAGACGCAGAGCCGGTGGTCTGTGTTCTCCGCATTTGTCCGCTCATGTCGGGGCTTCGATTTCTATGACTGCAATATTCCGTATTTGCTGAGGTGAATTTTACAGATGGGAGATGGAGGCGGCGGCGGCGGCGTTGTGCTCGGCGACGTCGGATGGGGAGAACGCGTGCTGAATGTCGCCCGCGAGGTGCTCGACCAACACTTGCCCGAGGACCTGGTGATGTTTGCCTTCAAGGTTTCTCCCAGAGGCTACATCTACGTGCGGCTCGACAAGCTCACTAACAAGTACGTTTAGCTTCCTGTTACCAGCGAGTGATTTTGCTCATGATGCCTGTAATCTTGTATCCATGCTCGAAATATTACTGAATTCCAAACACATTATGAAACCTTATACAAGTTCGTTCAGAGATTTTTGTTGCATTGTGATCCTTAATACGACGAAAGATTTGAATTCAACTGAGAACTCAGCCAATGCGTTTCAGATATGGATGCCCAAGTATTGACGAAATCCAGAGTTTCAACACTCTTTACAAGAAGAAGGTGGACGAGTTGGTAGAATCAGGAGAAATACCTCTGGACTTGGCTATACAGGCAAGAGGGCTGCATTGTGTTGCTAATTTACTTGGCGAATCCAGTCGTGTGAGCTGTTGGCTTGTGGCAGGTATCATCGCCCGGGGCGGACCGACTGCTCAAGGTTCCTGCGGATTTAGATCGCTTCAAAGATATGCCAATGATAGTTCGGTACCTCGAGGACTCGGGTTCCGGCCGTCGCCAGGAAATGAGCGGAGTGTTCATGGTGGAGTCAATTGATCATGCAGCTGGACAGTGTGTTTGGAAGCTGGCCGATGTCAAGGAGAACAAGGGCAAGTCTGGTAAAGGAAGGTCTCTGAGTAGGAAACAAAAGGACTGGAGGTTACGTCTTTCATTTGATGCCATGGAGAGCGTAACACTGTATTAGGATTGGAACAAACCAACAGAAGGGTTGTGGTTAACTTTGTACTGCACCAAAAAATGGAGCTCTTACTAATGTTCTTGTTTATGTATCAGCCGTTGTTCTGCTTATTGATCACAGGAATTAGGGACTCTATATACACGCTAATGCAAACGATCAAATACCAGGAACTACATTGCTGTCCGAATTCTATTTCAGCTACATTTGAGTTCCCTAATATTAGCTTTTAAACAGAAGGCCAGGTGATAGAAAAGACAGGCTTACTGGCTTAGTCTAGATGATTAGACGGCGAATCTTGTGCGCATTGGCATAAACCTGCGGGGGTTGAAAGGTTTCAGATCCACGATTTTAGACTGGCCATCCATGATGAGCTCCGCCAGGGCAGCTCCGGTGGCAGGGCCGTTCAGGATGCCCCAGCAGCTATGTCCAGTGCCCACATAGCAACCTGCGGTTTGCGGCATCTCTCCGATCACCGGCACACTGTCATCGGTGCAAGGCAAGAAGCAAGCCTGCTCTGCCACTACCTCCGCCTCTCCCTGCTTCAGGTGACTCGACACAGTGCCGGCGATCTTGTGCAGCATTGCGATCGATTCCTTGTCGCCGGTTATCTCCTCGGGATCGTCCGGTACGTCCATATTCTGGGTCATGCCGCAGATGTAAACTTCTCCTGTTCCATCACGCATGCCAGCGTTTAGGAGTCGCACAACGTTAAACGACAGAAGCGGTTGGTTTACCTGTGGGTCTTGGGTAGACCTCAGGGTCTAAAGTCTTGGCCCCCGCAGATGGCTGGTAGCTGAGGAAGAGGGCGTGAGGGGTGATCGCCGACGGGTCCTTCGGCCTCAGAACTATGCTGTGAGCCTTCAGTCCGGACACTTTGAAATGGCGGGAAATAGCGGGCAAGGTGTTCGACCAGGGTCCAAGAGCTAAGACGACGGCGTCGGCGGGGATTACCCGACCATCCCTCAGCGCTACCGCCACTGCCCGGCTTTCCTCCACCTCGACCTGCTCCACCTCGCCGATCACGACCTCGACCCCGTGCTCGGCGACAGCGGCAGAGACCAGGGCACGGGTGAAGAGCTGAGGGTGGACCTGCGCTGTGGTCTCGACGGTGCCTATAGTGCGCGGGGGCCGGGCGATCGGGCCGTCGATCCACGACGGGAGCGACGACGCGGACGCGACGGCAGGCGGGGAGGAGGCCGAGGCGAGAAAAGGAAGGGACAGGGTGTCGAGGGGGCGGTAGCCGTAGACGTTGCGGCCGTCGAGGGCGTCGGCGAGGGAGCGGTGGAGGTTGAAGCTGGCGCGAGCGAGAGCTTCGAGGGGTCCGCCGTCGCACCAGTCGAGGGCGAGGAAGCCGCCACCCTTGCCGGAGGCGGCGCATGCCACGGAGGACTTCTCCACCAGCGTGACGGCGGCGCCCCCGTGGTTCGCGAGGAAGTAGGCGGTGCACGCGCCGATGACGCCCCCACCGCACACAACCACCCGCTTCGAGGGCGCATCGCCGGCGGCGGAAGCGGCAGCTGCAGAGGAAGTCGGCGAGGAAGCCATGGTGGCGATGGGCGGGCGAGACGGGGCAAGGATTAGGGGGAGACGAGGATGCGACCAAACGCGGGGATGTGCTGGCGATGGAAGCATGTCGACTTTTATACAACAAATTAAAAAAGTGGTCGGTAGCTCTGCTGCTGCTTGTAAATTAATTGCGTCTCCTTGCTTTCATTTCCGTTGCACATCGTACCTTTTTTCTTTCTTTCTTTTTTTTTTCGTTGGAGATAATGTTTTCTTTATTATGATATTATATCCGAATAACTTGGAACTCACACTTAGCTACTACGCCATTAATATATATATGTATTGTTTATTAGATTTGATAACACTTCCATAAAATAGGAGTAATAAATAATAAAACCAAACTTAGTTATAAACTGTTATTAAAAGGAAAAAAGTAATTGATAATTTGGAAGAAAATGACAACGTCGATTATTAAAATTATATAAAAAATAATAAATAACTCACAATTATTAAAATTATAAAAATGAACATAGAAAATAATACGATAAACTAAATGTAACGTGAAAATAATAAATGCGAGGTAAAAGTTATGATATTATTAATAACTATTGACTACTATTATACTCCGACAAATTAGAACAACAGATACAAATGATAAACATAGGCAAAATAGAACGGACAAAAGAGACAGATTAAGAAACTAAAGAATGAGTTAGAACTTGGAAGTAATTGAAGTTGGAAATACAAATCGCACATAATATAAACTCTAAAATGAAATAGGTGCAAAAGAAAACCTAAAAACGGGATACTAAAATAAACATGGAAGCAGGAATCAGATAAACAAATAATATATAAATTTAATGTATATATTATAAAATAATTTACTTTAACATTATACTTCAGATTTCAATCAATCAAAAGAAATTATTTTTAAAAATTTTAATTTATGTTTATGTATATAAACAGGTATGTTGCACACAGAAATCTTAAAAGGATATATGAATTGAATTTCACGGATCCACATTTCCGAATAATTAAACAAATCAGTGTTACAAGCACGGATTGATTTATATTTAAAATTATACTAATTACATTTACAAATTATTATATACGTGCTTTGGATCGTTGAATTATCATCATTTTGATTCAAAAACTCATACGCGAAATCAATTTATGAATGCACACAAACATGTGTCAACTCATTATTGGCTTTTGGGGTTGAAAAAACTTTGGGCATGCCTAGAAAAGCAAATTCTGCCATTTTGATGAACACTATTTAAAATAAATTTATAATAAATTTTGAGTCCAAACAATCGTCAATGCCTTTCCCAATATACAAATATCTGAAAATAGAGAGTACAGCAAGAATGACAGTAATAGAGAGTACAGGAGTGACAGTAACAGTAATAACAATATACATAAGTTCTACTAAAGTAAACTTAATGCTTGCTAAAATTGATATTTATTCTCATTTTGCAGGTAAAAAGATTATTTCGCAAAAGTCAAATCGCAGAAGGGCTTTGGAGATATATTCAGAGAATCCGGAAAACGACAGAACACAAGACCATAAAGATTGTTCCTGCCTTACCTGGTGATTACATGGTCCTTCATTCAGTATCTATATGATGAAGTGAAATGATACAACATGCACTCCTCATAAACCCAAATACATAGAATTCTACAAGCGCCGATAGGAAGCATGAAGAGCCCTCTGCTCCTTTTTTTTCCTGAATGTGGTGATTTCTTCTGAGGAAAGGAGATGAAAGAAAAAGAACAATGTAGTGTAGATAGAAGTCTTATTGTACTAGTAGCAAGGGACAAAAAGAGATAGAAATTGGCTACAAATCACTGTACATAAACTTAGGTTGGTAGAGAACAGCTCTGCTGAGCATCTGGGGTGGGAAAACAAGTAGATGACACACAGAGTGTGCCACACCAGGCTGAAAGATCATGCCAAATAATTGTAAATCTGGGGATTGTTCTTATCTCGCTCCAGGTACTCCCTGTCAATAAGGCTCTCTATCCTTTTCTTCAAGTCAGCTGGCTTTATTGGAAATTTGAGCTACAAGAATTGAACAGATCAATTTGACATGCAGATGAGATAATAGAAAGATATCCAATTCGAATTATGACTAGAGCTTCGGAAAGGAGCTTGAACAAACCTGCTGAAAAAGCTCCGTTATGAGAAGTGTATGGCTAAGCACTTTCCTTGTCTTCATGATGCGAACGATAGCAGCATCAACCTGCAATCAGGGGGGCATGAAGTAATGGCAGTTGCATGTCAAAGCTGTATTCGAATACTGAAGTAGAAACCCAATGAAATATTATGCACAATTAAAACTTCAATATCTACCCCTAGCCAACTGCAAGACATACAGTGGGAACCACCTACATCATTTCAAAATTCTATGGAAAAAGAAGTCTAAAGTTGACCTCTTGACCAAAAAAAAAAAGAATTAAATACAAAACTATGTTTATGAAATTTCCTATCAACTCGGGCATCATTAGTCATGAATGGTTACATAATAATTAAAACACAAAAAATGAGATGATACTAATTTTGTCTACATCTAACAGCTGCTCTGATTTTATTTTCACACAATGTAAATTCCAGCTGCTTAACACCATAGGTTTTGAATTTTGAAATCATCTACTCCAATACTTATACATGTAATATCCTCCGAGACCTTTTCTATTGGATTTTGAAAATTTTGCATATAAAAAAGAGTAAAGAACTTTCAAATTAAACACGACAAAGATGTCAACGCCCATCGAAAAAGTTTTGTGCTGCTGATGGTTCAAACTGAACATCCTCTTCTATAGTTTTAGAAATAACATTGTTGTGGGGGGTGGGGGTGGGGGTTCAATTTTATTCCTTTGCATGCTTCCTTACACAATGACGTGATGAATTCTTCTAGAAAAACATAAACAAAACACATTTTTGAGGAACTATTAGCGCAAAGCAGCTACCCAAGAGACCCATTTGTACTGAGAAATTCCTACCTTTAGACTGATTTTTTTTTGTTGAAATAAGTTTGGAAGAAAATTAAATTCTGCAACTCTTTTTTGTCTTGTTATGCATAAACAAAATGAGGAGGATGAAAACTAAGATAAAAAATTAGTTACCCATAAAGAAATATTATTTATTCATTTGACATATAACGTATCGATTGCATTGAGGGAAAATATTTTTTTCCTTTAAATAGATGGGAGAAGAAAATTTTCCAAGATTGTTTACAAATTTTAGGCCAATGATTGTTTCAGTTGACCAAAACTTTTCTAGTTAACAAAGACAAGAAAATGAAGAAATATTTGACTGGTGACATGCTTTTCCCCGAGCAAAAACAATATAGTCCATAGTGTCATGCAAAGATATCAAATTCCTTTGTATGCTCTTTATCTGGTAGGACTGCAGGAACTAGAATTTGAGCCCAATCAAACCATCTAGGAACCTTAACAGTGGTGCAGATCCTACTTTAAGTATGAGAAAGTCACAAAGAAGCCAATGAAAAACTGCAAACATGTAACCAATTGTTTTTTTTTTGTTTTTTGAGGAGAACATGTAACCAATAGTTGGCAGATCCCTGGAATGAGCTCACAAGATCAAATCCCAGAGTCGTCACTAATTTTCATAGGCTTTGTTATCAAGTTAGTAGTTCTATTTTGAGGGAGCATATCAAGTTAGTACTAATTTTCTTTATAATAGCCCCAATGGAGACAAAACGATGTTCATCAGCTTTCTGTACTTATTGCTACTAGTTCACCAAACATGCATCACATCAACAGTAGTAATACAAAATGATTTCTGAGAGATAATTTGCTAAATAAATTGATCAAGAAAAAAACTTATACAGAACAACTAAGACACAAAAAGCCATATTAACAATAGTGACATGTTTGTGAGCATTCAAACTGACCTGATACTGTCGATCCTGGAATACTCTTTCTGTTGTGTTTGTGTTCTCTTCTACTGTCTCTTTCATTTGGATTGCATTCACCTTATATACAAATTATCAGTTCAATGTGTTCTAGAAGAAAATAAAATTTTTGTCCGATAGCAGAAGAAAATTACCTTAATACGATATAGAGGAGCACTGAAATCTTCATTGAATACAAAAGAATCTTCATCATCTACATCTCTTCCCTTGGGAATCTGAAAAGGGAATTCCATTTGGAATTAGTTCATTACTAACATGAAGTAACCTTTGATACAAGGGATAAACCTTTTGCAGAACTCGAACTTTGCCACAAGCAAGCGACTGCAAAGTTCTTCTCAGCTCTTTGTCATCAATGCCAGTGGAGTCCTTGATATCTTGGAAGCTAAGCTTTTGGGCATCATTGAAGAGCATCAAGACAACAGTCTGACAACATAAAAGGAACAAATTTATCAGACAAACAGAATTTGAAAGCATGTTCTTACATGTCAAACCAAAGACGCTCACCTGGAATAGTGACACTGCAAATTCCTTTTTACCTTTAGGAAATTCTGCTTTTAAAACACAGTGGCCTAGTGAATTTTGCCACATTAAGCGCCTCCCGCTGTATTTACTCAAATAGAATTCTTTGAATATGTCCTTTATGTTACAAAAAAAAACAATAGGTATAAAACTCAGAGAAATAAAAATGAACTCACAAAAAGGTCAGAGATTAAGAGGGAGTTTTCCAACCATTCCCCACCACCGGGGAGGAGTTAGGGCGAGAGAGCTAAAATTCTCAGCACTTACTAACCTGATATACATTCAACTCGTGAGGGAGTCGAACATCCATAGGTGGATAAGTTGGCCAATACCTAAAGGTACCAGGGATTAAAAAAATTCAACAATTGATACGAAGCAATATGCAGTAAATTTCTATAAAAACTTAAACTAATCTACCAAGAAAAATATCTGTGGCACCCACCCTGTGGTCAATACATGAACACTCATCTCAATACCAGTTGGAAGTTTCGTCCTGGCTTGTGATGACTGTTTAAACGAATCATTTATTTCTTTGGATAACTCAATATCCTGAGTAACATAAACATCACATTAGTTTCAGAGATATAAAGGTATCTGTGGCAGTCAAATCCAAAGATAAATACAAAGAGTCTAGCAGTCGCTACTAGAAACCATTCATTAGATGACGAAAGTATCATCAAAAGAATATAAAGGAAACTGATCATGATACATTAATATGTTTAAAGTTTAACATTTTTTTTCTTTTTTTAGATCAGTCCATGCAACCTTCACAGAGAGATAAATTCAAGATTATTCTTGCCTGCCAAACCCAGTGTCTACATTGCTAGAATACCAAACTCTCATTGCACAAGGTAAGGGTACTCCAGCACGATGGATTAGACAATGTTGACAAGTATCACCTTCCAGTCTAATTGTTGGGAGAACTTTAAATATTAAACATGTCATTATATTGAAGCTCTACCGTTGTTTCAATACCCGATACTCCAACAAGTAATAACATCATGACCTTTCACATATCATCAAAGGTGTTTGCATTAGAGGAAAAGTAGAGAGCACTTGCATTAAAATAAAAAAACACTGTGTTCACATTGATACAAGAAATGCCCCCTCAAAAGAAAGCAAGAAACAATGTTCTCGTCAGCATTATATTATAAGTTTCCCTACTTATCAATTAATAAATGAAATTGCATACCTTAAACATGCCTTCTAGCTTATTGGTAAATTGACTACCACACTCTGTTTTGAGCTGCACAAAGAAACAAACTGCTGATTTATTTATTCATCGATGGACAAAAAAAGCAAAAACTTTGTGACATGCAAAAGAGGATTACTTTTGAAATCATTGATTTCTCAGCATCAATTGAAGCACTCTTGCCCAGTAGTAATCTTTTTGCAAGATCTTTCTTGTAAAACGCCTCAAATACATCCTTCCCCTGAATTGGCATGGAAAAAATTGTACATTAGTTCCTCTATAAGAAGTTGTAAATTAATTGATATCATCAGATCCTGATAACACAGTTTCTGCGAGTGGTTTCAAAATTCTGCATCGAAACCCATGACCATTTAAAAAAGACAAGAATTAATACAATTATGTTCCATTGCAAGAGGGCTCCCATCCGATAATGTAGATGTTCTATCATATTTTATTATAAGATAACTTGTGGAACTACCTAACTAGTGGCAGAAATAATCTCAAGGTCAATGCTAAACACATGTGTTTTTTTGCAAGTTCAGGATCTTAGCAGACTAATTATGACAGACATTTAGCAATGAGCTCAAACCAGATGGGATTGAATGTGCATCCTTGTTCTTAATATACATTTTCGTTAAAAAAATGTATATTAAAGGGATAAACAGCTTACTTGTATGAATCTGAATAACACCAAAACCTTGTCGAGTGTACCCTCCAACTCTTCTTCAGATGTACCTTTGTTTCCAGCGCGAAGCTTCTCATCCAAAAACTTGGCAATCAATTCAGCCGGTCTATTCTGAATTGCGAGAATATAAAGAAATATCATAAGAACAAGGTGTATACAAAGATAACAAAAATGAATCATTACAGTCGAGAGGCATAAAATTATAGACAAGAAAAATTTAAAGAACATTTACATGTGGAAGAACCAAGAGCCTTCAAAGTGAACGAGACATGGAATTTATTATGTTGGTCCTCTCACAAGATAAGATGACCCAACATTCATTATTTATAGTGAACAAGAATAGTTTGGAATTCACAGATCTCAGGACAGACAAACTTTCTAACTTGCATCCTGGTTAAGGAACGAGACAGAAGGAAGGTCAACAATTTCACTTACGATTGTCAATGGATAATACAATCCAATGCGTATATAAAACTTTCTATCAATCATTTTAAAAAAATTCTAAATATGACTGCCTAGAAGAAATCTTATAACAATGAGAGAGGACACATTGCAACAAGTGACCAAAATATAGTGACTGACCTGACGAAGATTGATAAGATGTTCAAAAGAGTCCTTTACTGTAATAGAGAATGCTTCATTTTTGCAGAAACTTTCCTCCAATATTGTGTCAAGGGATGCCTTAAAATCTAAGAGAAAAGAGACGAGATCTTTGTCTTTTTCCTCATCCATGATAATGCTCTGCCCATTTCCACGGATGTAAGAGCTAAGGGCTTGTCTTAAATGTTCAAGAGCATTAACCCTCTGGAAAAGTGCGTACATCCTTTTAAGATCTTTATCGCGATGTGCTTCCATAAGCATTGTGAAGCCCTGGCCCATGAAAATGGAAGTGTCAAACAATCTGTGAAATGATTAGGGAACAGAATCCCATACAAAAGCCATGCGATATACCGAACATCACCTTGTCAAGAATTGCAGATGTATGTCGTTCAAGGAGTTGCTTCTCTGCTGTCGCTATAAGTGGCTTCTTCGTATTTGCATCTAAGTAGAGCATGCATCTTTCATTTTCTTCGTGTAACCTTGACTGCATGTTTTATATTAGTGTGAAGAGATAGCAAAAGGACAAAGCAACAAGACAACAGAATGACGACAACATTACCTCGACATGGCTCAGATAATCTGGAATATCATACTGCTGCATATATTTTACTCCCTCAGCAGCATAAAACTCAGAAGAACATTCAAGAAAAGGTTTCTCAAAGATTTCTATATAAATTCCAAGAGCCGTAAACATTTTTAGAAGGTGACTAAGTAGCATTCTGTCGACAGCTTCACCAAGTCTGGCCAATACGAAAAAATCGTTAGATGATGAATTAAGCCGAACTTACCCCGTGCGTTTATCAGCAGATTTCAAACTGCCTTAACATATATTTGAGAAGCATAAGGAAACTAAACCTTCTTAAAAAAAGGAAACTAGAACTGAATTAGAGATGCATCTATGAATGTATGTAGTCTTAACGATTTTTTTCCTGATATACAAAGGAATATGACAGGTTAAAATGCAGACTCCAATGTCAAGAAGAAATATGTGGAAGTCCTAGATATCAGAAGATGAAATTACCTTTCCTTCTCAATTAATCTCAAAAGTCCAGTGACGACTTTGTGCTTGACTTCTGGGCAGAGTGAAAGATGCTTGCAAAATAGCTGCAGTCCCATTTCCCATAGGGACCGTACATTAGGATTTTGCTTAACATAAGTTCTGTCAAGAACTAGGGCTATTCCCCGGATTGTTAACATTTGATCACAAAAGTCCTGCCAGCATTTCTCCACCAGTGATAGGAACACCACTAAGTCTGGACTCTGTCCCATCAATGAAGACAATGTCATAGAGATGTGCACTTCACATTCAGTTTGTATGCGCTGGTAAAGATTTCCACCCATTTTGTGCAAACAAAGATCACTGACAGCCTAAGGAAAAAACAAGAGAGAGATTTAGAACCAAAAGAGAACCAACCTCGGAACCCAGAGAACAATAGACATTTAAAATCACCTGATAAAGTTTTTCAGAGTCACATGGATCAGGCCGTTTGAGGAAAATGGCTGTAATGGCAGATTTGAGCACTGCCCATGTGTCGTCTTCAAAGTTTGTGGGCACCGTTGGTTTATCTACAAATTATGTATAAGATCTCAAATTCTGTTACGAGAACATATAATAACAGTTTCTCTTTTTTTTAGAATAATCGAGACCATTCACAAGATGACAAAACATATAGGTAGAAGAGAAGAAATCCTGCTAATGAGTATCACAAGGCAAAGATTAAGGGGAAAAAGACATATCTGAATACGAGGGCTTGAGACTGATTAGACTTTATGATTAGACTTTAAGTGGTCATTGCGGTCAATCAATTTGAAGAGAAAAACCTAAACATCTCTAGGCATCTTATAGCTAACGCAGATGCATGGACATGATTCATGCCAAATTCTTGCAAGAATGACCAACAAAAATGGTATTTGAAAGGAACTACAGGCATGGTCAGTTCTATTAGAAGCTAGAGCCAAATTCTGTACCACATCAACTGGTTAGTAAAGTTGTTTATCATCGATGCTTGAATATTTAGGGAAGCCGTTTTGGTTTGCAAAAGAAGAGCCATAAGGTAGGAAAATGGAGAATTAAGCACTTGTATGTTTGGTCTGATGGGAAGTAAACAATACACAAGAACGCTCCCATTTGGACATATTGGATGGTTATGTCTACGTCATCTGATAATTATAATACTCAATTCAATAACTTGTAAGAGGAGCTTAATTCAATAGGCTTCTTGACATTTTGAAAAGAGATGATCTGAAGTGTGGAACCATAAAATCACAGGGAGACACTTCTACTTCAGTATGATAGGGGTTTTAGCAACTTGAAAGGAAACGGAGAAAAAGAAACATAGAATAAAGTCAAGAAAAATCTGCTTCAGTGACACAATTGCAGATGATTCAATCACTAACAAATCACATCTGGTGGCATACCCTTCGTCAACTTGATAACGAGCTGCTTCTTAGCCAACGGCTGCGGCGGCGTGGCCTTCTTCCTGGAGAGGTTTGAAGCGACGCCTGTTACCACCGCCGCAGAGGGGACGCCAGAGGCGCCAGCCTTGAGCACCTCCTGGTCTACGAGCATCCCGTCCTCCTCCTCTCCGACGGCCCCTCCGATGGCGGGGGCTTCATCGAAGCGGGGGTGGAGTCCATTCTTCTCCTTCTCCCCGGGAAGCGAGATTTGGGGCTTGGCCTTCTTCATGGGAGGCGAGGCGTCGGCGGTGGCAGAGAGGGCAGTGGCTCCGCCGGTGGTTCCTCTGCCGGCGTTAGAGGGGGGAGTCGTCGTCGTGTGGCAGAACGGCCGCTTGGAGTGTGTCATCAATCAGTCGGCGAAGCGCATAGCGAAGGAGGAGGTAGCGGTAGCGGATGCGCGAGGGAGGCGGGCGGCGGCGGTGGAGATCCCCGTCGGAGGAGGAGGAGATGATGTGATGGACGGCGAGAAGAGGGGCGAGGGGGAGATGAACTAAAAAACGAAAAATGAGAAAAAATATTGGGAATCGATCCCCTCTATGATTTATTCGATCCAGGAGCGGTTTTGGGCTCGTCCACGCCGAGCCCGAGGTCGTAACGGGCTGTGACGGAGCTCTTGGGTTTAAAATTTGTCTATGTTCGTGCGCATTACTGAGAGCTCAGGCGTTGTGCTCAACTGGTTTTATTTGAAACTTTTTCCGTTTCGGATGGAAAATTTGAACGACCCATAATTTATATGTATTAATTAAGAAAAAATGGATTATCATTCTATCGAAACATCTGATAATTTTTTTCAATTAATAACTTTGTCAAATTTAAGGGTGATAAATGGACGTAAAGTGACATTTTCCTACAAGTAATTTTTATAGGTTATTAATAATATGAAGTCAAATTATCTAAACATTGATAATGCAAATTATTTATGAAGTAATAATTCACATTAATTAGAAAGAGACGGAGCAATTTGTTTTTTTATCTTCTATTCATTTATGTCCTTTCAAATGTTAGACAAATAAAATATAAAATAATGTAAAAAATATGTAAAGACAATAACGATAAAAATATTATTACTATTGTTACTATCACAATTAACAAAATTAATTTACTTAATTTATTATTATTATTACTATTCACACGAGTATAACATTATTAATTATTATTTTGAATATTACATAGATTTATTATCATTATTTAAAATTTAAAAATATAAATACTTATAATTATATTTCTTTTAATTTATCAATTTTATGATTTTTTATTCAACTTTTTAGCCATATTATATAAAATTTAACTCGGCATTAGTAATAAAATTAGTAAAATGATACATTACCTAGTATTAAAAATAAATAATATTGTTTGAATTGCTAATAAGTTAGTTGTAGGTAATATATATTGATAATAATTTAATAAGTGGTAAAAATGTAGATTATGATGCGAAAAGATAATATAGTAAACGTTTCCTAAGTTTTAAAAGGGTAGCGTATATATTGAACTCATTAATAATTATTTAATTATTTCTAGAACATAATTTGGATCGTAAAAAATTAACTCCAATGGTCTATGATCAATTTCAAATTAAAATTACTTCAAAAAGATTTCGTTGGTAGCTTTTTCCTTGCAAATAAATTATAAAATTTTAATTTCCGTATTATGATTTCAAAGTTAGGTTGGGCCCTGAGCTCGGCCCAGGCCACTGGCCCATTTCCAAATGTCTGGGTTCCACCTCCTCGTTTCCTCTCAAAACCAACAAGATTTTGGCGGGCGAAACATTTCGCCGCCTTCGCTCTATGAAACCTTTCGCAGTTCATATTTTATCATATATCTCCGCCACATCTTTGAAGCATATCGTCGAACAAAAAGCGATCTGGATAGCACCAAACCATGGTCTTTCTCCAGCGCTCCGCCCCACCCAAACCGCGCAAACGCCCCGCGGACCCTCCTCTTGAACCCTCCTCCGACGCTGGCGCCGGCGGCGGCAGCAGCAGCATGGCCAAAGGCAAAGGGAAGGCAATGGGTGGAGAGAAAGAAGATACAGTGTCTGCAGCCCCCGGTGGCGACGATGAACGGCATGTTGAGACGTTGATTTCCATGCTCGCCGATGCTGGATGCACCCTCTGCCTTCCCCACGGCGGTCCCCCGTCTCTCCCCGCAGACCCCCACGAGCTCTGCCGCCGCCTCGAGTCCCGCCTCAACGCCCCCTCCCTCCGCGCGCAATTCCTTTCCGGCTTCTCCTTTTACATCCGAAACCCCCAAAACCTACGAAGGTTTTTGCAAAGCCTTCTTGCCTCTCTGGCGTTCTACCGTATCATTCGATTTTGACTCAGTTATTGCGTTTAGGGTTCTGATTCCCGCGTCTCAAGATGGAGGCACACAGAGTCTGGCTCGTATTCTTTTATTGGTGGCGCCGATACAGCCTCACATCCAGCAGATGATTCTCGAGAAGCTTCCCGAGCACTTTGATTCCGCTGCCGGAGGTGGCGGGTTGCCTCTTAGGGATGACGTCGCGAGGTTGATTGTGAACCAGTTCCGGTGGCTCGATTTCCTTGTTGATCCTGAAGGCTTCACGGCAAAGCTGCTTGATGTGCTCTCTATATCACCTCTCCAGCTCAAGAAGGAGATAATTGGTTCCTTGCCGGAGATCATTGGTGAACAGAGCCATGGCGCCGTGATCTCTGCACTTGAGAGGATGTTGCAGGAGGACTCAGAGGTCGTGGTGCCTGTGCTCGACTCTTTCTCCAACTTAAACTTGGACGAACAGTTACAGGAAAAGGTAATTGTGTTACTATGAATTCTTTAAATAAATATTTATTAGTTGCTAGCATTTTGATAGGGTGCTGTTCTTAAAGGCTGTGACTATAGCGCTGTCCTGCATTAGAACAATTGAAGCTGAGCACATGCCTCACTTACTTAGGTTCCTTCTACTTTCGGCTACACCAGCCAATGTCGGGAGGATAATATCTCAGATTCGTGAACAATTGAAGTTTATAGGGGCTGTTGATGCTCATGCTGCTCGCAACAAGAAGCTTAAGGGTAAATCATTAGCTGAGAGCACTGAGACCTTGATAATTGGTGCTCTGAGATCAAGTCTTCGATTCAAGAATGTAAGTACCAGCCTTTTTAATATTAATCCCCTAAGGGAGTTTGTCCTGAATGACATTTTTCTCTTTTATCTACAGGTTCTCTGTGAGGCTATTTTGAAAGAGCTTAAATCTATCAGCCATCCTCGTGATCACAAAGTCATTGATGTGTGGTTCCTCATGCTCATTTACATGAACGGAGGCTCCTTGCAAAAGAATGCAGAGAAGTTGTTGAAAAAGAAAATTATTGAACATTGCTTCACAGAAAATCTTTTCAGTCAATGTCTCCATGGACACAGAGAGCTTGTAAAGGTAGCTCATGATGACTTTCAAGCACAAACATCATGTGGTTTTTGTTGGTCATGTTGACTTAAGATGGTAGTCATTTTCCTTTGACAGGATTACTTTCCATCTTTCCTCTCTGTAAGTGAGTATTTGCTGACATGCAAAGATCAGCAAGTTAGCAAGTTTGGGATCTACTTGTACATATCCCTTTTTGAAGAGTTTTGTGATATTTATTCAAGACAAGAAGTAAGCAAGCTTTATTTTTGCTTCCAATGTGAATGATTTTCTGGATATTAGGTTGTGTAATACATCTGGAAAACCTGACATCCGATAGTTTCCTTCCTTCAAACTGAAAATATTATGTTACCCACATTTGTTCCCAAATTGAATATATTTCTTTCATTGCCAATAAGAAAGTTGAAGATAAATGCATGATGTTGACAAAAAGTGACCTAAAAGCTCATTTTTGGGCATTTCTTGGATATTTCCCATTAGGGGGTTAGAAATAGAGACATAGCTTGATTTTGGCTAAAAGGAGAGGGTTTTGAGGCTACCGAAAGTACCCCCAATCTGGGAGATCCTCTCATGTGTGTTCTTCATAAAAAAACTCAGGCAAGCGCACACGCTGGAAGTAGAATACACACGCCTGTGTGTGGGGCACCACTTTGTTTCTCTCGATTGTTGATGTCCCAGTCACTTCACTACGCTTCACTACGCTTCGCTTATTACCCTTCCCTACCACCTCTAAGGTTGGCTTACATGATGGAGGTTGCATTAGCATTTAGCAGGACTATAAGCTGAAACATCTCCAAAATGAGTCTGAACTAAAAGTTGTAAACTGACGAGTTTTCGGATTAACTAAATGTTTTCAGTATACAAATAGGATGGACATGTTTTTCTCTTATTAGCAAAATGCTGAAGTTGTAAAGTCTGACTAAATTTTTAATTATCTCATTTTCTACAGAATGATTAACTTCTTATCAATGCCACACAGGTGTTGGGTGCCTTAGTTGAACATATAGGTTCTGGGGTTAACCATGAAGTCAGTTCGGCTTTGGAGACTATGACTTTGCTGGCATCAAAATATGCGGAAGATTTAATACCGATTTCTTCACATATAAGTGGTATCAGTACAGTCTCCGTGAAATATTATATTCAACTGTGCCTCTAGCATGTGCATTTTGTAAAATCTGCCATTTCTACAGGTATCTTGGACTATTTGGAGGGATTCAATGAACACCATCTCCATAAGGTTCCATAATATCATTTTCTTGGGGGGGAGGGGGTATCTGATCAATAATTATATAATTATTACGTACCAGTGCTATTTCCCTGAAAAATGTTCACAATGTTATAGGTCTATGAAGTTTTCTGTCATTTGGCATTGTCTGCTCGCTCAAATGTTGATTCAATGGGTTCTTCTATTGCAAATGAATTGTTAATGATTGTGAGGAAGCAGGTAATTTTGCTTGATTTTGGCTTTCTTTGATTTCCCCCATTAGAGACATTGGTTCAGAAGTACTAAATCTCCAGACCTTATTTATTCTACACAACAGGTTAGCTGCTCAGAAATGACATACAAAAGAATGGGAATCATTGGAACCTTGAAGATAATTTCTTGTTTTGGTGATGCAAACGCCACGTCCTATTTTTCACCATCTCAGGTCTTCTACTGGATCAATGTCATGACTGGAAACTGATATTATTTGACAATGACATTTCTTTTCTTTAGTTCCTTTTTAAAACATGTATATCAATCTCTGTGGCATACCATGCCAAAAGATTGTCAAACCCATCTTAACATGCTGATCTTTTCCTTTGCATCGTCAATCGTCATATTGTCCATTTGGTTTTTATGTTTGCATGCAAGTGCTACTGTGTGAAATTGTTTAATCTAATACTGAAGTAATCAAGAATCCCATGATTTAAAGGCTTTGCAAACAGAAAAGTAATTGCTCCCGTAAAAAAATACAATTAACTACTTTTCCCACGGTCTAAATGCTGACAATATGATGGGTAGTTTCATACAATTAGTACAGTGTATCTTGCCAATATGAGATTTTGGCATATTCCGATGGCATCGACAATCCTATGGCTCAAAATTATGTATAAAAAGAATAAGGAAAGACCTAATCTCCTGAATTTTAACTTTGTGGAATGTGTAATGTTCTCCTCCATTTAGCTGTATAATTTATTATGGTTGTCATTGTTCTTAAGTATCATTCTGTTTCAGAAATCTAACGCAGATGAAGCTATGGAGCTACTGAAAATGGCTATGGATTCATGCAAAATTGAGAATTTGGCTCTAGTCCTTCTATATGACCAACTAGTTCTTTTGTTGGAGTGCAATTCGATGCAGCCAGCAATTGTTGAATGGTGAATGTTTATAAAACTTAGCTTATTTTCTTTCAAGTCATATGATAAAGGGAATGCAAATATGATTTTTAGCTAATACACTTTTCCATAATCGAATCAAGTATTTGACTTTCTAAGCAGTAATTTCTCCGATGACTCTCTTCCTCAGAAAAAGAAAAAAACTGTGACACTTCTTATTTGAAGGATAGGGAAACATGTTGGTGATTTTGAGTCATTATTTCTAGCTGATCTCGAAGGAGGCCACTTGCCTAATAGTTACTTATGTGATGATATTGAAGGTATGTTACTTGGAACATATGCACCATATCCACCCTCCTTGTGGGTTATCCTTGATTTGACTTGGTCTAACATTGTTCATGTGGTTTTAGGGGAAGTATGGATGAATTTGGATGGCAGTTTGTCGCCTGTGTGCATTAACATACTGCCATTGATTTCGGCTTCTCGGCAGCTGTAATGTTTGGATACGCTGTGATTTATTATTATTCATTTAGTCTTATTCTGGATAGAAGTTTATGATGCTTTTGTTGGATAGAAGCTCGATGTTACTGTCCCTGCCTTTCTGATTTTGAGAACTGTTTTGTTTCAGGCTTTCATTCTCCCTGCAAATTCTTCCATCTCAATTTTCACTATTATCCACCGTAAGTTCAGGACTACCATCTTCTTTTATGAAACTGAGTATTGTTAGTTTTAACTGAAGCTTTTGCCTTTTATACAACAAGGTTGAGAAGATAACAAATCAGGGCTCTCTTGGTGGAATTGATGCGCTTCTTGGTTGCCCCATGCATCTTCCTTCTTCTAGAGTATGATCCATGTCTTAGTAGTTCATTTTTCATTATGATATACAATATATTTTATAGATAAAATTTTATCAGTCTGTTAATATATGTGCGTAATACGGAATCATGTTGCTATTAGCTTTCTGTAACCATGTGCTTATTTTAGGGAAAAACATTTTGACTTACATTTAATTGATACATATTGCAATTCGGTACATTACATTCAATTGACAGTACTTGGTTGGAGCTCAATGGAAGAAACTTACAGAGACACAAAAGTACATGTGTTGCTGCTCCATCTACTATGCCATCAATTGGATACGGGAACTGGTAAGTACAACAAACAGATTATTCCTTATTATGCTTTGCTTGCAAACTAATGTTGTGGTGCTACCTGTAGCTTAATGCCTTTACAACTCAAGTTGTTGGTAAAGTTCATGTGTCTCAAGCTACAAAGGATCATATGACATCAAAACTTTTGAAGCGCTTAAGAAATTTAGTGTAAGTGATTCTGATTACTGTTGCTTTTCACTTTGGGATGAAATATTCAGAATCATCAGCATCTTTTTCTTTCTTTGTTTTGCCTCTTCATTTTGTAATGGTGCATTTTTTTTGTTTTAAATGACATATGAGTTTCTTAATTTACTCACTTATTTGCGGACATTCCGCTTTGAAGTAAAAAATAAAAAATAAAATTAGACAAGTGATAATAAATTTGAATGTTTATTGGACAAAAAAAGAGTAAGAACTAAGTGCTACGTAATCATCATCATTTATGTAGTTAGAGTTTTGTTGATCTGTTCTTGATGATTTACTTAGAAGTATTGGTACATTAGTTTATCGTTATTGCTTGTTTACTACTTGAGACCTTTCTGTGATACGTAGCATAGTGATGTTACTGTCCATGGGTTCCTAGGTGTTTCCTATTCAGTGGCCTTAGAATTATATTTTGATTGACATGAGAATTTCATTTCATCATATCAATGTTTTTTGTGAAACAGTGTTCCAATGGATCAGTGACTCAAATATCAACATGTGATTTCGATATTCGATTCTTCTTGTATGCTGAAACAATGAAGAAATTCTCTTGGAAATTAGACTGCGAAGAAATGTCTATTTTTTTAGGATATTTTAGATGATTAAATAATCTTATTAACATTAATGTGACTGTTCATCCTTTAAGCACTTGAATTTTTCATCTCCAATCCATTTTACAAAAGTTCTAGTACTACAATGGTAGCTAGGTCTTCCAGCTGCGAAGGGGGCAGGATTATATCACTGGATCTACCAAACATTTCATTTGCCATTGGTACCATTCCATACATTACATGTTTGCTCACTACGACATTGTTTAGTAGTGTTCATAACATCATTAAAGTCTTACTAGGCAACCATTTTGTGTTGCCTGGTTGATGGAGATTTGAATCCACTTCAGGATGAGTATGCTATTAGCAAATATTCATTTTTCAATTCTGTTTTCTAATACATCCAACAGAAAATATTTATAGAGTTCTAATCACCTTTACACCAAATAAGAAGGAAACCTGAATAAAAGTAAAACTAATTAAAAGAAATTTAATATAAGGAAACCCCTAATGGGCTCCTAATTAAATTACAGGAAGGTCCATAACTAGAGATCACTCATTGTGGCTGAAGGTCCTTAATTCTGTTCGTCACTTCATATTTGCTTTTGATTAACCAAAATGTGTGCTAATATTTTGCAGTTCAAAAGTCCTATATTAGTTCCCTTAGAGATGTAATGTCTAGTGATTGAATACTAACTCCTCTAAAGAGACTACTAACTGAAAGACTCTTGTTTGTGCAGTTTTTTGGAGGCTTTACTTAATGCCTGCCTCAAAGTTTGTCCTTTGTCTTTGCCTGAACTCCAGTATTCCTACAAACATTCTGGATCATATTTATTGGGTAAATTGGATCATGCAAAGCAAAGGGAGAAGAATGATGCACAAACCAATCCACCGAAGAAGCACAAAAAGAAAGAGTCCACAGCTTTAGATGAAGCCAAAGGAAAACTCAAGCAGCCAACCATTATGGACGCCCTAAAAAGAGCAGGTGCTGTTGTAAGTCAGGAAGTCTTAGAAAGGTGTTCTTCAGGGCCATCATCTAGTGAGAAGATATATCAACGTTGTGGACATGAGACCATTGACTCTGAGGAACTTGGGCAGTTTGATATATCAGCAACAACTGGAGTTTTAGAATCACAAAGATTAAAATTCAGGCCACTTCGTATTGATTGCTTATTTCTGTTGACCATTTCTGAGGTAAAATTGTGCAACATAATTCAAGTAAAAAAAATTCAAGTGCTGCGTTTTAGTTTTTTTGTTTTCTATGAAGCTTGTCAAGTTCACATTTGAGGTTATGTTGATACGATAAAGCATTTTTCACATAATGGATGGTCTTCTTCTACTGCTATTAGTGCAACCAACCGTACGTGATCATCGACATATTATATTTTCTGCATGTTTCCATAAGCATGTATTTAAGATCTAATAGCATCTGTATAACACGATCAATCAGGAATAAACATAATGGAGAAGTTAGTTCACTAGTTTGTTCCCTACTGTTATCCAAGTTGAGCCATCTCTGGTTATGATTGGGCAGAAATGTCTAAAACAAAAAATGGGCCTCATTTTGAAATATTGGATTCCACATTTAACTTATTCTAAAATTCTAGTGTTTTGTTTCTTGTCAGAGCAATTGCTTTATCATTCCTGTGGTAGCAAACTCTACAAGTGACTTATTCTAAAATTTTAGTGTTTTGATTTTCTTGTCAGAGCAATTGCTTTATCATTCCTGTAAACAAACTCAACAGTCTGGTAATTGTGCAGTTACTTTAATTAACACATTAATTGTTTTAGTGCAGAGAGGGGATTCCTGCTGTTCAGATCCTAAAGCTGAGGTATTATGTTTTCTGAGTGGATTTGTGGAAGCATCTTAGCTTTAAATATTTGAACACTGAAACTAATTCAATTTGATTCTTGCATCATTAGATGCCATTGCATCTCTACCTACTCCGGGATCTTCGTGTCAAGTTGGACCAATTAAATCCTCCTAGCAAACAACTTGGAATTGCCTGGTTGGGAAAGGTTTCACATGGCCATTGTGGAATGTCAACAACCGAGTTTCTGAAGAAGGTCAGGCTATTTTTTGCTAGCCTAAGAAAACATCTTGATGACACACTCCCTCTTATTGGAGCTGGTAAGTTGTGATGTAAGTTTTGCATTTTAATTTTGTTAGAGCATGTGGCACCATTATGTAAAACGACTATGTAGAATCTGAAACTTGTGAAGACCATTGGAAAGCTTGTTCTTCTTCAGCTGGAAACCCAGATGTGCCATATGTACTATTTTCAAAAAGATCAACAGCAAGTTCTGTACTCAAAGAAGTTCTGTTATGCTATAGCAAGGTATTATTGTAAAGTAGAATGGTCAAACTTGTTATCTTCTTTTATGCTAATCAATTTTGCTCTTTTGCCTGCAGTTTTTATGCCTTCCTGACTTATTCCTTCAGACCAATTTGCCAGTTCTAAGGGACTTGTTAGAAGCATTCCAACCAATTGAGAAACTAGATCATTTCTTTTCAGGTCACCAACCACTTCCAACTTCTGGAAGTCTTGAATACATGTACTGTGGTGTATACTCTTTCTTTGAGGGTGTCATGGACATTGGTACTTATACTCTTTCTACATTCTTCTATTTTACATTACTGACTTAGTGTTTCATTTTCATGAGTTCTTTTCTTGTGCAGCATGTTCATTTTCATTTGCACTTGCATCAGAAGTTTTAATTACTCTGCAGTCAGTTGTTAATTCAACTACTATGCTATTTCAAAAGTCTGCTGAAGGAAATGGAAAATCCATTCACGTGGGATGCTCTCAGGAAGTACTTCCCTTTCTGAGAAGCAGGCTTGCATGTTCCGCACGTAAGCTCTTGATGTATGATCCAGGTTGTCAGGACAATGCAAAGGAATCAAAGACTAAGGTTTGAGTAATTTGTTGATGCATTTTCTATTTTTGTAAATAAAAAAATTCTTTCACTTGTAACTACTTCAGTTTTCTTATTTGATTCCGTCATGTCTCAGGGTGACATTATACAGATGGCACTGCAAATGTACCTTAAGAACAGTGAATCCATCTCTGATTTACTTGAAGAGTTAGCTTGCTCAGTGTTACCTCAGGTGCATCCATCCTCAGTGACTTTTGCATGTGCCTGTTTATGAGTACGCTATTTGCATGGACCTAGGTGAAGATGATTTGATTGATCCAATGGAACCTATAAATGATACCTTGTGGGGTTTCTTAAGGTCATGTACTGTAAAAATGCAACCTAAGATAAGTTGCTTTTGTGTGATAGGTGTCTTCATGCAGAAATATAACTACACAAGAAATAGTTCATGGTTTTCCATCTTTATGTCCTTCAATGCTCCTATCATGGTTTCGGGTGCTGGTAAGAGTTAAAAGTCCTCTCTTTTACTTGTCGTTTAATTTTATCAAGATTGGGAGTGCATACAACATTTACAGAATTTTTATCATGCAGCATGAAGAGAATCTTATCATTGTAGACAAAATGGTAAGTTTATCTTAGCCATTTTCTATTATTACTGTTTTCCTACTTCACAATCTCATTGAATGTTTCCTTTTTGCCATAGGTTAAGGAGGTAATATCTAAGCATCAAAGAGCTGTGCAGCAGGAATCTGTCAAGAAGTTCTTAGTGAAACTACGCCAGACTGTAGGCATCGTTGTGTCATTGATTAATATGTGCAAGGTTCATGATAAGGTGGTGACATTGAATTTGAGTTTGAAGATTATTTAATTGTGGTTTCTTTCTCCCATAGCTTACATTTGCATCTATGAGTTTTTTTTTACTTGCTAGGCTTATTTTGCAAACAAGGAGTCTTTTACAAATTACAACTGGAGTTGGTTGGGGTAATTACTCCTTGAAAATAAAGTGAGATTCTCAAATACCCTTCAGGGATCAAAATCATTCAATGTGAGATGGAATCTCAAATAATCTAATACGTAAATTGTTGATTGAATGCCAATCTCTTTACCGTTTTTAGAAGAATGGATCAGACATTTGGCAACACTTTTAAAAGGAAGAGCATAATGTCAGGATTAATCACTGGCAGTGTAGGAATGTCACAGTTCTCAATAAACTTGAACCAATCATCTATTAATTATACAGTGAACTAAAATATCTCCATATTAAGTTCTGAAGATTATGCTTTTAGCCCTCAAGTACTTTTCTCCACCAATCTCAGGTGATCTTTCAGGGGCATGTTACAAGTTACTCCCAATTCAAGGGGGATAGAACTAATTAGTATTTGATGTATAAAAAATATTACAAAAAGAAGTGGCGAAGAGGGTCTTTCTCACATCTCTTTGTATCCATGCCCCTTCAAGTGATACGAATCTTGATTACAGGATAGCTAAGATCCTAGGTTCTCTCTTTGTATCCATGCGCCTCCAAGTGATATGGATCCTGATTACACGATATATATGATCCTCAGTTCTTTTTTTGCATCCATTCCCCTCCAAGTCATAAAAATCCTGATCACAAGATATGGAAGATCAAATGATTACTGATATAATGGAGCTAGCCCTGTGAACATGTATCAAGTTGATATTGTGATTAAGAATAGGTGTTTTTTTGTCGCTTTCTGGATAGGCCAGGACTTTTTAGGGTTACTAATATGTCACCGTTTGATCTGTGTTTACATTTAGTTGACTATGTGACATTAACAATGGCACCATAACGTGCTTTTGTTTCATTTCAGGTTCCTGTCCATGCTATGGCAATCAAGTATGGCGGGAAATATTTTGATAGTTTCATCAAAGGTAGTTCATGCTCTTCCAAGAGTTGTAATGTGATTGTTACTATAGTGGTGTTAAATAAACAATAAAAGGAATGTGGAAATAACATTATCTTTTCAGTTTTTGACTTTCTACAGGTTCATTTTCAAGAGCACAATGACATCATAATTCGAATGGTAAGATTTAACTGTTTCTCTTATGGTTGATATTTTGTTGCCTTGATATGACTTCTTGTTTTTGTACTTCATGACAGGTCAAAGAACTCCAGAAGGCAACCAGAACTATACAAACCCTATGTTCTGAGGCAAAAGTAAGATCTGAATGCAAATTCCACGTAGTAGAGTAATTGCTCATGTTCAACTTCAAATGAGTTACAATTCGGCTGTAGGGTTCGAAGAGAACAACGGTGACGAGCAAAGTTCCTGCTACCAAGAGATCCATGGAACGTTTCTTATTTCGTGTTAAGGCACTGCTACATAGTACATCAAATAATTGCACTTTCTGGATGGGTGAGTTATTGATGTAATCCTGTGAAACACCATTGCTTTCAATCTTACTGAACTTTCGACTTGCTTGGAATATAAATGTACATTCCATGGAGTTAAGATGCAATCCATATACGGGTGATGTTTGATGTTTGCTAAGGTTGTAACTCGTGCTCATCTAACCGTGACTATTATTACAGGAAATTTGAAGCACAAGGATTTATTTGGACAAGTAGTGAGTTCCCAAGTGTATGCTGTAGATGAGGATGATAATAACGACCAGAACTTAATGGAAAATGAAGAAAACAATAATGAAGCAAACAATATGATGGATGAAGATCTTGAAGCTGAAGGAACTGAAGAGAATTAGAAGTTTGTTGAGTTCTCATCACAGAAACACAAGTCGTACGCATTCCATGAATCTGGACATTTTAACCTTCTGAGAGTATCGCCTGCAATATTTTTTACGGAAGCTACTAACATCAATGTATAGCCATTAATCCTTATAAACATTCCATCCTATTTCTCCTAAAAAAACATTCCATCCTATTAAAAATATTCTTTAAATATAACATATATTCAGATTTGTAAGGATTCAAACTCTTAGTTTGTGTTGGAATTTCGTAATTCGGATCACGAGATCGTGGTGCAGTCGTAAGTTCTCGAGTTTTTTTTTATATCTTTTAATTTGCACCCCTTTGTAGAAAGAAAGGTTACTAAACTCGCAATGCATTGACTTTTTTAAGGATGGATCATTTCTGTATTTACTAACATGCAATTTTAAAATTTGGACAAAGAAGGTAACAAGGGTCTGTCACACACACACACACACTTACATCCCATGTGTATTTCTATTTTCAACTTTACTTTTTTCGCATTAGACTCATGGATCTCCTAGTCGAAAAAATTTTGGACAAAGAAAAATGAAAAGAAAAGATTAAGCCACATTTTGGAATTTTAAGACAGATGACATTATCGAGATAATTCTTGAAATTGGAGATAATTTGAAGTTTGTAGAAAGCGAATGTTTACACTAATAATTAACTGCTCGACAAATAGATTCTAAGTTTGAGAGCATCACTATTTAAGAAACAATTATTTTAAATATTCTACTTTTCCATCGGATTAGCTACCAAGACTAATAACCCCGAGATATTATTAATCACCAAATCGTCTCACTAAGATATTGTTTGGCACCTAAAATTGTAGAGTAGGGAGTGGTGTATAATGTTTTGATTCGATAAGTGTTTGATAAATATTTTTTTTGTTAAAATAGTGTTTATAAGTTTTAATACTAGAGTATAGATATAAATAGAAAATTTTATTTAATTATTAAATATCATATATTATTTTTTATTTTAATATATCTTATCTTTTATTTTATTTACAACCCAAATAAAATTTTTATTTTTTATATAATCAATAATTTATATCAAGATAATAATTTTAAAAGTATTAATATTTAGAAATAAATATAAATTAATTATTATAAATTTGATGTGTATAAGAAATTAAGAATAATCGTTAATTATATTTTCTATTAAGTTTTCTCATTATATACTGTACAATAATCGTGAATTAATTTTATAATCATTATAGTTATCAAATATTTTTATTAAATTTATAAAACAATTCGATATTTTTTTCGATCCACGAATCGTTATGCTTTAATCAAAATCAACAAAGAAAAAAGACACCAGTAGTTTTTTATCGTATCAGATGCTAATTAAAACAAATCGAGAAAAAAAGAGGACCCGTAACTCCTGGTTGTAGCAGTAGAGGCCGCCACATGTACCGGCCCGTTTATAATATCTGGTTTCTTCCCCGGCACGGCGAATGGGACGTGACACGGAGGACCGTTTAAGTCGGTTGCTCTCCCAATCGATCTCCGCCACCACCACTGTCCCGTCATTATTTTCCCGCTTCCGCAAAAGCTGACACAATCTATAAATAACCAACCACCAATCCGAGGAAGTCCCTCGACGCTTCTCGACTGCTTCTCTCGCGCGACGGAGGGGCCTCGAGGACGAGCGCGCCTCAATCCTCTCGCGTTCCGTCGTCGCCAATGGAGGTAGGGGTTCTTCTCCGTTCGAATCCCGTCGCTTTTTTAATTCGATTTTATGTCAGCCATTCTCAAATCTCGAGTTCCTTCTCTCGGCTTCGATCTCGTCTTTTACTTGATTGTTTTGAGTTGTTTCCGTGAACCTTGCATGCCTTATTTGTTGTGTTCATTAGAGCTATCGGTTTGATTCGCTCGCAATCGAACTTTTGGCAATGTCTCCACGCGTTTACGGACGAAATGATAGGTTTGTTACTCAGGGCGTTCTCTGGTTCTGAGGGATTAATGAGATCCCTCTGGGTTCTGCAATTAATCTGCTTGGAATCGGGGTAAACCGACCGCATTATGCCAATCTACGGGTATAGCAGGGGCCAGGACATGTAGCAGGGCACCAGTGTTGGGTTATTTGTGGAATCTTGTGGTATTCCTTCTTTGAAATCTTCAACATGTTGTCTATGGAGGGCATCCGCATTTCCCGTGTGTATTAAAGACGCAAGGCGTTTGGTGGGATTAAGAACTTGGTTGGAGTTGGAGCTTTCTATTTAACTCGGAGACACACGATTACTAAATGTATATACACGTTTCATGTCCTCGGCTCTCTAGTAACAAGAAGCTGATTAGACGAATTTCATGATCACAATTACGACAAGTATCTTTAAGCAATCAAGGCTAATTGTGGACAACTTTTATTTTCTCTTGGGTAGTTTATGGCTAATATAGCCGAAGATATTATGCTTTTGGCATCTTCAGTTGTTCTTATAAATATTCATGAGCATGTTCTTGAAGACCATGAAAATCCAAACTCTTCATGTATGAATCCCACATTTGCAAGGCTCACTCGCGAGAAGAAATTTGCACCAAAACAATCTGGGCAGTGAATCTAACTTCCACATGGCAATTAGTATCATGAAAAAACAAGATGTTATGCAGGTCAAGAAAAGAAAAGAAAATGTTGACATTTGTTTGACACCATTACACTACAATGGGGAAGATCTATAAACTCTTTTCACAACCAAGTGTCTACAGTCCTCAACAATAAAGCCATGAATTACATTATATGACTGATAACTAAGTGTTCATGATCAAGCAAAAGGGAAAGACGTGAAGCAGTATAATGATATTCAACAGCTATACTTCTAGAAATATTACCGAAAAAATCTCGATAAAAATTTAAATTATTAAGCTATGCACACATCTAGATAAAGACAGCATCATGCTTCGCCATAATCATATTGTAGAAGTGCAGTGGTGAGATAATTTTTCCCTCTAGAAAGAGAAGCTTCCATTCTTAAATTCATTTCCAACTATCACATCTCAGAGTCCAGGCATGCATTGTTTGTTGTCTTGCTCATTGAATGCATGCTTTCTTTCCTTGCAGCGAGAATATGAACAAGCAGATTCTTGAGTTGTCAATGAAATACATGCTCTCATGTTGACAGAACCACCACTTGTAAAGGTGAATTCAGCTCTCTTGAATTGGGAAGCCACTTGGTAAGATATGTTCTGCCCACACCTACAGGTCAACTCATTAACAGCCAGGTCAGGTCTTATTTTGCTTCTCATAATATTGGAAATTGATTCCTTACATTCTAGTGGGAGATTATGTAATTACTTATGTTTTGTTTGAGTAGAGGGATGTAGGTGGATTGCAGGGTTTGAAGAGTGTAACAAATCTTTTTACAGGACAAGAAAAAATGAAAAGATGATTTGAAACTGTGTGATAAAAGAATTCACAGTTTGTTTGATAAAATATAAAGTTGGGTAGAATATATATTTTTTATCTTTATAAAAAATTCAAATATCTAATAGAGCGGAATGGCGTCGTATGATCCATGTAGCCGACCCCACCTAGTGGGATAAGGTTTTGTTGTTGTTGTTGTTGTATAAAAAATTCAAATATAGAATGAAAATCAATCTATTTGTCTCGTAAAGTAAACTGTTTGATACAATTGATTAAAAAAACATAAATTTTTAGTAGTAAATTTGTGCAAGTGTATTTTAATAGTTGAAAAGTAATAAAGAAATTAATCTTATGGGATTTACGAGAATTTTTTGTGAAATACTGCCCTTCAATGAACTTTGAAGGGGTTGGCACATTTCATACTCTTTTAAAAATCCCCCGAGAAATGAAAATCAAATGTTATGATATATTTTATATCCCTGTTCTACCCGCTCATGAGTGGAGCTGATTGTTTCTCTTGTTATATGGTGTTATAGATGTCAAGTAGGTGAGAAGCAATTTTTAAAAGAAACAATATACAAATTATATAAGCATATTATAGTTGAAAAAATGACATTCTTGAGTGGCTCTAAATTTTTTTTAGATGTGACGAGAAATAGAAGATCATAATTGTACATAACCAGGTAACAATTAGAGGTTTATACAACGAAGAACAAAATCCATGTTAGGAATATTAAAGCATAACAAGAAATTAATCCTCATTCACTGATGTTGTTTTGGGAGTTATATTAAGTAGAGCTTTGTAAGAACAAGTGACTTCTTCATCTCATATACATAAGTGATTGTGACTTCTTAAAAAATCTCAAATAGTTGAGATTTAAAGCATATCCATCCAGAACAAAAAAAAATCATTGTTCGCCCTTCCGACCCTTTCGACTGAAACAAATGTTCTTTTAAGACTACTCCTCAAGCCTTATCTACAACAACACCGATAAGATGAAGTAACAAGATCATCATAGGCGTTCTAATTCATGGCCCTCTTGATCGAATCAAATGTTCTTTTAGGCCTACTCCTCAATCCTTGTTTATAATACTCCAACGAAATAGAAGTAACAAGATCAAATCATGTAGTGCTATTTTGGGAAAGCTTTAACAGACCACTAGTTAGGATCAATTATATAATAGGTTAAGACAAGAAATAGAAGATTTCTATCACCAATGGGAGGACTTTCATTCACTCATTACCATGTTCACGGATTTGTTCTCTTGGAATAGTCTCAAAATTTTTAACAAATTAGTTAAAGACTTATTTTTAGTGTTGAGCAGGTTAAACATGTGTTTAAGTGTGGATTTGTTATTATCATAGAACATGTATATATGCTACTATAATTGGTATATATTAAAATGATATATGTCACTAATTGCTTTTTTCTTTAACCGTGATCAGTTAACCTACATTCTTAAGAAGACTTAAATAAAAATCTTTTATCTTAGCGAAAGTGAATTATACAAAAAATATCCAAAGGACTTGTGAGTTTGAACCCATGTTTATACATCACAATAATCTATCATGTTCCTATGCATGCACAAGTCACTCGTCACCAGAGCCACCACGGATGTCATTATCACCTTCTACTCTTTCTGCACAAACTCATGATACATTCATATTATGTTCTTTTTGTTTACAACAACAACAAAGCCTTATCCCATTAGGTGGGGTCGGCTAATTCGTTGATCCATGTTCATGAGATTCGACAGGATTTTACGCTGGCTGTCGGGGCCTAACACAACCCTCCTCCTTTATCCGGGCTTTTCTTTTTGTTTAATAATATCATAATCATTTTAGATAGAAAAACATGAAAATAGTTCACTAATAGTATAATAAATCCATATCCTATGATGAAGCATTTAAACAATTATCAATAATCAATCAATGAACCCTCAAAAAAATCAATCGATGAAACAATTACCAATGAACAATTAACAATCACCAATTTGCAAACCAATAATTAGTTATTCTTTGTCAATGCTTAGGAAAGATCTTCAGTTTATCAATTATTGATGTTCAATGATCCATTATCAATTCTTAGTTAACAATTAACCATTGTCAATCAAACTACAATGGTCAATTAATCTCAATTATGAATCAATTAATAATTTTTAATTATCGATAGATCGTAAATCATTTGGTCTCAATTTAGAAGTTTTTGTATTTTCTTTGATCTTATCAATAAAAAGAGGTTATCAATAATCAATGAATTGTTAGAAGTTATTAATTAACTATAAATACTTTATTTTGAAGAGTTGTCACTTATTAAGGATATACCATTATTATGTCCAAGTCTATCCATCATCAATGGGGTGCACACCATGAGAAAATGACTCCACCATATTTGCTAGTAGAATCCATCATATTCAAGATCCTTCAGATTTTTTGCACAATAGGGTGAGGATTTGCACAATCGTAGTTTCGATGGGAGCTGTCAACTATCTACCTCTTATGTTTCCTACATTGATCAATAACAATTTAGTTACCCTTTCAGCTCAAGAGACAATTCATAGTCATGGTGATCTGTAGTTTTCATTTTTTTTTTTTGAGAGAGGTTTTCATTTTTTATATATTTTGTTTACATACAATGTCTGTGTTTGCACAATTGTGTTTTTTAGGTTTACCATAGACCATCGCTAGCATATCATTAAGCAATTCATATGATCCATGCATAGGAAGGCAATAAGAAGATATGCAATTAACTTAGTATTTTCCATGAAAATCAATGATCAGCAATCATAACAACAAATTCTTTCCCAAAAAAAACATTCATAACAACAATAATTGCAGAAGTATCGAGGATAATAAGTAGCACAATCAATTAATGAACTATAATTGAAAGAATTTTGAGTCTCTTTTGCAACCTAACCTGCATTGTTAGAAACCCAGGCCACATTCACCTGATCTAAGACCCTTGCCAGGTCGGGTGGAAACCTGTCCGCATCTAGCCAACATGAGGAGCCTCACCAATCTGCCTCAGAATCCTTAACAGGTCGATTGTGAACTTGGGTCAAGTCCCTGTGGTCCTCTTCGACACATCCATGTGCAGAATCCGGACTGAGTGGATGCTCCTGTCTCCAACAAATTTAACAATAGGAATTTAGTCCTAATCCCTTCCGAACCCGAGTCAGGTTCTCTCGAATGCGATCCTAATGATCGTGGTCACGATATTTTGACCTTTTTGCGAGATTTCCTATGGTATGAATCCCTAACCTCTTATTATGGACATATATCATAATATATGGGGCAATTGAAGTCATAGGGATCACCCTACATACCTTATAATTGACGAAAGCTAAGCTCCTTTCTTTCATGTCCGGTGTGGTTTCTTTTCTCCCCCTGTTGCTGCTTGCGCCAATGCTGAAGGAGGGCCAGGGTTGCTGCTGTTATGAGGACGAAGTTCACCCCTTGGGTTGCATGTGATGGACTCGTAGGAGAAGCTGAGAGAAAACTATGAGGAAAAGGGGAGGGTCGTATATAGATGTCTTGATCTTTAGAAAACAAGTTCTAGTCTAGTTGGAACCCCAAAGGAATTAATTTCTAATTTAACTTTAATATCTTTTCATAATTATTTTCTTTTCTAACTATTTTTTTCAAGCTCTTCTATTATCCCTTTTAAATCCTTTGATTTTTGGATTAATTTAATAGAATAAGCTTTATTTTATTCCGTGAAGGATCAGGGGCATCACAAAAACATTATATTAACATATCACCATTTCCTCCATTCGCATGCACAATTTGATGAACTTGTTTCTGTTGAACAGATGTCATGGTCATTTGAGAATATTTTTTTTTTCCTTTTCTATAAGCTATTTAATGATGGATGTGAAGGTTCCCGTTGTGATTTGGAGGACTTGACAATTAGCGAATGTGAGCTTAATAGGTCATTTTATCGTAGAATTAGAGTCTCGGAGGTTAGCAAAGCTCTTAAGAAAATGGAGAATGGTAAAGCCGTTGGACCGGATGGTATACCGATTGAAGTTTGGAAATGTTTAGGAGAAAAAGATTTGTTGTGGTTATGTAAACTATTTAATGAGATTTTACGGTCGAAAAAGATGTCTGATGATTGGAGATTAAGTACATTAATTCCTATTTACAAAAATAAAGGGGATATTCAGAATTGTGCAAATTATAGAGGGATTAAACTTATGAGTCACACAATGAAATTATGGGAAAAAGTGATTGAGCATAGATTGAGAATGGAGACTAGTATTTCTGAGAGACAATTTGGGTTCATGCCAGGAAGATCCACTACAGAGGCGATTTATTTACTAAGGGGGATGATGGAGAAGTATCGAAATAGGAGAAGAGACTTACATATGGCTTTCATTGACTTAGAGAAGGCGTATGATCGGGTACCAAGGGATGTACTTTGGAAAGTCTTGCAAAAGAAGAGGGTGAGTGTTGCCTACATCAAGGTAATACAAGATATGTACGATGGAGCATTGACTAGGGTTAGGACTACCCGGAGGTGAGACAAATGAATTTCCAATAGGAATTGGCCTACATCAAGGATCAGCTTTAAGCCCGTATCTATTTAACTTAGTTATCGATGCTATAACCGAGAGTATCAGAGAGGAGGTACCTAAGTGCATGCTATTTGCGAATGATATAGTACTTTTAGCGGATTCAAGAGAAGAGATTAATACAAAATTGGAAATATGGAGAAATACGTTGAAGTCAAAGGGTTTTCGTTTAAGTAGGAATAAAATAGAATATATGCATAGCAATTTCACAAATAAACAACTTAGAGACGATTTGGAAGTTAGGCTAGGGGATGATATAATTCCTCAAGTGACAAAGTTTAAATATTTAGAATCAATTGTAAGACAAGATCGTGAGATTGATGACAATGTTAATCATAGAATTCAAGCTGGTTGGTGTAAGTGGAGGAATGTCACTGGAGTTCTCTGTGATAGAAAAGTATCAAACAAAGTTAAATGAAAATTCTATCGTACTGCTATAAGACCGGCAGTGTTGTATGGTAGTGAATGTTGGACTATGAAGGGACAACATGAACGTAAAGTGGGGGTAGCCAAAATGAGGATGTTGAGATGGATGTGTGGTCATACAAGATTAGATAAGATTAGGAATGACCATATACGTGAACGAGTCGGAGTGGCTCCTATTAGTGAGAAAATGGTAGAGAATCGTTTGAGATGATTTGGTCATGTTCAGAGAAGTCCATTAGATGCACCAGTAAGAAGAGTAGATCAAATAATCTGGAGTCCGATTAAAAGAGGGAGAGGGAGGCCAAGGCGGACACTTGACGAACTAATAGAGCAAGATCTATTGGTGAATAATATACCGAAAAATTTGGTTACTAATAGAGCGGAATGACGTCGTATGATCCATGTAGCCGATCCCACCTAGTGGGATAAGGCTTTGTTGTTATTGTTGTTGTTTTAAGTAAGGTGGTAAGTGTTTCAGTTGTTTCCAATTTCATAGCATAGCTACTGCTAGTCCTTGGCCCACTGTATAGGGAAAACCTAGAAGAGTTTGGGAGCATGTTTGCTGGTTGTTTCTTCCATCAATTGCATGCATAAAAGATTCTTAAATCAGCAACATATGAGCCCGGTGGTGAATTCACAGAAACTAATATACCTTGCATCTCCAACTGCCGATACCCTGCCATCATCATGCAATTATCACTTGTTCTGGAATGATTATACTTGTGTATCGCTTCATTTTAGGTATTACATTGGTGTCTCATCAGTCCTGCAAATTTTTAAAGGATTCAAATCTTCTATTAGAAAGGAAGTTTGTTACGGTCTAGATAAAGCGTCATTCCCACCATTTCAGACTTGCAATTGTCATTCAAGTTGTCTTATCGTAGGGATTGTTTCTGGCGGTTCCTCCGTTCTCTTCTTTCTATAGGAGATACAGTTATATTTCATGATTGGATTATTCTCTTCGACCATATGTTTGGTGTCTAGATGCAGCATATGTGGACCTGGTGCACTCAACCTAGCAGAAGGCCTCCAGTTCCATAGTGGTTTAATCTCATAGAATGGTCAATGCAGGAGATAGTTTTACTAGAAACCTTATCGCTCACCTCTGAATTTTGGTATCCTTACTAGAAACCTTGCTGCTCTCTTGAAGTTGACAGTGTACTTTTGAAGGTGGGCAGTGGGCTTTTGTTTTCTTTTCTTCTTTTGAAGGGCTGTCGAGGGATGGGGGTCTTTTTTTTTTATTTCAGAGCCCAAGGACATTGATGCACGATTTTCCACATGCAATTTCCTTTTGATCCTACCCATTTGTTATTCGAGAATAGACTCTTAAAACTAAGGCTTGATGTCTTCAAACGTATATCGCGGCATCGCCCTTTCTAGATATACGTTTTTTCAGTGCTAGTGAGGCCTCGGTAGTCTGAAGTTTTTGAGACAGCTCACTCCATGATTAACCTCTAGAATGATTGCTCCTTTCTCCTGAATAGTTCTTGAATCAGTTGAGTATCTTGCCCTTCGCTTTGGGGATAGTTTAATACTTCTGTCGTAGGATATAAATTAATTTCAAGCTGAGAAGAAAATGATGCTAGCATTTTGTTCCGTTAAAAACTTGATATGCCAATGATAAATGTTTATTGTTGGTCTATCGTATCTGTTCACCGAATTTGGCGAAATGGACGCTAGTGATGATTTGTGACGTTAAAGCCTTTCAATCACCTTCGGGAGAACTAGCAAAAGGGTCGTCTCGTCTTTGCCATTTATGAAGTTATTGTTTTTTTATCCCTAGGGGCGCATGTCAACTTCACGTCCATGTGAAGCCCCCTAGAGAAAAAAAACGTCCGACTCGTACGATTGCCCAAGGCGAACGTTATGTCCATATGATGGTCACGTGGATTCCATGTGACACGCTGCCCCACATCTTGTTAATGATTACGGCACACATTATGCATGCAACAAAGAAAGGTTAATTTCTGATCCTGGATTCCCAAGTCGTCTATATGTTCCTATCCTTCGGGAGACAGGCCCTTCTGCTCTATGCAACTTGAAGCTGTCATTTTAGCCATGCATAAATTGCGGTTCTGCCCCACTTATATCTTCCAATTAGCTTGAAACGGAATTAATTAATACGATAGTTTGTCTGCTACACTCATTTGCGTATGCCCTTTGGTACATCCACTGGGACCGTCACATTACATCATCTGTGCAAGTTGATACACAACATCAATGCTGTTGTTACATACCCTCATGCTTTTTCTAGGTGACAAAATAGGCACTTCGAGATCAATGAGCTTAGATATGTAGGAGCTGAGATTTTTATGGAGCTAGGGAACCCTGTTTATTATGGAGACTGGGGTGGTTATTCTATCGCGAGCAGAATATGCATTATTACTTAAAAGGACGTTTTATTTTGTTGCTTGGAAAAACTTGAGATGGTCTGTAGAGACAACTTGCTTATCGACTAGTCTCGTGGTCCATTATAAACAGTCATTTCAATTTAAGGTGCAGTTTTGCTTCTTTGAAATTGTACCTGGTGCAGTTTTGCTTCTTTGAAATTGTACCTGGAAGTAAGTTCTATAGGGGCAAAGAGACTGTATTATGTGAAATTACTCAGTGAACATGTGAGTTGATATCATTGTTAACCAACATTGGCCTTCTAAGAGAGAAATGCACGTCATCCTGACGATATTGCTAACGTTCAAGTTGGAAAGAAGCCATAGCAATCACCATAATGATCAAAGGAGGACATGTGATCCACGTCCAACCGGCGGCGACCCAACTTAGTGACAGGTTACTTTGATTGCTAGTAGAGAATGCGATTGGCGGCTGAATGGTTATGGGGCTAGATGGATTTCTGGATACGTATAGGTCACTCACTCGAGTCGAGGCAATCTTTTCCATTTCTCCCGGTTTGGTCAGCACATTCTTTTCGACCATTAAAAACACTCTTGCAAGTGGGGCGAAATCAAAACTTTTTTTGTCCATGTCTCTAGGAGAAGATTGCGATGCAGCGGCAGAAAGGGAGAGGCAAAAAGTGATGTTGTGTTTTCTGTTCATCATTTTTTCTCTGCAAAATAACATACACACGATCCGGGTTCCACGGGGAAAGGTTTTATCTGCTCCTGCTCGGTAATGAGAGTAGTCAAGTAGTGACGATCAAGAAGTTTCTGTCATGGTGGATGCGTTGTCATTAACTCGGACCGTTGGGATAAATTCGTGACGGAAGTACAGAACAAAACATGGTCAGGCTTTCAAGCATGTAGATACAAAATGTGACATAAATGCGTAAAGCCGCGCTGCATTCTGGTGCAGTGCGTTGATGTGATGTGCAATTTCCTTGCCGTTTGATGTTTGGTCGCAGGGACCTCGAGTAGGTATCACTACTAAATTTTTAGCATCATTTTTTCCAGAATAATTTTAGTTTTTGAAAATTTTAACTATTCGATGAGATATAAGATAGAATTTAATATAAAATATAATAGTTTTAAAAAATGGAAGCTTTAGAAGTGGCAGTCTAAGCAGTGAGATTTAGATTAACTGAGATCGACAGAATATTTAGGAGTAAACTTATTATTGGGAATGAAAGGAATCGTTTTCAAAATTTTCAGTGCTTCTGTTTGATGGCAACGGAAGTGATTGGTTATCCTTAGGTGGTATTGTTTTCTCTTGAAACATTAGAAATTATATAATCTGTTCAGGAGTTTGCCACGTTGATGAGGCAAACGACTCAGGTGAGGAGCAGACGGGGGACCCCTTTTTGTAATGTGACGAGCGAGTGTGCGTCGTTCCCGAATACCCCGACAAAAATGTCAGCGTCGGTTCCTCTTTCTCCGATTCGGAAAAAAAGTTTTCTTACTCCTTTCCATGTCCCTCCCTCTCTCTGTCTCTCTCTCTCTCTCGTCCCCGACTTCTACCCTCCTTTTTTTATTTTCTTTGCATTTTCCACGTGCCATGGCCTCATTTCCTGCTCCTTCCCAAAGTTTTTTTTGTTTTGCTTTATGTTGGATCAACAACAACAAAACCTTATCCTATTAGATGGGGTCGGTTACATGGATCATACGACGTCATTCCGCTCTATTCATTGATCCATGCTCATGAGATTCGACAGGATTTTACGCTGGCTGTCGGGGCCTAACACAACCCTCCTTCTTTATCCGGACTTGGGACCGGCTTTATGTTGGATCATCATTTTTAAAAAATAAAAATAAAATGCAAGCGCTAGATATATTGATTAGAAGAGTCCTCTTGGATGCCCGACGGAGGGTTATCCTCTTAAAAAATATCATGTGCAATAATTCTTCCAAGGCGAGCAAGATAATTTTATGATTAGACTACCTAGGACAGTGATTACATTGAGAGTTTACAAAAAAAGATAAGAGATTATGTATTTTCTTCGTGAGGTTCCAAAGCTTTCAAGGTATTTTAAGTCTTTCATTGATGATGTCGATCAGAGTGGAGGAATCCAACTGTAGAATGAAATGTTTTTTTTCCACGGTCTTGGTGAAAATTTTGAATGCCTTTAATGTCACTTCATCTTTCTCACTTTATTTTTACTTTTTTGTTCTATAAAAATTATCTTACTTTTTTGTAATATTAAAAGAGGAAGAGGTCTTCAATTTCTTTTTCCAACAGCAGAATTATTGTTTTATGATAATTAATATCAAATGTCCTTTACTTTTTTATAATATTAGATGATCAAGGTTTCCTTTTTTTCTTTCCTCAACAATAAAATTATTATTTTCTAATAATCAACATCAAAAGAATGTTATAATTTTTACTTTTTTATTTTTTTTTACTATCTGTATGGTGGCTACGTTTTATTCGGCTTATTCAATATTTTTATAGTTATTAGTTATTAAATTATTTTTGTATATTTTATAAATAAATAATTTTGTAACTAATTATGCATGCATATAAAGAATAAAAAATGTAATCGAATGATGATAAGATAAAAATGAGATGATAATAATATATTTGTATGAGGACAATTTTTTTTCAAAAATATAAATGTTAATAAAAGTAGCCTTTTAATATTTTTCATTCGAAATGCATGTTTGAATTGCTAAACTTTATTCTCATAGTTACTTATGTCTGTGAAACACAGCTTTCACTATTCACTGGTGAGATCTAATTGTACCTCTAATTACGAATTTTGGAGCTAATTTACATAATTTATTTAACATCTTACATCGGATATGATAAATATTGTTGGAGTTGAGGAACTTCTGGATAAACGAGGTGAGTGCGGGCGGACGATTTGGGTCATCCAAGTTTTGTCTCGGGACCAATTGTCATTCCGGTTGAAATCTGAGTAGTTTATAATTTCATATCTAGATCGGATTAGTATGTCTGCGATTAAAAAATAATAATATTCATATTGTCTATTCAAAATTCAAATACTGAAGAAATTATTACTTATTTATCTGTTTTTCTATTGCAATTGTATTTGACTATTTGGATTAAGTTTATTACTACTAAATAAATGCTACGTAAGAACAGTCAACGAGCAAGTGCCTGAGAAGATGAGTGTCGATTGGTATATCTATAGCACACAGAATAAAGAGACAAAGAACACCCTTTTCAAAAGAAAAATTAAAAAATGGAGAAAAAAATACAAACTTTAAGTAACGTATCTGCAACATGTAGAGCGGAGGAATAACATAAACCAGTTGACATCGGCCCACTCCTGCCAACCGACCATGCTAACTGTAAAATAGATTTGTATAATGTAAAGTAATCGTGTGACACTATTGTATTTTATTATAAAATATAAATACTCATAATTCACAAAAATAAACACACAATGTAATCCTACACAGTAGTGAACTCGAAAAGAAAGAAAAAATATGGGCAGCCAACGGAAGAACACTACGTGGAGCTCTGTCAGGGATCCGTGTATGTAACTGGGAGCGCTGTGCAGTGCACCCAGGTGAACCAAAGAATAACCGAACAGCCGAGAAAGGAGACTCCGGGGACCTCTGCAAAGCATCCCTCCGGTAAAGTCACATTCGGGGAAAAAAAAGAAAGAAAGAACCGGAAGAAGAATCACGCTTGCGACTCCAAGTCCTTGGAGGCCACAAACGTCCCGTGGAAGCCGTAGGGCACTCTGGAAGGCAGCCTCACGGCCGCCTCCACTTGCATGCTCGCCGCGTTTACTATCAGCAGCTTCGACTCTGAGGTCACCTCGTCGTGCATGAACGTTAGCACGTGGCCCTCATCCTCCCGCGAAGACGTCGCGTCCCCCGGCAAGAAGTACGGCTCCCCTCCGTACTTGCCGTCCCCGAACACGAATTTGGCCACCTCTCCCGTCGAGAGGTCGACCTTGGCGAACCCCGAGACCCTCGGCCACGGCTCGGCGATGGCCAGGTACGCGTACCGCGTCCTCCGCCCCAGCATGTGCTTGTTCACCATTCCGGCCTCCAGGTTGATCTGGTCGTCTTGCGAGATAATGGACCGACGCGTGGACTCGCCGGTCCTGAGGTTGAGGCGTATCTCCGACAGCACGCTCTGGAGGCCCTCGTCGTATTCGTTGAAGACGGAGTCCGGCGGCGTCATGCACGAGCCGATGACCACCACCTCGTCCGTCTCCGGCTCCTCCCACGCGTTCCACAAGTGGAAGCAGAAGCAGTCGGGCACGTCGACCCACACCATCTCCGACGCGTCCGCGGCGTACTTGGGGAGGACGCCGAATCGCGCGGTCTTCTCGCGGTCGTAGATCACCGGCGAGCTGCCGCGGAGCATCTCCTGGAGCTTGAAGACCACCTGCTGGTCCGGGACAATGACGTAGTTTTCGGTGATGGCGAAGTCGTGCATCATGGTCGGCTGGTCCAGCGGGATGTCGACGTCTGGGGATTTGGTGCCGTCTGGGGATATGAAGAAGTACTTGAGGTAAGGTTTCTGGATGACGTCATAGCTGAGCGTGAATAGCTCGCGGGAGACAGGGTCGAGCTTCGGGTGAGCTATGACGGAGGAGTCGAGTTGGCCGTCGAAGTCGTAGCGGCCGACCGTCTCGAGGTCGCCCGAAGGGGCGAGGCGGACGTGGTAAGGCATGTCATCCTCGGACATGGCCAGGAGGCGGTCGTTGAAATAGACGAGGCCGGCGTTCGCGACGCCCATCCCGTGCGAGCCATCGACGAGGCCGAAGAGGCTCCGGGCGTAGAAGAGGAGGAGGCGGGCGATGCCCGAGTGTCCGTGGAGCTCGCCGATCGCCTTGGGGAAGATGGCCTTCCCGATGGCGCGCTCCTGCCGGAGTCGCTCCGTCTCGGTGTAACGACATGCGTAGGTCGCGGCACCGCCGCGGAGTCGGACGGCGTGGATCATGCCGTCTCCGTCGAAGAAGTGGTGGCCAGCGACGGGCTCGAACATCGGGTTGGCGCCGTTGCGGACGTAGACGCCATTGATGGACGGCGGTATCCGTCCCTCCACCGGGAGGTTGTGGCGGGGCGGCTGCTCGGCCACCGGGCCGAAGTTTCCCGCGATCTGGACGGCGGGGTCGGCGGTCCTCGGCAGCGGGCGCGACCGCTCGAGGACCTTCGAGATGAAGCCGTCCTCGAAGGCGTCCAAAGTAGCGGCGGCCATGCGCTGGAAGAAGTTCCATTTCGGCGCGGCGGCACGATCACTGGGTTCGTGGACGATGGTCGTGATCCTCGGCACGTCATCTTTCAAATAGGGCAGTGACGGGGCGGTGGCAGAACAGTGTATCCGTGTGGCGGGAATGAAACGTTTTCTTGCTGTCTGGACGGCTGTCGAACGATTTGCTCCCAAGAGCGTGCAGAACTGACCGCCTTTGCGGATTGGGTTGGCTGCAGATTGAGCTGTGGAAGACGAGACAGCGACAGCACTTGAAGCACAGGCCATGACCTCGTCGTCGTCGTCGTCCCTTGCCCTTTCTTTTCCCTGATAAGAATCTTCTTAGCCACCGCAGTAGCAGTAGCAGGTAGTGTTGCAGTACGAGCTGTAGCCGTTGGGAGGGAGAAAGAGAGGGAAAGTTCTCAGATGCGGGGAATGAGAGGAGCTCGGGGAGGCTTTTGGTCGGCTGGTTCGTAGCTGATTGGAAGCGAGTTTTGTTCTTGTGGGAGAGACGATGCGGGGGGAGGGTGTATTTATAGGGGTCTAATGTGGTCTAAACTCTAAAGGCCACGTGGTCGATTGCAGGAGGGGTTTGGAATGATTTATTTTTTTTATTTTCTCCCTACTAAATTAATTATTTTCTTAATTCAAAGTGTGTGTGGGATGTGAAGAATAAAGGACGATGAATTGTCCATTGTTAAATTATGTTTCCTTTTGTTGTGAACTTCACGTTTTAGTTCATCTAAATTTTGCGAGTCTTCTTTGGCAAAATAAATAAATAAGAAGGAGAAGACGACGTAACTCTTTTGTTTATTACAATAATTTTAATATATGTGTTAATGGCTTTATCTAAAAGCTTAAACAAACGCCTTTAAATTTATCTTAACACGTCTTTTATCTGTGTATTTTGATCTTGTCTAGCTTATTATATACACTAACAAAGAGCCATCTTTATATTTCTAAGTTTAAATTTCTGTAATATCTTAAGACGGTTTATATGCTATCATAGAAATCTGCAAAATAAGTTGTTTTTGGAACTTCAATTTTTTGCTGGAGTAAGTAGTTTCAGCATTTAAAAGTTAATTTTTTGTTAAATTAATCACAAGTTAATAATAAGAACAACGTAACTAGTAAAAAAAATTGATAACTATGGTTGGTGGGGATTTTACACTCGTGTACTGGGATGTCTCTCTCTCTCTCTCTCTCTCTCTCTCTCTCTCTCTCTCTCTCTCTCTCCATGGCTTGTTAATTAGTCAGACAACGAAGGCATTGTTGGCTAGGCATGCGATTTGCCTAGGCATTGTTGGCGTTTCACATGCTTCAGCCACTGTATGAGCTCAATCAATTGTGGTGGAGATATACGACATGATCATTAATTTCCTCTGTCGCGAGCTCGACCGCGATGCCCAATCCAAATTATGGTGCGTGGATCTCTCTTAATTATCAGTCTCCAAAGAGTAAAGAGAAAAAATATTAACTTAAAACGCTTCGCCTAGTTTTGAAGAGTACGACATTTTTTTCACTAGTCCCCGAAACACTCGTCAATTGTTACTGGACTTAGATGGAAAACCGTGAAGAGTACTTATCGAGTTGACTCGAACTCGCATACGTTTTTTGAATCGAGTCGCTTTCAAACCCCCTCGATTTTGGGGGCCCCGCGATCGTAAAATTTGTGGCGTTTAACCTTCGAGTAACGCCGCCCACGTAGGAGAACGTTGAATCAAAAAAGGTTCTCCTTCCAACGCGGTGTTTGGAAATTAATTTTATTATTTATTATTATTATTGATATTGATATCGATATCCCGCCTTCACTTTAATAGTTAAAAAGTGGGAATAATTGCACTGATAGTATTATCAGGCGACAGGTGGCTTGATCCGTTTCATTCTCTTCATCGATCACGTCAGAAGCTCTGACCGAGATCCTCATGCCATTACATATGCCGTGAGGTAATTGATGAAGAACACTTTTGCGATTCCTATTTCCTTCAAGACTTAAAATAATCATTCTTTTCTTATAGCAAATACTTAGACGCGTGATCCAATTTATGATTCTGGATGGAGTGGATAACAGTTTTTTTATCATTTAAATAAAAAATTTGAATTCGAACTTTTATTAATGTAAAAAATTTTCGTTCGTCAAGCATCAGATTAGTAGAGAGTGGATAATAATTTTTTATTGTTTAAATAAAAAATTTGAATTCGAATTTTTATTAATGTAAAAAAATTTTATTAGTAGAAATTCGATGATAAATTAAAATTTTAATTAATAGAAGAAGTAATTAGTAGTGTGACTGGACATTGATGTGTCTGGATTGATGATGCATCTTTATTCCACTTCTTGCTTTAATTAATCATTTTCGTCTTGTTTAATGAATCGCGCGTCCGGCATGGCCACTTTTTTTTTTCTAAATGTTCCTCCAAGAAGTGTGGAGGGTTCATTTGCCACGCTGCAGTTTAGCCACACTTCCACATAACCAGATCAAGAGACTAGAAAAATATATACCAAAATAGTGACATTCAACTGCACTGCTGTCCTAATTAAATCCACGCATATTCATCTGGTGACCTGATTACATCATACTTGATTCGGATGACAATGTTTATCCCCAAACCCAACCCAAACGTTGTCCGAATCATGAATTGCTTGTTCCAGGTATCACCCTTGATGGAGAGGAAGAAAGAAAGAAGGTACTGCCACTGTAAGAAATATCTGGTTGCACTTTTGCTGATCAATGAACTTGTTCATATTTTTTTTTTGTTCTTGATGTTATTCTCTTTACAAAGATTGCAAGATTTAACTACAGCATTTTGGTTTAGTCACATAAACACATTATAAGCACACTATTTCCTTAGTACCGTGTAATTTTGCTTGGACAAAGTCTTAACAAAGCACACGTATATAGTCAGTAGGTGCCGTTTGGTATGAGGATATAGTCAGAACAAAATCATCGTTGTAGGTCACACATGTAACGATGGTAAGAAGTGAGATTTTTAAAGTTCTGGGAGGGCTCAGAACAGTGAGGATAAAAAATGAGTTCAGATGGGGTTAAAAAGATTGCTCCTCAACATTTGTTATCAGGAATAAAAATATTGGGGAAAATGCATGATTAGATAGTGCACGTGTCCTACACGTTTATTTGTCCAAAAACAATTCTAAATTCGGCCACTTAATTTGGTTCTTTATTATTATTGTCATTTGGTTAGCATTTAGGCGTGTCCGTAGCTTGAGACGGCACCGCCCAGGCAACAAGTAATGCCAAGGTCAGCATCTCCTCTAGTGGTCTCTCGTTACAATTAATGTTTTTGTTTCACGTCAGGACCCTGTCCAAATCGTTTCGGTCAAAAAAATGAATGTTGCCCTGTCAATTGAGCTTTTCTTTACGCGCTGCCCTGTTTTGGGGAATTTATAGCAGAGATGGGAGGGGGAAATGGCCTTTTGATCCTTCTTTGTTAATTTAGTCGCGATCAGGCGTAGCAGTTTATCATATTCGAGTCTGAACTTTGTGAACATAGAAAGTTTTAGCTTTAAATTTCACCTATTATAATTAGACGTGTTGTTCGAGGTAATATCAAGTTAATCGAATTCTATAATGTGTATAATTCTTAGCGTGCGTGGCGAGAATTAGACAAATTGGATAGTTTTCTGAGTAGCGATGTGGCAACAAGAAAAACTTGCAGGACTCTCTTTCGGCTCTTGATTTAGTCATTCATCATCTATTAAACATTTTAGAGCAGAATCAGGAAATATGTGCCTAACTCTCACACAACTTTGGACATCATCTGGTGGTGTCATGGCTGACTGCCCAACGCACTTGGGACTTTTTTTGGTGATTTATTAATGGGTGCCTTTTTTGCTTAACAAAAACATAATTCATATGCCGGGAACCATTTCTTCAACCGTAATGTTGGTATATCTTAATGCTACACATTTTTCTTCCTCGTATCATACGTCTAAATCAGTTCCATGTATGTGTTCTAATATTATTGGGTATTAGTAACCTCAATTTTCAAATTATCATGTTGATCAAAATTTGTTTGTATTAGTTTTTAATATTAAATTAGTCGGATGTTAATAAGATTTGTCACTTGTCAATCTCGACCGAAAAAAATATTCCAATGCTAAACAAGTGAAAAAAATAGAAAGAAAAGACAACAATATACATTTTTCTCAAGGGTGATGTCCCATGCCATGCCGACCAACACTCGACCATCGCCATGTAGCCGCCCCTGCGTTGGGATTGTTGTTCTTGTTGTTGTTATTAGCCTCCACCACTCATCATTAGGCATATGGTGTAAATATATCTAATGGGGGTGTATATGTTATTACGTCCGGACGATTCATATCTTCTAAAAGAGATTAATAAGATGAATCTCATGATAATAAATTATTTGATTCGAAAGCTAAAAGTTAGCATTATATTCTTCATCTTTTTCCGATTACATATATTTCTTTATTTGTTTTTTTTTTGCGTTATAAAATTCACTATCCATAAGTTAAAGTTCGATTTATTATCGAACCTAATTAATTTAATTAGATTAATCTCGTGACGCATATTAAACTCTCAATAAAAATATTTTGTATTAAAAAACAATCGAACTCGAAATTTTTTACTTAAATGAGAAAGAACCGCTTATCGGTTGATCAATTAGGCGGCGTTTCATTTGTCTCAGGAAGCAAGATCCTTCACCGAGGGATGTCTACCACAATCAAGGGACATTCCAGTGTTATTGTGTAGTTAACTAGGATTAGCACGTAGCTTGTACATCCAAGTCATCACTAATCGCAGACAATCCCACCCTTTTGGTTTACCTGTGACAAACACTGGCATCCTCCCCGTCCCATTTTTCCCTGCCTTTTTAATGCTAAAGCGGTCATCAATATCTAAAAAGTAATAATCCATAATTTAAAATTTATATGATCGTGGTGTTATAAGCACGTTCTCCGTAAATTAAAAATCGATCTCTATCGAATTCAACTAATACGATCCTATTAATTTAATAGGAGCCGCTTTGGTGGAACTCTTGATTCCTCGAACCGCAATGGGCGTCCGAGCGTGACCGTGTCGCTGTCTTGTCCACCAAATGCTCAAGTTCCTGAGAACGAGCGTTCTTTCACTTCTTTTTTTAATCAGAGAATCCCAGGCCGTGTCAGCTTTTCTTGCTTCATTCGGCCCTCGAGGGGCACATCCCACAAATCCAAAGATCACATTTCTTATGGACAAAATCTTCGTCCACAAGAATCGACGGAGGGTGCCGAGATCAAAGATCACTCAAAACGCTGATAGATCCTAATCCTTGCTGCAGTCTGCCTTGTGTTGGCAACATAGTTTTCTTAGTTTGAATACAGGACAGGGGTCCGACTGCGACCACATGCATGGCCATTATGGATGGCCGTAGCTTTTGTGGTCTCTAGTGCTTTGCCTGCGGTCCCTTCTGAGTCGGAATGTCCAGCACGTTCTCAGAAGTGGGCGGCCGGCCGGCCGATCGGTCCGGCGCGGATTCTGTCGGGTGGTCACCGGTCACAGGACGGTGGAGCTCCCCTCCTCCCGGGGTCCACGGCCGCCCTCTCCGGGCCTCGGGTGCGTCCAAGGCGCACCCATAACTTTGGCCATGATCGAAATCTCGGAAAAGTGTGGTCAAGCATCTGAGAGCGTTGACCCAGTCGTGATGACACGCACAAGAGGACGAGGGGAGGGAGGGAGGGAGGGAAAGGTGCCGTGGAGAGCGAGATCGATGTGGTGGGTCTCACAATCTTGGCAGTGGGGCGCAGTTACTTCTTGGAGTTGGTGAAGTCATGTTGGCATTAACTGTACCAACTGCCGACCTGACGGCCGGCCTTTCTTGCCCTACATAGTTTGATTAATCAATCTATGGACAATTTGAATTATTTTTTTTAAGCCTCCTCTAAGATATGTAATAACTTTTTGCTCAGTAATATGCGAACTTATCGTAACGTCTTTCTAAATTATGTTGTATTTTTTTTACATTCATCTGTTTATGCTAATTTTTTCGTTAATTTCTATTTATTAAATAATTAAACTATCCTCCTGCCAAAAATTATTTGTAGAAGTTTGGCCGAAAATGAATGTAATGTTGTTTTCGTCGGGAGGAAATTTTAGTCGTTTAGTAAATCACAAAATAAAAAAAATAATGAAAAAGTTAACATAATCCGATGAATGGATTAAAGGAAAAAACTTACGCTATGGTAAGCTCATACGTGAAAAGTCGTTATGGTTTAGAGGAGGTTTAATGAATTATTTTTTTAATCCAATTCTTGATGCCTGAAAAATGGTGTCAACGAATTAATTCACGCGGCACACTCAGATTAAAGGTCAGTCCATCATCGAGTCAAATTAATTCGATTAAGTCATTTGTCATATCGCGTATTTAACAAATGACTGTGAAGCTCTCCACAGAAATGTTTAATACCTTAGTAAGGAATCGTACCACTCGACTCCTAACTCTGCTTGGAACAAGCAAACTTTTGTGTGTGTTCTACTTCAAAGATTGGGGAGATCAAGCTAAACATGCACATGGATTTTGCACATGAGAGCCGTATAGGCGTCAATTAGGGGCAACCACTAATCGAGGTTGATCCCCCAAATCTATAAATCAATTGGCTTAATTACTAGTCAGCCAACTCCTGATTTTTGCACATTGTTTTTGCTTTTCCGGCCAATGCAGCGTTGGATCTGATTGAAATTGGCAAGAGATATGCACATTTGACATTCCCAATCTCTCGGTTCTTACTCAATCAAACACGAAGTCAGAACCAATCCATCAAAATTCATGAGCCTTGGGAATTAGTAGAAACTCATGTTCTGGCTCATTTTCTTCTATCATTTTCGAATATATAATGACAAAGGATATAAATGCGTTGATGTATAATGACAAAGGATATAAATGCGTTGATGTATAATGACAAAGGGACCATTTGGTTTTGCAAATAAACTCATGTTCTTCATGATATTATTTGCAAACTAGCAATTACCACAAACTTATTTGCAATGCCACCAATATAAAATTATATATAATGTCTCCCCGACAATTACTTTACTTGGGGTGACCTACCAATCCCTGTGCATCTCACTCATTAAACACATTCTACATGTGTAGGGAAAAAACCCTAAAAAATGGTGAGAAGAATATTGTCTTATACAACTTGACAGTTCAAATTTCACACTTTTTTTCCTTCCTGTTTACCAATGCACAGAACTATTAGTCATTTTTCTTCATCGTTACAAATGTGTGTTTTCGTTTAGTTGGATTGGAGATGCCGAGTTAATTAGAAAGTCCTGGTTTCAAGTGTTAGGTATGGATGCATGTACCATTGACCAGTCGAGGATTAAGAAGCATGTCATTTTAGTAGCTCATGTGGCCATGCATGGGGCACCCATACGCACCACCATGCCTTACGAGGAGCGGGGCCAAAAGGCATATGATCTCACAATCGGCTTGATTTTTTTTTACTCAGGTGTCGGAAAAACGGTGACGATAATTCAATTCGCACGATGTTAAATATTGTATTATTCACATATTGAGATCAGCTCAACTAATCTGATTAGGTCATTCCGACGCTAAAGTCAACTCAACTAATTCGATTAAGTCATTTCGTGAGTGAAGCTCTCAACATGAATTTTTTACGTTCACAATAACTTAAACTTAATATTTTAGCGAGAGAGAGTCTTTATCACTTCATCCTAATTCATGTTGCTAATTCGTTTGAAACTTTAGAAAGAGAGAGAGAGAAGATTAATCAAATATGGAGTTAGAAACAGACTTGGAACTGCTTGAAACCATGGGCAGTGCATTGTGGTTTAACATTTTCGACAAGGTACAAAAGTGATGATAGAATGCTAATTTTGTTTCCCACATTTTAAAAATGGCTTTGCCGACTGCCTTTGCCTGACTTGCTCCTTAGCACTTAAGGCGTGCTCAAATAGACAGCCACTTTGGACAAAACACACGTCCCGGAATCAATGTCTCCTTTTGACCCATGGGGGTTTTTTTAGTTGAGATCTTCCTTCTTGTGACTGGGTCACAAATCTTTAATAAAGCTTTTTTTTTTCTTCTGGTTACTTGAATTCGCATGCTAAACAAAGTATCCAAACTTTACAAGCTTTAGCTGTGCGTCAATGGAGGATCCACATTGCAGCTTATTATGTCGACAACAGGAAGATGCACTGGTCGGCTGAGGTCTTGAAATTGGCAAATTGGGAGTTGGATCCTAGTTCACATGCTAAGCAAAGTTCCAAACTTTAGAAACCTTTTTCCGGTCGAGATTCATTGTTTTTTAAAATTATTACATTTGACTAATTCGATGTTCGATCGGAAGGAATTCTAAATTTTAAATCTGAGACTACTAACACCCAACGATTTTAAGATACAACTCCGTTAGCTGGCCGTGCAAACTAACATTGGTTAAAAGTTTAGAAACTTTTAGCTGTGCATCAATGGAGGATCTACATTGCAGCTTATTAGGTCGACAACACTGGTCGGTTGAGGTCTTGAAATTGGCAAATTGGGGAGTTGGATGCCCCCGTGAAGTGATCAATCAATGTGGCATTTTTTTTCTTTTTTTGTTCCTTGGATTCTGATGTCAATACTTCAAATTAAGGAGTGGCACGGTCCATGATTCGCTACAGGAGATAAGTGCATTGTCTATCCTTTAAAAGGTTTCCTTTCCTATTCTTTTTAGTATCTTGAGCCGACATGATGATATCATGAAGTCAGATGGCCCTAGTGGAAGGGATTGCAGTTGTGTGTGTTTTTTTTTCTTTTTTTGGTACCAATTGAGAGCTCAGTTTGCTAGTAGTAGTTGGGGACAAGTAAAATGATCTCTCCATTTGTTTCATTATAAACTAGGGGAAAAGTTGAAGAGAAAATATTACGAAAAAGGATAGAAGAATCATGCAAGTAAAGCACGGAAAATTCACGATGTTCACTTTAAATTAGATTACGTACCTCGTTCGTAGTTTTCTTTATCGTGAAAATATGAATGATTGCATGAATACAAAATAATTCAGATGTCATATAATTTATATAGATACTTAATATTAAGATAATTTAAATTTTGGAATCTCTGCCTTTCGCAGGATGGGATTCTCTTAACATTAAGATCAAATTTAAGGCGTTATCAACAGAAAAATTACTGAACCAAAAGATAAGATGGTAGATGTGTATTTTATTATCATTAGTTATTTAGTTTTAACTATTTATTATTCTTTTATCCACTTGCCTACGTTTGCCGGAGAAAAATGGTAACTACTTTGTTTCGAAAGTAGCTCATTAATGTTTTTCAATTTTACTCTTTATTTCCAACTAAATTTAAAGACCTCTTATAATGATAAAAATTTTCTCAATATTAATGGTTCATCGTTTATATATACGTTAGTGTAATATTGCATTGCACTTTTAAAAGATATAAAAATTACCGAAGTGTCAAGGACGACACAAAAAAAAAACATCGTTTAAATTAAATTAAAAGCCTTCAACTTTCTTTTTGGGTCAAATAATTTTCTTCAACTTTTGTTACACTTTTCATCATTATCCTTCAGATTTTATTATTCTTATTTTATCTTGTGTATGCTACTAAATTACACAGTGGGTGCGTGTTTTAATCATTAAAAAAATATAAATTTTGGATGCCTTTTATGGAATTTAAACTCTTATCATTAAATGATAATTAAATACAAGAAATTAATATCTAGTACCGAGTTAAGAATTAAGATGACAATAACTATCATTATTTTTTGTTAAGATTAAAATTAAGGGTGTAAGAAAAACTCAAAATCAAAAATATAAAAAATTAGGGGCGAATATGATTTAGGGTGATTTTTAATAAATTAAAATCCACTTACTAAAATTAGGGCCCACTCGAAAAAATTGTAGAGCCATGGAACTCGTTTCTTTATTTACGTAATTAATACATATATTATCAATTCTTTTATTATGGATAGAATATTTTTTATAGAATTTTATACTTTTCTATCACATTATCAAACTCTAATTTAATAATTTTACTAGTATATTTTATATTAATATAAAACTAAATTTTCTTATATTAATTTTAATTTATTTTATATATTTTAAAATATAATTATATAAAAGTAAGGTTACGAAAAAAATCATTCGAAAAATCAACCCGCTCGTTAGAGGGTGATTTTTAATTTTTTAAAATGATTTTAACACGGTTTTTTAAATTTTAAAAATCTATTCATTTTTTTATCGAAAATCCGATTCGACTCGGACTACTTTTACCCCTAATTAAAACCTCATATTTTGATCTTAACAAAAATAAATTTCAGATGCCTTGTATAGAGTTTAAACTCTTGTCGTACGACGATAATTAAATATAAAAAAAATTGATATCTAGTACCGAGTTAAGACTTAAGAGTTGAGATGAGCAGTAAAAGGAGCCTACTTTTACCAGTTCCAAAACCTTAAAAAGCATTCTACCAAAATAATTAAGTTGATTAGTCCACATACAATTAAAAAAACTTAGATTAATCACCGTCATTATTGCTTCAAATACTTGTAGTTTGAATGAGTACGTACCCGACAAACATTCACGATATTTTAATTTGACCATCATGAGTTCATCAAGTAATTAATTAATTTAAGCTGCATTAACCAAATGCTTGAACGAGACATACACTGCACCGTCCTTGTATAATTCCCCATCCACAGTATTTGTTATGATTTATGTACAGGAGAAATTATACACCAAAGAACGAATCGAAAATTTAAGACGACGTAGAATTTTATTTAATGAAAAAATAAAAAGAATTACAAATCAATTTACTTTTTGTTCATATTCATAGGAAGTTTATATAAGCACTTATTTTACAAATGATAGGAATTTCATATCGATTGATATTTTAAATTAATTTTTAAAAAATAAAATATATATCTCGTCATAAAGAAATAAATCAATTTCGAATCACATACAGAATATCACATAATGTGAGGGCGTCTTTTACTTCAAAGTGTCTTAAGTCCAAGTGAATTTGCAATTGAAATAAGATTCAAGACATTATTAATCGTATTTAAGTTCCGGCTCCATCATTCAAAAATATCAAATTTAACTCACGCGCTAATTATTCAACTCGTTCCCTGTAACATTTTTACAAAATTTCGATGATTAAATCTGTTGAAAATTGTAAGAAATTTGTCAAAAACTCAAGTTTTGTCGAAAAGTATTCGTAAAAAGTACACAATTTTCTCGAGGGTTAATATCTTCATTGATGTGAATTGCCATTCAAAAACAAAATTGTTTTATACAAACCAACTTTCTTTATGCCATTTTATTATTATTTTTCCACACATTAGACCTTGACCACTTTGATTAAAAAAGCCTATCTTGTAATAAAGGATCATAGTGAGCCATTTTCCAACTTTGGGAATATTTAATCAAGTACTACTAAACCTAACATATAATTTCATTTATTTTTTATTGCAATTAAGGTACTTTGGTCAAGGAGTGAAGAAATTTTCAAATTTTATTTAATTATATTATCACCTCAGTGTTCGGGAAGCGACATCGATCGTCCACCCCACCCGGTGCTAAGGAGCGCACTAGTCATAGATTAAAGTCACGGCTCACCATCAAGTCCGACTAATCTGATATCACTCTGGCCAGTATGTTTGGCTATGACGGATGAGACTCCCACCAGCAAGAATTTTTTGCAATCAAAAAGTTCGAACTCGAGTCTTTACTTAAGCGGTGAGGAGCAACTATCCACTCCATCCCAATTTCAATGTAAGAATACTATATAGTTCCAATTTATGTTATTTTATAATTGTTTAATTATTAGAATTATGAAATTGTCCCAAGTTTGAATAATTGTAATCTTTTTTTTAATCATTGAATAATATTTATCATCCTTTGAGGATGTGGTCTAATTAAAAATGAATCTCATATATTTTTGCATGTTCGATCTCTCTCATCTTAAATTCTCAACAAGTATGTTTAATATGATGTGTATAGTTATAATTTGCATTGTGCTTTAATGTGTTGGATCACTTGGTACCAATTGTTTCATACTCGGATTGAGATGTCAATTGGGTCGTGATGGGTTCGACTTTAATGAATACAATGAGATAAAATGATATTTTATTAAAATAATATTATTTGTAATATTTTTACAATAATAACATAAAAATGTTATATAATAAAGTATAAAGTTATTCAAATAATAACTTGTCAAGTCACACATAATGGATAAATACTAAAATTATTTCCATTAAATGTTTAGATTTTATCTTCCCTTTTTATGTTTCATTTTCTTTATTCCTTATCTTTCATATTCAAGTTTTATTCAAGAAGGTAAGTAAAACAGGAAATGCAAACTTAATATACACAAATATTTGTTGACAAGCTCCAGTCGCTTTTTGTTTTAACCTTTAGATCTAGTACATTTTTTTGTTCCAAATAAGATAAGAAAGAAATTGTTTGTAGTGTATCAAAAATTTTTCGCTTTGAAAGTAAACATTTCTTCATCGAAATTTTTCATCCATATTTTCTTCACTAAAGTGATATGCATATTTTTTTTTGTCACAATGATATTACAATCCTTATAATGCAAGTTCACACTCACTCTTTTTCTTTTATATTATGCACACATTCGGAAAAGAGAGGAAGGAGATTGAAGATTCACCACATTGGATTTACATGTTTTCATTGATAGAATATATATACATATATTTGGGTTTGTATTTAATCTTATTTTAATTAGTTTTATCATAGCAAGCATCATTTTAGTATATTAGTCAATTTTAATTTTATTAAATGAAAATGCATTTTCAAGTTTAGTGCGTTTATTGTTTAGGAAGTAAGAAAAAGAGTTATGAAGTTATAGAAAAAAATTACACGCAAATCAAAGTAAAAATGAATTCAGAAATGAAAAAACAAGATTGTTGAGGGTGGTGAGGGGAAAGTCACAGTAGCACCATGGCAGAGCACCTAAGGTATGTGATGAGGGTCATGACAGAACAATAATAACCCATGAAATTGCAATTTCAATTCTGAAAATTGCTCGAGTCATGGATTTATTTTGAATTGGATATTGTAAGGATAGTAGAGTGTTTGTCATGGACTGTGAAAATACATTTCTACTTGGGATCAGACACCATTTTGAGTCATTAAAATTGTTTCATGGGCTGTGACAAAATATAATTTGAGATTTTGGCAACTTTTTCTAAAGAGTTTCAATTGGTTATGAATTTTATATCTTACCATATTTTTCAAGAATTATTTGAAAATATATCTATACAGAGTTAACAAAAAGTTTATTGGTTTTCAATCCGAATAGAAGTTGAGCCCGAATTTTCTTATTTTTACATGAAAATACTCTCAATCAGTTTGAAAAATAGAGCACTTTTTAGGATAGGGAGTGTGTTGCTTGAGACATGGAAGACATGCAACATTACAGTGGACAAATTTTAAAGTTTTTCAATGATTGTTCAAAGAAAACTAGGAAGCAACTCAACACATGCTTCATAGTGGTCGAGAGATGATCCACAATGAAGAGTTTTGCTATCTTTTCATCTTTTGGATGCTCTTTATTAAGATCTTATTAGTTTTCTTTTTTTTTTGTAATAGAGATTTTTAATCTTTCAAGAAAAAGTTGCATGAATATATAGATTAGGTTTGAATTAATATAGTTATTTCAATTTTTTATTATGGTTATTGTGTTTAATATTTTTTATTGAGATTATTATATATGAGATGAGACTAGACACCGAGTATGGGGTGATTAATTTTAAGATTTGATAGTTCTTAGATAATTGATCTTTAACTTGAGATTTTAAGCATTCATAATGCAATTTCAATAACTCAATGTTTTTATTGAATTTCGCGTGATCTATCAATTTTTACCAAGTGAAGGATAACTATTAATTTTGAATGTATAACTTACTTCATCTTAATATCTTGTTAAACTAAAGATTAACTTGATATTAATTTGATTTACTCTGCGTAAAAATCATTAATTTTAGTAATTCTAATTCATCTTATATTATTTTAATTTTAATTTATTTTTTATTTAAAAATATAAAGTAAAATTTCTAGATATTTAAGTATTATTTTCATGCTTACAATGTTTTGTTTAGTTATTTATATTTTAAATTAAGCATAAACTTAATTCTAAATAAAAAGTGAATTTTTTTAAAAAAAATTAGGTCATTGAGTCCACTCTCATTGAAAAAAAAATCTAACTTGATCACCTATAAAATTTTAATCAAGTCGAGTCGGGACTTTAAGTTCACCGGTCGCGTCCCTAATTAGTTGTATGCTGGAATTTAAAAGATCTTTGTCATCGATGTTAATTGGATTTTAATTTAACTTATTATAACTGCAGTAATTCAAATTATATGAATGTTGGGGATGGGTTTATGTGAATCGAAATGTCACTGACATACGTGGTCAATCCAAGTCATCCACTGCCTTGTTTTATTTATAAAGGTAATAAGGTTTATCTATTATAAAAAAAAATTTTAAACGTCCAAGTAGAAAATATTCAAGGCACTACGGGATATCTTTATCTTTTACACATGTTTAATAACAAAATTATATAAAAAAAAAGGTTAGCAGGCACTATATGTGAACCTTAATTGGTACGTGGAGCTATATTTCGTATTTTTATATATAGCAATTTCTTGCGAGATTTCTTAATTGAGATGCCTGCAAAGGCTTTCTAATATCTTAAAATACTAAGGAAAAAAAGAAAAAGAAAGTGTATAACCCTAACCACAAATTTTCTTCTTTTTTATGCCAAGTTAATCCATGCATATATATATATATATATATATATATATATGCATGGATTAACTTGGCATAAAAAAAAAGAAAAATTGTGGTTAGGGTTATATATATATATATATGATGATGAGGAATATTAGGATTAGATCAATTTCTTTGATCTCATTCTGAAATGAAAAAATTTCAGCTGTCATAATGATCAAATTTTGCCTCAACGCTCCATATTTGCCCGATCTCTTCCTCTGCCATTTGGAAAATCAAAATGTTCCAAAAAAAATGATCCTCTCCCATCTGCCTTGGCTCCCCTTTCGTGTGAACTGTCGGACTTCCTTAGCTTGTGATCTCCCTCTTTCATCGACGACCTCGTCCACTCGACGCAGGGTCAGATCGACATCGCGCTAGCCTAGAATTGGAAATGAGCCAAGTCGTTCGTGAGCAACTTGTGGCTCGGCTTATTTTTGGCTTAGCTCGGCTCAACTTATTATCAAAATAAACCATATTGAAATATTAAATAAAGCATATTTTCTTAAAATGACTTAGCTTCTTAATAATTAGACTAGCTTTATAGCTTATTAGCCTAAGATTTATTAATATATTATATATTATATATATAATTTTTAAATCTTCATCTTTTAAATCTTCAATTTTGAGTACAATATTACTATTTTTATTATATGTTTAGAAAAAAATATTAATGGTGTCTCTTTTATTTAGTTCATATCCATTGTTTCTTTAATAAATAAAATTTATTATATTTAATCTAGTAAATCATAAAAAAAATATTTGGCTTAACAAGCTAATAAGCTAGGCCAGACATTAAAAATAAGTCAGGCTAAATTTATGTTCATGATTTGTTACAGACTATATGCTAGACTTAAATACTTTTATTTTGCAACAGCCTTGGCCTATTTAAGTGAAAACCTAGCTCGCTCGTGTCTAGCCCTAGCACCAGGTGACCTCCCTGCCCGTGATCTTCCTCTTTTGCCAAAGACCTCCCTCGATCTCCCTCTTTCACTAGCGACCTCATCCGCTTCGACGTAGGGCCATATCGACGCTGCGCCAGGCTTGCGACCCTTGACCTCCCTATCTGCGATCTCCCTCTTTCTCCGGCAACCTCGTCCACTCCGACACATGGCAGATCGACGCCGCGCTAGGCCCGCGACCTCAAGGGCCTCGACCTCTATGCTCAAATCTTTTTTTCTTTCGCCAACGTCCTCTTTCGCTCAGTCGTAGGGCCAGTTCGACGTCGTGCCAGGCCTCCGACCTCACGGCCCTCGACCTCTAGGGCTGCGACCTCCCTGCCCACAATCTCCCTCTTTTGTCGGCGACCTCATCCGCTCTGAGCCCACGACCTCATGGCCGATGACCTCCCTGCTCATGATCTCCGACGCCATGCTAGGCGACGTAAGGAGATCATGTGAGGGAAGATCCCAAGAACAAAACTCATCTGGTGTCAAACGGCGAGAATGTTAAATGCCGACAAGAGGAGAGATCATCGTCTCTTAGGAGAGGGGGAGACACCCGACAAGAAGATAAGAGTGGGCTGATTTTTTTTGGAACATTTCATTTTTTTCCAAATGAAAAATGGACAGATGGGGCAAATGTTGAGACAAAATTTGAGCATTACGACGGTTGGAATCTTTTGATTTCAGGCTTCTTTGACCTCACGCTAATATTCCTCATATGTGATATTTTCATCATATAAATAATACAATGTCGGACTACCAGAGTTTTAGTGGATTGGTTGGGATGTGTTTCTTTTGTTTTCTTTGGAGGATATATATATATATATAGTTCATTATTTTGTTTTTTTTACTATAAATTTTTCAGAAGACTCGAACTTAATTCTCAATTCCAAGTTCACACCCACATCTTCCTAGCCTAACTAATAAGTTATACGCGGAAATAAATCCATGTCACGTCTTTCCAATTTCGAATTTTATTTCTATCATTAAGAATTATATATCCCATATTTTTTTTAAAAAAATTCCTTCATTTTTTAGTCCAAAGAAAATATATATACGCTAGATCCCAAAAAACTTGGAACGACACATACACATTCTTTCTTCAGTTTTTTTTTAACCTTTCTTATATTCATTTTTCACTTTCTTATTTTTGTCATTTTCTTTTATATTTTTTTAAAAATTTAAATTGAACCGAGTTCAAGCAGTTGACCAATTTTTTTCCTTTGAACCAGTGTTTTTTTCTAATTATGTCAAAATTGATTTTGATATAAAATCATATCAATGTTCGGTTCATTAAATAACTGATTGAATTGGCTGATGTAATTTGATTTTGATAAATTAGTACCCTTTTTTATGTTACCAGTGAAAGTTGAGATGAATCCCTCACTACTTAAACAAAGTCTTGATTTGATTATTATAAACATAAAAAATCTCAATTAAAATCTAATTATAGCTAAACGCTTCGAATTCTGAGCCACAACTTTTAAAATTTTTTTCATGGACGTCTACTCAGGACTTTGGATATTCAAAGTTATTAGAACATAATTAATTCAGAAACGTGATAAAAAATAGAACAATATTTTCTTAATCAAATGGTGATTTTAATAATTAAACTCGAGACTATTAACTCTCATTGACTTTGAACCTAAGCTTTCTAATCGGTTGTGCCAATCAAATTTGATTACCCTTAATTAAATTTTAATCCCGATCATGAGCACACACTTAATTTTTCAAGATTTGGACACTCAAAATCCAAAGGGATATCGTGCCTTTGCTCGAGTAGGAAGCATCAAAGGACTTATTAACAACTTTTTAACCGTTTGCATTGTCAAATAATAAAATGTAAAATCTAAACTTTTCATCTATGTATATGGTCGTTGGTTCGTAGATAAAGATTGGATTATCTCGATATTTTGGAGAATATAATCAAACACCATGTGGAATGGTTAAGTTGGTTAAACTTCAGTTTTTTTCAAAACTACTTAGAAGAGTGTGAAACTGCTGTGTATTATCCCATCTGAAAAGAGTAAATTTTATCAAATATCCTTTAATTTTAAATTTTTTCTCAGTGTTATCCTCAAACTTCATTATGTAACAAGAATATTCTCCATCTGTCAACTTCTTTCACCAACTATCATTTTTACCTTTAATCAGTTGTTTTCCCAATCACATGCTGATGTGTCATCCAAGTGACTTTCTTCCTCCACACAAGCAATCATTTGACATAGCATTAAGTGACTTTCTTCCTCCACACAAGCTCTGCGACCTCAAGTGAGGGGTGATCCCCCCTCGCTTTGTGGCCTTGGCGTTGGTGAGCATAGGAAAAGGAGGGGGGTGGTTGCCTCCCTCATCGTCTCAGACATATCCACAACCCTCCATTTTTTTATATTTTTTACTTTTTATAATATCACATCAGACGATTGCTTGTGTGGAGGAATGCCATGTTAGCATGACGACCAGTAAATCGTCGATTAAAGCTAAAAGGGATAGTTGGTGAAAGAAGTTAAAAGATGAGGGTAATCTTGTGACATAATAAAGTTTGAGGATAACGTTGAAAAAGTGTCCGAAGTTGGAGGATATTTGATAATATTTACAAGAATATTTTTATTCTTCTAAATAAAACGGTAGAGATATTCTACTTCTTTTTTTTCATTTTTCATTATTTAACTAGATAGTACTATATTATCATTTTATTATAACAATAATAATAAATGTAAACTATTTATAACAAATATTTTAATTATAAAATATAAAATTTATTCCTTTTTCACCAAACAAAATGTAGAATAAGAATAAAATTAGAATACTATATTCTCTAAAATAAAATTTGTTATTCCTTTTCAACAATCCAAATATAATTATTTCACGCTACAATGACTCAAATATATTACACCTCCCCTAAATTCATGTGTGTGTATATATACACTCCTTAAAAGAGTATATATTATATTATATTAAACTTTTATCTGTGTTAAGACTATTCTTAGCACAAAATATAAGATGACAATCAAATTGATAGACTTGGGCCATCATACATAAAATTAGTGCATTATTTTGCTGAATTTGCTCCATGGCGTCCTTTTTTTTTTCTGCTGCCTCCTTCTTATTCATTTGATCATTTGTAACACCCCCGATCCAATCCTTGATTCAATAAAGATATTATTCGCTTTGACCTTATTATCTCGTACGAATTTAAAATGCATCTTGATAAATAAAAATGACAGCTACATATAAGCTCATAGTCATCTCTGTGTGTTTTACCCATATGGGACTATTCAATAAGACTATCTTAATTCTTAGACCCCATATCGTTACAATCTTTGCCCCTAAAGGACTCAATGTCCTCGTTAAGACCGTCTTGATCCTTATACCTCAGTGTAGGATCCCAAAGGGCACCAAGAGAGGGGGGAGGGAGGTGAATTGATGTTCAATTGAAAATATCAATTTCACAAAAACCATCGCGAAATCACAAAATCGATTCTTAAATCTTTTATAATTCAGATCATAAATTCAATATGAATGGGGGAGAGAGATAAAATCAAACTCAAATGGACACGGTGATTTGTTGACGAGGTTCGGTCACACCTTGACCTACGTTCCCGCTCCGACTTCTCGACCTCGAGACCGTCGAAGATTTCACTAGCACTTCTTTTATTCCAAATGGGACAAGGAAGAAAGCCCTTTACACCACCGTCTTTTTCTCCGCTTCGAGAGGCAAGGCAACCTCTCCTCCTAGGAAGCTAATATATTTCTCTCGCTCAAGAGGTAAGATTTTGAACCTCTTTTACACATGAACTCTCTTTAATTTTTCTGAACAAAAATGTTCCTATCTTTTACAAAGCTAAGCTCACAAGAGAAGAAGAGAGAAAGTAGAGAAATGTATAAAATGAAAACTTCAAGAAAATGATATCTCTTTAATAACTTGAAGTTTTTCTTCAATGAGTGAATGGGTGCTTTTGTCTCTGACTTTGGCACTTCTTTTATAGCCTTCAATGTGTGAAAAATTCGTTCAGAAATTATTTCATAAATTTCTCTTTCAAATTTAACCATTACTGTTCATTTGACTCAGAGGTCGGTCGACCGAAATTCTGGACCGGTCTATATGATCGTTGCACCATTTATCCAGTTATCGCAGCTGGTCGGTCGACCGGACTATCGACCGGTGTCTCGACTGGTACAGTCTCGCAGTTTCGATTTATAGTCGTTGAGCTGATCGGTCGACCGGTGCTTCGATCAGACTGTCGATTAGTACAGTCTCGACGTCGTCCGGAGTAGGCCTCAGTAGTTATCGGTCAACCGACATCTTCTATTCAGTCGACCGGTATGTCTCAACCGGCCTTCTTTGCGTCGACCGTCAGGTTGACCGACCTACACTATTTTGATTATAACTTTTTGCACGATTATCAAAATTAGATGATTTTAGAGTCTATGGAAAGTTAACAGAATTCTCTACAACTTTGCTTGCGAATATTCTCATTTCATAGTCAATTATATAATCAAAATTTATGCATAAAATTATCTCTTTTTTTTTACTTTTTCAACATTTTAATCTTTTGAAATTTGTTTCATCAAAATATAATTTCATATATCATTGAAACCTTGACTCAACACTCAGGTCGTTATAATCTTTCCCCATAAAGAATTCAACGGGGTCCATGTAGACTCATGTCCCATGGTTCCCACATATCTCAATAGAACATGCGAGATTGACTCTGATATTATTTTGTAACACATTCATATTCAATCAAGATATTATTCGTTTTGACCTATTGATTCATAGAAAATTAAAATATATTTTAATAGATGAAGATAATAGTTACATGTAAGCTCGTGTGTAACACTATTTAATGAGATCATTTCTACTCTTAGACCTCAAGTCTTTACATCACTATCTCTAAATATCTTCTTGTCGGTGTTATTCAACAGCGTGTTGGATGTGTGCAGTGTTAATTCAAAAGCCAATGCATGCTAACGACCTCCCTCTCTATCTCTTCCACTAAACAAATTATATGAGAAAGAAAGATCTCACTCTCTCTTCTTTCTTTGGCACTGTTGCAGCGCTCCCTCTCTCTCTCTCTCTCTGTTCCTACTGCACACTGTTGTTTGTTCTTCCAAAAATATTATTGAATCATGTGAATCAATTCTATAAGTTTATGTTTTTCTATTTTTTTATCTTCTTCTTCTGGCACGCAATCAATGATAAATAAATAAAAATGATAGAATAACTAAAAAAATAAAATAAAAAATAACACAGGCTAACATAAAAAAATAAACATCGGGGTCCATATGTAGTGTATGTCATATACTCAGTGAACTCTTAAGAAATATGAGTGCAAATACATAGTGAAACTCTATAAGGCACTGTGACATATATTGATAATAGTGAAAACTGAGACGATTGTGAAGTTATGAAGCAATTTATGAGTCACGTAAATTAATTTGTGTATGTCTTTATGTGTGATTTCTTCTTTTTTTTTTTCTTACTTTTTCTTCTTCATATTTTTCACCTGTCGATATCACTCATGGATTGCTTGGTACGGAGATTTTTTGCAACAGTGCGAAATATTCTCAGTGAGCTCTTAAGAAATATGAGTGCAAATACACATAATTTCACCCTAGATCAAGAGTTGTTGATTGAAAAAAAAGAATAAATAAAGTCAATTAAAAATTATTAGTTGATAAAGAGTTAGAGGGTAAATTATCGTCCTCTAACTTTAAGTCAATATCTCATCGGTCCTCTAAATTTAATTTGTAACTAGATTATTTCAAACTTTATTTTTCTTACATGTGTCGTCCCTTTGACCGGTAATAATCGGTTTTCAGTTATATTGATGACGTGACATATAAGAAATAATAAAATCTTATAAAATTTATATAAATAATAAATAATAAAAAAGTGGGCCCTGCGTGCAAGCTCGCGAGGGCACCGACGTGCGAGCTCGTATGCCAACGTGCAAAGAAAAGGGAGCGCGCGGTGAGGAAAAAAAGGGGAGCGGACCCCCTCCCCCCCTTTTTTTTTCTTCCTCACACGCGACGAGGAAGAAAAGAGGGGTTGATGCTCCTCTTGCGCCGAGACCCCTCATGAGCTCGTCGTCGTGTGAACTTGCATGCTGGTGACCAAGAAGAAAAGGGGGTCGATGCTCACATAGGGGACGCCAGCAGCCCCCTCGTGATCTCATTGGCACATACACCGATCGTCATTTTTTTATAATATTTATAATATTTTATTATTTCTTATTGTGTCATGCAAAAAATTTAATCGGAAAACTGACTATTATCGATCAAGCAGGCAAAGCATGCAAAAAAAAATTAAAGTTGAAGGACAATCTAATTATAAATTAAAAGTTGAGAACTAAGTAGTTATAACACTCAAAGTTAGAATGATTAATGTAATTTACCCAAGAGTTAGAGTCCCAAGTGGGAGCAGAGCTAATACATTTCAATTTTTGAAGTGCAAATTTACTCAGGGTTTTATTCATTTTACAATCGGATTATTATTCACGTGTTAATAATATTGAACATCCAAGAAAATGAAAACATAGATTAAACTAATGGTCTAATTTTGAAAGTCCAAAAGAAAAGGGTTGAGATGGTGGTAATTAATAGGTGAAATTAAGTTTGACTGACATGATTGGTTAACATGATTATGAACCCGTGAGTCAAGAGCTAGTAGTTTCATATTTGATTTTTAGAATAATTATCTAATAAAAAAATATATTTTATTTTTTACTTCGATTTTAAAATAATCAAATGTTAGTAATCTTAAATATGGGAGATAAAAAAAAATTAGTAGGTGAATGATTTGGTATGAGATATCAAGTTCAAAGGGGAAAAAGCCCATTAACCCATGAATCATTTGAGCCTGCAAAGGCCCAAACTATAATCCATTTTCTATAAATGTGATAAAAATTATTATTGTTATTATTATTAAAATAAGTTGTATATTGTATTGATGAACTTTATTTACAACTTTATTTTTAAAATAAGAAATTTCACATCATCTATGCATTGAGAACTATTTTAGTTTAAATTTTGCCCTTCAAAAAAAAAAATTAAGGTATTGGTTTAAACTTTTTTCTAAATAGGGTAAATATTAATGAGCACGATTTATTTATTTTCATATTCTATGTATCATCGAATTTGGAAGAAAAGACTTATATTAAATTAATAAATTTAATTAATATAAAAAATCCGCTTATGTTTTATAGCTGGTCTCAAGCCCGGATAAAAGAGGAGGATTGTGTTAGGCCCCGACAGCCAGCGTAAAACTCTGTCGAATCTCATGAACATGGATCAACGAATGAGCGGAACGGCGTCGTATGATTCATGTAGCCGACACTACCTAGTGGGATAAGGTATTGTTGTTGTAGTAATTAATATAAAAAATGTTCTATCAGAAAGTAAATCAATGATTCAATTAAAAAATTAGTGCACACGTTTACTTGAAATGGACGTTTTTTTCTTAAGAAATTAATAAATAATTTGTTTAATTGATCTAACCAAAATCCTGTCCGTTGAAACCCTAACGCCGATTCCTGCCGATTCTTCAGCCCCTCCGTCGCCCTCGACTGCGGCGACGCTCCGATGGACCTGCGCCGGAATCCTAGGACTGTCATCGACCCCATGATCCGACAGGTGGGCTTCGTCACCCCGGGCGCCCCGCCGCCGCCCCGCTCCAACTATGTCGCCGTCGCCGACGACGACTTCGTCGCTGGCGTCTCTTCCTCCTCCCCTCCCTCTGTCGACCTTCCCATCTCCGGCGGCTCCCTCTCCCCCGTCATGATCCCCCCACCCCGCCACACCTCCGCCCCCGTTCCCGTCCCCGCGCCCGCCCCCAGAAACGTCTCCCCACTACGCCGCGGTGATCACCGGATCGTTGTCGGTAGCTACAATCCTTCAGAGACCGTTCTCGGAACGCCCCCCTTAATGTCGCCTTCGAGCCGAATCGACGCAACAGATGCTGGCTCCGAGTTCTCAGATGAGTTGTCGCAAGTTTCATGGTTCAGAAGGGGTGGCGGTACGTCTAAGGTCTCATCATCGTTACCGGCAAGCAGGGGAGAGATGATGGCGATGAAAGATGCTGCCGTTAGCGGTGGTGGCAACAATCCGAGAAGCAACGTAATGACTGCGGCGAAGAACCTGCCTGGCATATCTGGTATGATGTTAATACTGAAACTTTTTTTTTGTACGCTGTTATAATTCTTTCGACAAAAAAGGTTTGGATGAGAGCTCTACAGATAGTTGTTTGCTTGCACTGTGCTTGGTGGAGGAATTATACTGACATTACTTTGTTATATGTATCTGGAAATTTGACTTTTGTATTAGCTAACACCCAATAAGATTGATTGTGTTGCCATTTTGTTGAAACTAGGTAACTTGAACTTTCAATTGTCATAAGAATCCTCTCAAAAGAAAAAAATTGTCATAAACATCAATGATGTGTGAACCTGGGGCATATTAGTAATCTGTTGTGTCAAATGTATAACGTTTTTCTTTCAACCCTACATTGTTAGTTTCATGACTCTTTTACGGCAGTGGATAAGTGAGACCTATCAGTTTCTATCACATTTCTTCATTGTTGTGCTTATGAATGCTGCTTCATGTTTAATCATGAGTTCACAAACTCGAATTTTATTCCTTGGTAATCTATATGAAAGAAATTACACTCTTCTTATTGAAAAATACAATTACAGTGACACAAAACAGAAACTGTGGATCATATAGAAATTACAGGATCATTGTGTTTCTTATTAAAGAAAATTCAAGCAGAAAACAAGGCAGCCATTTTATTAAGGTGTAAAAGGATGACTACCAAGATGATAGTCATTCAGCTTCATTAGCAAGGTGCAGGAAGATAACAGTTTGGATACAAGTGCACATTAAGATTACTGTGCCGAAGCTGAAAGGAAAACCCGTTCCCCATATTAATGGCCTTGCGCATGCGATACAATATTTTTGACAAACATCATTCCCTATGAAAAACACCTATTACACTGGAGCCAAATAGCCCAAAGACGTAGCCCAGCTGCACTTGTATTTATAGGTGCAGTCAAGGCCCTGTCTACCGCCATTTCTGAATGACTGCCAGATGGTGCTCTATGTAGTCGCATCCCTTCATAACTGTCTGCACTATCCCATACTCTCCTGGACACTTGGCAGCCAAAGATGAGGTGATCTATCTTGAATGTAAGTTTCACATAGGCCTCAGGTCACCACAGTGGCTGTGATAATCTAGGATCTTCCAGGAAGTTTCTACATGATAAATGGCTGAAGACAGCTGGAAATTAGTTCAAAAGCTCCTCGCCGATGGTGCCTACCCATGACTAGTATTTTTCTCGTGTAATTTCAGCCAATTAAAAAATATCTGGAAAAAACATTTTTCACGTCCATTCTGTAGACAATTTATTTAGTTGTGTTTTCATTATGTTATGCTTTATATTCATCGTCTTTATAGAAGCCTTTTGGACCTTTTGATCATAGTACCACTCTTATTTGCTGACTACAAAGTTCTTGCCCTTTCCATTATCATCTTGAATACAAAGATCAAGGAGCACTCAAGATGCCTAAAGAAGGGGTTGGGATGCCAAAGGAGAAACCTAAAATGTCAAAAGCTGAAAGGCGTGCCGTTCAGGAGGCTCAGCGTGCTGCTAAGGCTGCAGCTAAGGAGGCCGGTTGGTGGCTTGTTTCTTATTTCTTGATCAAGGAATTAAATGAATATTAGCTTCCTTTCTTTCATTTTGCACCATTTATGTTCAATGTTTATACTACCTATTGTATGCTTTCAGTATTCACACGTCATAAAATTTTAGCACATATGGTTCTCATATTTGTGCATTTTTGGCTGCATTCTTCAAAATTTTGGTATGCATTTAAATTATTATATCAAGAGTAAGCCATGGAGCAATGGCTAAGTTGCTCCTTTGGTGACCAAGTGGTAGAGTAAGCCATGGTGCGATGGCTAAGTTGCTCCTTTGGTGGCCAAGTGGTAGCATGTTCAGGGCATGAATTATAAAAGCTGGGGGAAGATTGTTGCTCATGTCTTATCCTTCTTTGTCCCTCTAACCATTCAACACATTTGTTTCAAAAAAAAAAAAAACCATTCAACACATGTTATTTGCTCTCTATCATCATTGTGATATCAGTGCTTTACTATTTAATGTTGCGTGATCACCATGTTGATGCGCTTTTACTCATTTGAATATATCTCTGCTTATATGTTGTTGCATAGCCTGTGATAAAGAAAAAAATCTTGCTTTTCTGGTTCACAAGGGTGCTATGAGTTCACATTTCATCCCACGCAGTTATGACATATAATATTGTGCGAAGTGACTTCTTTATGTCAATCTTGTGTTCAGATGTATTATTCACACCTATCTGGCTAAAGCCATCTCAACAATTCTCTAAAAGGAAAGCCTTTCTAATTTTGTGTCCAAACCTTGATATCTTTGACCACTGATGATTGAAGGTGGTGGGCACAAACTTTCTGCTACTTCAGGAAACCACACAGTTTCAAATGCAGAACAGATTAAACTTGAGAAACCTCCTCAAAAGAAAGATGGATATCAAGAAAAACCTTCAGTTGGAACTTCTGATAAGAAGGTTATCGAACGTCCTGCTGAAAAGGATCGGAAAAAAGATGTACCTCAACCACGCATGCAATATGATGATGTACACAGGGTGGAGAAGGCAAAACGACGTGCAGTTGTTAACCAAGCTGAAACTAGAAACAGAGTTGAATTGTTCAGACATTTGCCACAGTACATACATGGGACTCAGCTTCCGGACCTTGAATCAAAGTTTTTTCATCTTGATCTGGTGCATCCATCTGTTTACAAGGTAATATATTAAAATGTTAGACTTCTCAAAAAAATGTTAGACTTGAAGCAAGTCAATTCACATTCTAATCATACAGGAGTACAGGACCTTGAAGTTCCGAATATCCAGTTATTATGATCATCCAACAACAGTAGTTAGTAGATGCATTACCAAACCTGTTTTGTTTTGGGTGCCTATGGCTGGCTGCATGAATGGAGTTGCTTAAGATTTGAATTTTAAGACGATAGCATGATTTTTGATATACTTGGGGCTGGTCAAATTCTGTGTTGTTTGAATAAAGTTTCAAAGTTCAAAATAACAAATTTGATTGGACAAAAACTTTTTCTTTTTAATGTCAGCTTGCTATTTATTACCACTGATTCCTTATGTTGTTGCTGTGGGCGACCATTTGTGCTCAATGGTTGCCTTCCCTTTTCTTTTGAGGGAGGTTGAATTAGCTTGCACTAGGGATTATATTGGATTGATAAATACATGCTCCTTGTTATTTGCTTGAGTTTACTGTTGTCAGTTTGAGTGCATGATAGATCATGCTCTAACTTTGGTTATTTCTTTATGACATAAAAGGCTAATTTATATATCCAATTTTCTTATTGTACGAGAAGTGGCCATTCAACCTAGTTTTGTAGAAAGATTATAATTCAAATTGTTAATTGTTGGAAATTTTCAAGTCATCCATTATTCGTAATTGAGTTAGTTCAGACAGGTGCAGGTACATATAAAGTAGTTTGTTTAATTTAAACTATAACATCAGTTCAATGTCTGTAATACTTATCTTTGGTTCTGTTCATGTCCATTTAGGATGTCTTTGTAAAATTCATTGCTTCTCATAAAATAATATGTAACTTATTGCAACTATATTCAGGTCGGACTGCAATATTTAACTGGTGATATTACTGGTGGCAATGCTCGTTGCATTGCAATGCTTCTAGCATTCCGAGAAGCAATAAAGGACTACTCCACACCTCCTGACAAGACACTTGTTCGAGACCTGACGGCAAAAATCAGTAGTTATGTGTCATTTCTGATTGAATGTAGGCCACTATCAATTAGCATGGGCAATGCTATCAAGTTCTTGAAAAGCAGGATTGCTAAGTTGCCTCATACCTTGTCCGAATCAGAAGCAAAAAGTATCCTTCAATCAGATATTGATCGATTCATAAATGAGAAGATAGTAATTGCTGATAAGGTTATAGTTAGGCACGCAGTTACAAAAATTAGAGATGGAGATGTTCTTTTAACATATGGTTCACCCTCTGTGGTTGAAATGATACTGGTATATGCTCATGATCTTGGGAAGAAGTTTCGTGTCATTATAGTTGATTCTCGTCCTAAGCTTGAAGGTCAGACATTGCTTCGGAGGTTGGTTGAAAAGGGTCTCAACTGTACATATGCACATCTAAATGCAATTTCATACATCATGCATGAAGTCACAAAGGTTCTTTTAGGAGCTGCATCTGTGTTATCCAATGGAACAGTTTACTCAAGAGTTGGAACTGCATGCATAGCTATGGTTGCACATGCTTTCCATGTTCCTGTGCTTGTCTGTTGTGAGGCCTTTAAGTTTCATGAAAGAGTGCAGATTGATTCCATTTGCTCTAACGAGCTTGGTATGCTAGTGCACGTTCAATTTATTTGATCCTTCCTCATTGGCATTTGTTGAAATGATACCTATTGGGTTGTCTACTTTTTCAGGTGATCCAGATGTCATTTCTAAAGTCCGAGGAAGAAAAGATCTGAACCATCTTGATAACTGGGCAGAGAATGAAAATCTACAGCTTCTAAATCTTACGTAGGGGTTTCAGTGCGACGGCTAAAAAGTTCTTTGACATTACCTGTTTCTTCAATTGGAATATTTACCTTTTCTATTTATTTGCAGTTATGATGCAACACCTTCTGATTATGTATCAATGATCATTACAGACTATGGAATGGTGAGTTGTCGACTTCTAAACTTTTAAGTTTAAGGATTTTTAGGAAAATGGGTTTTAAACATCAGAATGATGAATAAGTTAGACAAAACCATAGGAGAGGGGATGGCTTGCTGCTTGTACTTAGCCTTCACACTTCTATGCAGAGACTGTTTCTAATTGAAGTAACATTTACTTGAATATCTGGTTATTATCCATTATTTAGTACTCACTTGAGATTTCTTTTCTTTTTTTTATTATCCATTATTTAGTAATCTCTCGAAGTATCTGGTTACATGAATATCTTTTCTTTTTTGAGTAAAAATATCATGATGATGAATAAGTTAAACAAAACCTGTTCTAGGTAATTATCTCATTGGATCACTGGTTTATGAGTCTTGATGGTTCGTAGGAGTAGGAGAAGGCTGCTTGCACTTAGCCTTCTTGCATTTATGCAGAGCCTGTTTCTATGAAGTAACATTTCCATGAGTATCTGCTTATTGTCTACTAGTTCACTCAAAAGTATTTCTTCTCTTTTTTGAGGAAAAATAGCTTGAAATATCTATGGTCATAAACTTTCCATGGTTTTAGTTCACTCCATAGAGGGTTTGATAGTCTTGTTAAAAAATGGTGCATTGGAAGGAGTGTTCAGTCATAAAAAAAGACATCTAGACTTTGGTTTAGTCTGTTGCTTGGTTGTGGACTTTTTATGTTCGCGAGTGCAGTTCTTTATGTCTAGTATTGGGGTTATTAATACATTTCATGTCATTTTTATCTTTCAACTCATTGTTGGCCGTTATAATGCATCTCATGCTCTTACTTTTATCAGGTTTCCCTGACCACTAAGTGTTAGCTGATACTTGCCATTTTTCATATTTCTTAGCTTTATCTTTAAAGTACAAGATTACATGATGATCAAGAGAAATGGATGGAGCGCCGCCTAGGGCATCCGATAGGGCGCTACAACAGTATTGTCAAACACGTAAAATGGACACGACACTGAGCAGCTGGGAAAACACGAATTCGTATACATGTAACACGACACCGCCGATTCTACCAAAAAGAGGGAGAGACCGAGTTCGGTCCTCTGTTTGCAAACACATAGAGAAAGAGGGACTGAGGGATGAACCGAGAGGTTTGTCTGTTCGCACATACAAAGAATGAGGGATGGATACAAAGAATGAGGGAGGGACCGAGGGAGGTTCCTCTGTTGGCAAACAAATAGAGAAAGTGGGAAGGAGGGAGGACAGGCGCAGTCACAAACAAGTAGAGAAAGAGGGAGGGAGGGCACACCGGCAGAGGCATGAGCAGGGGCATCCTTAGGCAGTCATATGGCTGCAGGAGGTCAACATTGGCTGTAGGGGTGAATGACGTGAGTGGTGGTTGCAGGGATGAACGGCATGAGCAGGGGCATCCTTAGGCGGCGAACAGTGAGGCCGCACATAGAAAGGAGAGAGATGTCACAGTGAGCAGCCAAATACAGAGAGAGGGAGGGAGGGAGGGAGAGCGTAACAGCAGCAGAAGAAAACGAAATGGCTGCAGGAGCGAATGACATTGAGCAGAGGCGGCGTACAATGCAAGAAAGGGGTGGCTGCAGAAGTGAACGCCGGAAGTAGTGGACGAACGGTGAGAAGTGGAGGCTTGGAGCAGCGGCATCGCGGTGGATAGAGTTGGAACAGGGGATGAAAAGCAATTAGGGCATCTGCGATTTGGGACTTTGGGAGAAAAAAGGCAGTCACGTGGTGTCCTCACGTGGGCAAACGAGTGGGAGGAGAGAAAAAATGGGGACGCGATTCCACCGCTTTTATGTTCTGACGCGTGATTCTACCATGTTTCGGCGAAATGTGATTCAAGCTGAAATTGGGCATGTTTTGCTGAGGTAGACTCATGGAATCGTACGATTCTACGAGTCAGAACGCTTTTCTTACTACCTTGCGCTACAGTGCCTAGGGCACCCGTGACCTCACATTTCAGGCCGCGAGGCTATCCACTGCCGGGGGCTCCACCCTGGCGGTGCCACCACCAGCGCCGGTGACCCCCGCCGGCGGCGCCACCGCCGTCACCAGCAGTGATCTCACCTCGTTCTGCCGCCTCTGTTCTACCTCCCTGCTACACACCACTCTTCTAAACTCTCTATTCTACCTGCGCGGCGAAGAACCCTGCGTTTCCTTTCCTCTCAAGTTGCCCCCACTGAAGGTGCTGCCTGGTCACCGGTGATGCCACCAGCAGGGATCTCACCTCTCATTCTGCCGCCTCTGTTCCACCTCCCTCCTACAGTCCACTCTTCTAAACTCTCTTCTACCTGCACGGCGAAGAACCCTGTGTTTCCTTTCCTCACCGGTTGCCCCTGCTGAAGGTGCCACCTCCTTGACGAATGCCCCACGCATTTTCTTGCATCCATCATGCGTCGCAGAATGCAGTGCATGGGGAACGTGTGGACTTCTATCACCCGCCCTCGACAGGTTCACATCCATCACCGACAGGCTTCGCACTGTTACAGGTGCCTGGAGGATGGCCATTTCGCTCGAAACTGCTCCGGCCCTCTCCAATGTCTTCGGTGCAGGGGCGAGGGACACCGGCAGTCAGCCTGCCCCCTTGACACACGTGACCGTCCACTTGGCTGACTATCTATCAACACGCCTGCAACAGCGGCTCCAGCGACTGCCGTTCTCACTGTTCCATGATCGACTGAGATCCAACGCGTCATCAGCCTGCTCAATGACTGTCGTCGGCGAGATTGACGGCGTCCCTCCGACGCCTGCAGTCCTTCGTTCTACGGTCATTGCCATGGTGGGAGCATCACTTAAGCCGGGTGTCAGCGTCACTATGGCTGCTCATCCCGGGATCCACGCAGCAAAGGGATGTCCTTCTCGCCTCTCCCACCTGTCTGCCGCTGCAAACCAGGGTCTCATGGCGCTCATGGAAGTTGGATGATGGAGCTGTCATGGTACCTTCCTGGACTCGCCGGTCTGTTGACATTCTAGGGATACCTGTCCATCTCCAACGGCCGGAGGTTGTGACGGTGGTGGCACGATATATCGGGAATTCGGTTTCGTCGCCATCCCGCCTCTTGGCTCGCCTGACCTCTCCACCACCGCTGTCGTCATTGAGATCTGCCCAGGGTGCGTCCTCCCTGTACTGGTGACTCTGTGCTGGTCCCGATAATTTTACTCTTCGGCTGCAGCCCTCTGCCGGCTCTGCATCCTGGGCGGAGGTGGTCGCCGGCGGACAGTCTTGGTTGTTGCAAGCGCCGGCGGACAGCTGCTGGCCGAACTGGCCTGAGTTCTCAAGTGGGGGCAGCTGTTGGCCAATCTGGTCACGTGGGGCAGCACGTGAGAACCGTACTGCAATTCAAATTTTGAATCCGCATTCTGCCAAACGCCCCCTTCTCCTGAATGTGGATCCAACTCTGGCTCGCGAGTTGGCTCCATCCCTCCCATGAACCAAACTCCAGCCCACTCTCCCAACCCCAACATCTGCCAAGTTCGAATCCACCCACTCCCGTGCCCGGTCCGATCCTGATTCTCCTGAGCTGCATCGAACCTGGGTCCGACCTAAAGTGACCCCATCCCTCACCCCCTCCCCTCGACCCAGTCCGACAGGTAGCTGGCCCCCCTCCGGCGGCCAGTCACCATCACTACGCCCATAACTCCACAGCCAGTTTCGCCCCACCCCCCTGACCCTGGCCAGACCTCTCCAGCCTCGCCGCAGTTACGGTTCTCACCGCCCACACTCACTGGCATCCCTGTGGTCATCCCGCTGACTGCCACACCTACCAGCGAAGCTTTGGCAGCTTCTCCCCTCTGTTACCAGTGCCGTCACCGCCAACAGGACAGCAGTCACCCGTGCAGTCGTCATCGCAACCGCTCATGCAGTCATCACTGCCGCCGCGCCAGCAGCCAGTGGGAGGCGGGATGCAGAGTGGGGTGGATGCCGATGTCGATGCTGATGGGGAACACAGGGTGGATGAGAGGTCTGGCCTCGCTGCAGAAGCTACCAGCCTCCACCATACTCGCCAACGGGTAATGGTAAGGGGTGTGGCCTTACACCGTCTGCTCCCCCACCCTAGGAGCAGTCACAAGAAGCGTCCAACACTGTCATCATTGGAGGGACAGCAGCCGCCCACGCAGCCGTCATCGCTGCCCCGCCATCGAGACAGCAACCACCCGCACAATCATCGTTGCCATCACCCCAACAACCTGTGGTGGGGGATGCACCGCTGACTACGATGGACCCGCTGGCCACCGATGACGGGGATGAGGAGATGCACCTCCTCGTCGGATGGTCAGATGAGGTCCGTCTGGTTGCGGAGACTGCCGGCCTCTGTCACACTCGTTGGCAGCCTCGGGCAAGAGGAAAGGCCCTACAACAGGGGGATGGTAATCATTTGGAAGGCACGGGGTTGGCCTTAAGGGGTGGATGAGTGGTCGATCGATGTGCTCTCCTTATGTCTATTTGAGGGTCCAGCGATTTCTCACCATCAGAAGTTTGTTTCATATCTGACTTGGAGACTGCACGGAGGTCACTTCGCATTCTGGCAGGTCGGAGATCGAGGTGGAAGACATCATTGGCGACCTTTTGGTTTGGTGCCCTGCCATTTTGGCACCAGTGCCACTTTTGAGTGGGGAGAGATGTCTAGTTGAGCATTTTGGTACACTACATCTTCTTTCCTATTTGGGATCGGTGTTTTGGTTTGACGAGATACTTTCCATTTTGTCGCTGCTCTTCCTTGGAGTGCCTAGTTTTTTGTACATGATTTCCTTTCCACAGTTATATATGGCTGGATGACAACCACAACTCTGGTGGTCATCCTTTTTTTACTCAAAAAAAAGAAAAATGTTTAAAGTACAATTTGGCATGCATATGCCTTTATATAGATACTTATACCAAAAACTGTCACACCCAACTCCGTGACCAAGTTCTAATTTCAATTATCATAATATCAGTTACGTTTAGCCATTCCTAAAATAAAATCGGCAAAACCTTCCTCCCTTACTTTCTTGTGTTATTAGCCCACACATACAAAAGATGGATATATATTCATCAAAGTTTAAAAAGAACTATGAGATATGACATTCGCATATTGTCATCATATTTTTTTTTCACAAACCATCTCACATATAACCTCACAGGATCAAGTCTTATACAACCTTACAAAAAGTTCCTCACAGACTTAATTACAACATATCTAAGACTATCTATTACACATGCATGCTTCCAAAAACAAAAGTGAAGGGGGATTAAAGCGCTCCAGCGGCTCGACTTCTTCCCTATATGCAGCAAAAACAAGCTCCGAGTCGACTCAACTTGAGAACTTACGAGTATATGAAAAAAAAATATTTAAAATGGGTTTTATGAGCAACAATCATTTGCTCCGTGAGTGGAATAAAAGTACAACATAGGGGAACAATACGAGTGCATATAGCATATAACATTTAAATAACCACATTTCTTTCATATGAGAAAACATTTAAAGCATAGCATATATAATATAACTTGTCAAATCATATGAACTTCCACATAAGTAAAAGTAATTCAATATATCATAATTTTCATATTTAAACTCCACACATGTGTCATTGCACATACTCATCATGGGTCAATACGTATCCCTCTATGATCATGTGTCATACAATTAAGCAGAGCTTCATAATCAAGAGTCACGAATACGCAGAGCAAATCATGGGTCAATACGTATCCCTCGATGATTGTGTGTCATACAGTTAAGCAGAGCTTCACAATCGAGTCTCAGATACGCAGAGCAAATCATGGGTCAATACGTATCCCAATCATGATTGTGTGCCACCCAATCATGATTCTCAGATACGCAGAGCGATCATGGGTCAATACGTGCACGCAGAGCAGCCCCCAAAGGGCAAAGACACCCAATATACGCCCCAAAGGCTTCATGTATATCGAATGCGGTCCCAAAGACCTTTTTCAAACAGCATGGCTAATGAACACATGGACTTTAACAATATCAAAATACACATGTCATAATCTCATATCATTATCAAATAAAACTTATTTTCACTTCACAAGCATTGTTCCCTAAAAATATTTTTGTATAAGATGTTACTCCATCTCATATGAAATCCTTGAAACATATCATAAATACTTTTCATATCTCAAGATATGTTTCAATAATAACAATAATAAACTTTGCTTGAGGTAATACCATAAATAAAAGAATTAACATATAACATTTTGTTATGTTGTAAATTTACCCACTCACCTTTTACTTTATCACTTCAAGGAGGTTTATTAGATTTCCTCCCTTTCACTTGCAACTTGATGTTTTCCTACAAGCAATAACGTCTTTTTACTTTTCAATTACTAATAAGGTAATATGCAATGCATGCTCATGATGCATGAATGATTATGCACCCTAAAATGCATGTAATCCTCTCTAATACCAATTTCTAGCTTCAGGTATTCATATTCATTAGCTATTCCATACTTGAAACTTTTCAATTTCCCCAAAGCTTAACTAGGTGTTGTTTCAAGATTTCAGACTGAGTGTCCGTCAATAAATAATTCATAACTTCTTAATCACATGGGCAAATCTTATGATTCTGGATTAATTAGAAACTAGACATACTAAAGTTTTCAACCCCCAAATATCACTATCAAATTCCAAGTGAGTAAGTTAGGATATCCCAAGCAATCTGACCCAGGGTTTGTGCCCTGACAGACTGTATGTCACTGAAATATTGATTTATATGTTTCTTCATACTTGTCCATTTAACTAGGGCATAATTTTCCTCAAATCTAGACTTCATTAGTAGTTTTTCATAAAAATAAGAGAATTTAACTCGCTATACAGACTTATAACAAAAATAGTTAATTCGGGTCGCAATCTGTAAATGTCCTGGAATCTGACAGAAGTATCACTATGAAATGAAAAATTCATTTCTCCCCAAATACAAGTTCAAATAGTATGATTCCACCTCTCACCGAACCCTTGAAATGTCTATTTAGACATATCCAAATTTCAAACCTTAATTCACTCTATTCGAATCGTGCCCTAATTTACAATCGAGACTTATATCAGACTCGGGACAGGATGAGTGACATGCGAAGTTAAGTTCATAACTTCCTCTATAGAACTCCTTTTTAGGTGATTCCAGAGGCCATGGAAAGCTAACTTCGAATGGATGAACCATACAAAATTTCATAATTTATGGTTCGTTTACCACCATGTAATGATTCTCTCAACAACAACAACAACAACAAAGCCTTATCCCACTAGGTGGGGTCGGCTACATGAATCATACGACGTCATTCCGCTCTATTATTCGTTAATCCATGTTCATAAGATTCGACAGGATTTTATGCTGGCTGTCGGGGCCTAACACAACCCTCCTCCTTTATCCGGGCTTGGGACCGGCTATAAAATATAGGCGGAGTTGTAATGATTCTCTTAATCAGAAGAAAAATTTTCGGATCAAAACTCACCTGGAACAGCCGACACGTTCCCGATTTTCCCCAGGTCGGTTCGCTCGAGTTCTTCCTCTGGTAATTTTTCTATGGTGAAAATATAATGTTAAGTGGCTTATATATTTTTTTTTCAAAATTTTCTGAGGTCTTATGACGGTTTGGAAAAATATCCCTTTGAGCAGCTCTCACCTGTCTGCTTCAGCTGCTTGGAATTTAAGTGATGACCAATCACATTTTTTTTGTCATAACTAAGTGTTTTAACCCTAATTAAGCTTACTTAATCCTATTTGAACATATATATTATAATATTTAGAAGTTTTATGATTTATTCCTAATAATCCTATATAATTACTTTGTAAAGTTTATCGGTAATTAAGTAGTCATTATGCACTAATCGAAATATCAATTACTATATACAAATATCACTAAATGGACATCCAAACTAACTTAGTATGTTAATTAAATGCATGATTATGCACAAATGATATTTCTAGGGCACGTCCGTGACAATTCTCCCCTCAAAAAAAATTTCGTCCCCGAAATTTGGTTACCTGTTTCAGAGAATAAGTATGGATACTTTTCTCTTATTTAATCCTCTTGCTCCCAAGTTGCCTCTTCTCTTGAATGGTTTCTCCAAATCATCAAAACTAATGGAATCTTTCGATTCCGTAGTTCTTTTTCCTTTCTTCCGATAATTTGCATTGGATTCTCTTCATATGACAAATCCTCTCGTACTTGAATAGATTGGGGTTCCAATACATGAGAAGGATCTGATCGATATCGTCGAAGCACAGAGACATGAAAAACATCATGAATACGTGATAACTCTGGCGGTAGCGCCAATCGATATGCAACTGGTCCAATACGCTCTAAAATTTCATACGGTCCTACATATCTCGGACTTAACTTCCTTTCTTTCCAAATCGTATAACACCTTTCCAAGGTGAAACTTTTAAGAAGACTTTACTTCCCACTTCATACTCCATTTCTCGACGACGTTGATCTGCATAACTCTTTTGTCGATCTTGTGTTGCCTTTAACTTTTGTTTAATGATTTTTAGGTTGTCGACTGTCTCTTGTACTTTCTGTGGTCCCAAAAGGACTCTCGCACTTTCTTCATCCCAACATATTGGTGTCCTACATTTTTTACCATATAATGCTTCAAAAGGAGCCATCTCGATACTTGAATGAAAGCTATTATTATAGGCAAACTCTGCTAATGGCAAGTGTTCATCCCAAGATCCCTTAAATTCTAGAATACAAGCTCTGAGCATTTCTTCAAATGTTTGAATGGTTCTCTCTCACCTCACCTCGAGCATCGGGGCGTTCCGGCCGAGGATGGTGATAGAGCTGCCGCCGTAGCGCTCGTCGGTTAACGCCACGTTCATGGCCTGGATGAGCCCCATCTCCTCCATCGCGGCGCTCGCGTAGAGCCCCTGCGCCCTGCCCACGAGCCTCGACATCGGATCGGGCCCCTCCGTCAGCGGGTTGTCCATCACCGTGAGCTCGCCGAAGCTTCGCCCGGAGTCCGGCGCCGCCGGAGGGAGGAGGCGCACGGCCGAGGCGTCGCGGCCGCCTATGACTTGATGGAAGTAGAAGCGGAGGTGGGTCAGGTTCTCCTCCAGCTTCATGGGGACTCTCCGGGTCGCAGAGCTCATGCCATTTGCGAGCACTGAAATGATTTATGTTTGCATACTGATTTCTTCATTTACTGTAATCCTTGGTGTTAGTACAACAAACTTGGTAGTTCAATTCCTTCAGAATATAACTTGACAATACTGTAAGATTCGTAAATCCCTGCTCATGTCCTTTGTAAGCTATAACTAAATGAGTACCTCAGTTTTATGGAACTGCAAAAAATAAACTACAAGATAAACTTTATATGCTACCCTCTGTCTCAGAAAGAAAGGTTGATTCCATTCAAGAAATTAGCGTAAGTAATTGTCTTCATAGAAGTGACCTGGATTGTACCATAGTGCTGCCCTTTTTTTCCTCTCCATTTTTCAAACGTCCATCAGCCTTGGCTATATCTGCCATGCAACAAATTTTTGGGAACAATATATAGTTTTGGGGTACTTGATGTTTTCGACATTCTTTTTCTTCACTCTAGAAATCATTCTTATTCCTTCAGTAGATTCTTAAGTGCTGTCATTATACTTAATATCTACCCATTTGTTCTGAGGGAGCACCATATGCAAAATGTCAAAATTTGTTCATCTCTAAATAATTTTTTTGAGAGGAAAAAGGATGATCCCCAGTTTGGTTATCATCCATATATATATTACCAAAAAGGAACATCATATACAAGTGAGAAGCTCTCCAATGGAGAGCAGCAAAAGACAAAAGGTGCTACCAAAACCCCACTCTCGAATAAGGTAAAACATGTGGTGTACAATATTGTCAACCTGACATCTCTTCCCACAAAAAATGACTCGATTGCGCTTGAGCCAAATAGCCTAGGCACCGGCCAGAAGAGACGCCATAGGAAGTCTCCAACCCGGACTTTGAGTACCCAACGCCCTCATGCTCTGCCAAAAATCCGCCGCCGCCGGTGGAACACCACCCGCAATGGATGTCCGAGACCATACCTCACGAGCCACGCGGCAGTAAAAGAACTAATGCGTGACATCCTCCGCCGCCTCTCCACACCTAACGCAGGAGGTATCCACATGCGTCGCCCACCTCGCCCTATAAACTCCGGTAAGGATCCGCTCCTGTCACAGAAATCAAGCAAAGATCTTGACTTTAAGCTGCAAATGGGAGCGCCAAATGCGTCTGCAATCAGTTCTGAGGTCCTCTGAGTCGATAGAAGCCGAGAGGAAACAAAGATAGAGGCTGCGTGCCGAGAAGGCGCCCAATGCCCATACCCAGCCATTAGACCGGGTTGGATGAGGATGAAAGGGGCAATCAACTGATGAAGAGCTAGTAAGTCAGAAAGCCGCTGATCGGAGAGTGGAGACCTGAAGAGGGGGGGGGGGGGGTCCAGGAGCCAGTCCCAGGGTCACCCCTCTAAGACCATCACTCCGCCACATATGCCTCAGGATGTGACGCAAGAACCAGTAATCGAGGGAAAGAATCTGCAAGAGGCCCCTCGAAACCAATCGTGCTGCCAAAAGGAGAAGGCCTCCCCCAGAGCCGAGAGATGGACTCATGAATGACTGCACACACTGAAAAACAGCTACCATCCCCCTCCAAAAGGAGGAGCCCCGGGGTGCAGTGGGCCTAGAGTCCCACGAGAGATCACGACCATAGCATGTGAAGAAGACCTCTCTCCATAGGTTGTCGTCGGGCCCCATAATCCTTGCCCACAGTTGGTGCAGCGGAGATCCCGAACACCCAATCCACCCTGCGAGGTGAGCCTACATATGTTGTTCCTAGCCACAAGATGGGCCCGACGAATGGGATTGCACCCCTGCCAAAAAAATCTGCACCTCAAAGAGTCAATCTGTGATAGTACCTGCGCAGGCATCTGGAGTACCGACATGAAATAGATCGGAAGTGATGAGAGTACTGATCGGAGCAGAATGAGATGACCACCGCTAGATAAGAGTCGAGAGTTCCAGCCCTCGAGACGGCGCTCTAGTCGCTCAATAACTAGGGTCCATCTCCGAGAGCCAATATACAGGTCCGACAGGGGGAGCCCCAAGTAGGTGATAGGTAGGGCTCCAACCGGTGTGCGTAACTCCATCGTGCATTGCATAGCGTCCTCCGTCGCCATGCTAAAAGGAATGAAAGATGATTTGGCATGGTTGATCTCGAGACCCGAAACCAAGCCAAAGAGCTCCACCAAAATAGACACATGTCTAGCCTTAGCCACTGAGCCCTCGATGAAAAAGACGATGTCGTCAGCATACTGGAGCAGAAGCACCGGCCCGCCGGCAAATCCACCGAAGAGGTCGGACAAGCATGCCTCCTGGGTGCATCGGGCGAGGCCGTCAACTGCTAGTGTGAACAACATGGGTGCAAGGGGGCACCCCTGTCGGACACCTCGTTGGGGCTGCGCCCAGCCCCTAGCCATCGACCCATTAACCAGGACCGAGAAAGAAGCATTGGTGATATACCGCTTCATCCGGACAATCTAGGTCGCAGGGAAACCTCTCACTTGTAAGGAATACCAAAGGAAAGACTGAGAGAATCACAAGCTCTGAAAAAATCGACCTTCCAAAGGAAGCCCTGCCGGCTGCTACGTTTTCACTGTGCTAGAATCTCAGAGGCCATAGAATAGCTATCAGTGATGGATCTGCCGTGTACGAAAGCTGTCTGACCAGAATGGATGAGGTTGGGGAGCACTTTCCGAAGCTGATTAGCTAGTACCCGAGCCACCACGAGATAGATGGCGTTGGATAGGTCAATCGGTCGGAAGTCCTCCACTCTGTCTGCTGGCGTGCGCTTGGGCAGCATAAAAAGTAGGAACCGGTTCAGGCGCTCGAAGCCACGGTTCCCATATGAGAACTCCTGGATGACCGCCATGACGTCCTCCCTCACCACGGGCTAGAACTCTCTGTAGAAGAAACTTGGGAAGCCGTCGGGGCCGGGGGACCCCTCGCTGTTGAGGTCGTGGAGTGCGTCGGTGACTTCGTCTTCAGTGATGGTCTGCACTAACATAGAAGACTGATCATCAGTAAGACAAGTAATAGCCCTGGGGGACCATCTCCGGGCCGATGGAGGACGTCGTCTGGAATACTCCCGATGGAAGGAGACAATGGCGGTCCTGATGCGGTGGTGGCCAGTGATCCTCTAGCCCATCACCTCCAGCTGGTCGATTTGGTTTGCCCGCCGCGCCAACTCGCATATAGGTGGAAGAAACGAGTGTTGGCATCTCCCTCCCGAAGCTAGGTCTGTGGGGAGCGGTGCCTCCACTGAATCTCCACCAACCTATCCTCCAAGTGTATGGTCGACTGGGCCCGCCTGCGCTGAGCCACCTCGGTCTCCATGAGGTGGCGAGAGTCCTCCTGATCGAGTCGAGTAATGACCTCCAAAGCCTCAGTCCTCCGTGCCTGCCGACCTCCACAAGGAAACGCCTCAGGCTGAGGAGCCTGTCAGCGAGAGTCCGCAAGGCAGAGTCCGAAGCTGGAACACTTTGCCAGTGCTCGGCCACCGCCTGTCTGAACCCCTCCTCCAACAGCCGGGACTTCTCAAAGCGAAAAAGGGAACGCAGGGGCTGACCGTCTCCGGATCTCCACAAAAAGGGGTGTGTGATCCGAAAATGGTCGATCCATGGCCTGTACCACCGAAAGTTGGTGCACCTCCACCAGCTCTAAAGAATCAAGGAATCTGTCAAGCCGGGACTTGGCCGAGGGTGTCGCCGTGCTCTGCCAGATAAATCTGCAATTCGTCGCCGGGAGGTCCGACAACGACATGGAGTCGATGAAATCTCTGAACTCCTCGGCTCTAATGTCTCTCCCCTGCCGTCTGGTGGGGCGATCTATGTCCAGAGTGACATTGAAATCACCGCCGACCAGCCATCGACCATCCGGAAGATGGAGGCGGGCCGCCGATAGCTCCTCCCACAGAATCGGCCGAAGGGAGCCCGAGTAGGGGCCAAATACACAGGACAGGAGATAGGCAAAACCATCAGAGCTGCGTCTCAAGTGGACTGTCATCGAAAAACGGGCAGTCCAAGAATCCACCTAGGTGAAATGGTCTGCCCACCAACCGATGATACAATCCCAGACTGCCCAACCGAGCTAAGGCAGATGTGTTGGATTAGCTGAGAACCACCGATCTGCTCCCACATCCGCGTGCTACACTCCATGAGTTTAGTTTCCTGGAGGAAGACCACATCAGCCTCCCACTCCCTCAGATAGCGGCCAAGGGTTCGGCGCCTCCCCGCATCCCCAAAGCCACGGACATTCCATGTAAGAACCTTCATAAGGAAACTGTAGTCGTCCCGCTTGTGGGTGAACCACGGCCCACTGCTAGCCGCCGTGTGGAGCCGCCCTGGGTGAGCATGTATTCCAAGAGGCCGTCGACGTACCTCTGGTTGCGGGTGGAGATGTCGCCTGGTCGACCTGAAACCAGCCCGGGCAGCGGCATCCAGCCGTCCATGAGGAGGGAGGGCTCGCTCGCTCGCCGTACGGTCCACCTCCAGGGGCGCCGTGGGTAGCGCCGGAGGGGGAGGAGAAATGGTTCTGCTTGCCGAGGATCCCTGGGCCTCCTGAGTCATGGGTGCCGTGGTGGTTCCCGGCGGCGCGGCAACGAGGTTGGAGGCGACAGTGTCCCGGCGGCGGCGGCGACCGTATACTCGTGTGGACGCAGACCGCCGCCCCTTTCGTGGTGGGGATGGAGGCAGCTGCTGTCGAGAGCTTGGTGGTGGAGGTGGATTGGAAGGGCGACTCACTGGAAGGCTGGGCTGGCGACGGTGGAGGCGTCGGAGGAAAGCGCGTCGTGGGAAGGGGGTGTGGGTTGTCGCCCGGATCGGGTCACAGGGGGAGGGAATCCGGCCCGGATTGTATTGGGGGTTTGGATGTGGCTTGGACTTGGGTCGGGTGTACGCCGTGGGGTGCGCCGGGGGGTGTGGCTATGCAAATTGAACAAATGTTGAGTGAGGTCAGTTGAATGGGGCTGATGTGGCAAGGAGTCTACATGGAGAAGTGATTTGGTAGCATGGGTGGACGTGGCTTTGTGAGTTGGCTCGGGGGTGTGTTGGAGGGGGCTGCAGGCGGGTGGGGGAGGGGACCGGCGCAGGTGCTCGACAGCTGTCTCAGTTACTGTTTCTAGCACTGTAGCATGTACAGTGTTTTGAAATAAAGTGCGGCCGTACGTCGTCTCACGTGCTCCTCTACGGGCAGCGGCCGGTCACGCATATGTGACGCTGCGCGGCCGGCGACGACATCGGCCCATGAGGTCGCCACATCAGTGCGCCGGAGCTGGAGCAGGAAGGAGGTGATGCCACAGTGCAGGGTGATGGTCGGGGGAATGGAGACACCAGGCTGCATCGCCACCTCCACAGAGACGGTTGAAAGATTGGGCGATCCCATCGCCGGCAGTGAGAGGGACAGCGGACAGGCGAAGGAACGTGCGACCGTCAGGACGACGTCGGGTTGTTGGAGATGAAGGGGAAGGCCGTGGATGTCGATGACGGGCCTGTCACACGCCAGCGCAGGCACCGCGCCATCACTCTCCTCCCAGGGGCGCCACCGGACGTGACACTCCGGCAAGACTGGGGATGCCATCGCTAGTAGCGCCTCACGCTGCTGGGACGAGCCCGGGACCAGCAGCCACGTTGCCGGCGTTATGCAGCTAAGATGAAAAGGCGGCGACGCACCAACACTCGCAATGACAGCAGAGCGATGGGCCGGCAGGTCTGGGGGTCCGCCGGTCGGGTGACCGACGAGACACGAACGAAGGAAATCTGTGGCCCTTTGCATCTGCGCCGACCAGGGAACGGATACAGCAGGCGGCGGCGCATATCTATCGACCCTGTCGACCAGAGGGGAGGTAGCTCCCAACGTGGCAGGTCGCCTCCGGTGAACTTGATGACAAAGGGCCCTCCGATGGCCTTCCTTCTTGCACTCGAGGCAGCGAACGGGAGCAGAGCACGAGTGGGCGAAATGTCCTCCCAAACAACGGAAACAATGGGTGGCTGGCCGGCAGGATGATCTTGACCGGGAGATGGCCGTCCTGCCATTATTCAGATGCTGGAGCCGGGGCCGCATCCTGGGCAATTGGACAAGAAAACCAGAGGTCTGGCGCCGCCGACAGGGGATGCCGGAATCGTAGTGGTGGCGCCTCCGACAGGGGATGTCGGAGACGGCTGGTGGCGCCGCTGGCAGGGACTGCTGGAGACGAGCGCGGTTGATGCTTAAAGGACCTCCTCAGCAATGCAGATCAAACCATAAAATCATGTTAAGATTGTCACCATCTCTAAATAAATGTGAACAGACTTCTTGAAATGCATACACACAGTTGAATCTGATCAAATTAATCTCTAGTCTATTGTCTAATACATATGTGTTATTATTATCTCAACTTGTCCTGAAATTGCTCTAGAAAAAAAGCTTGTCCTGAAATTCACAATAATATATGCCTCTGTTGGATCCATTTATATTTCATTACAGGTGTGGCAGTCTTTTTCTGAAACTAAATTATATTGTCAATCAATTTTGGTTACATCATTCTTTTGACTGGAATATTCATTCTGATGCAGCTTCCACCAACAAGTGTGCCAGTCATTGTACGAGAGTACCGTGGAGAGAACTTGTGGATATAGGACCTTGATTATTCCAGTAGGCAACACAGAAGTTCCCTTATTTTCATTTTGGAGTATAGTTTTTGTCGTTCAGTTCTTTTGATAAATTATCCATGTGGTATGCTTATTTCAACTTTCAAGTGAAGTGAAATCCTGAAAAGTTCACTGTGATATTCTTCATTTTTCCTATATACAACAACAACAACAAAGAGATTGCGGTGAAGAGTGCAATATCATTTTTCCTATATAGTAAAAAAAAATTTCTCTTATTAACTGTTATTCTTTAGTTTTTTGGCAGCTTGATTGCGGTGAAGAGTGCAATATTGCCTCTATGAATAGCTTAGTTCTTCTCTGAAAATTGTCAATTGATATTCAGACCGTGAAATATTCTTATTTTCATATATGCAGATTGGATTTCCTAGGGCAATTTTCATCTGTAGTTCTTTCTGTTTTTTGTTCCTTTTGATATTTATCTGATACAGATGTATCTGAATATATTAGTGTTGACTATGAGCTATCACTTGGTATTTTTTTTTCTCTGTGGGGTATAAGAAGCTTTTTTTAAAGCGCTCTAAGAAACTTTCTTGAATGTTAAGAATTACCATCAACCAATCTGATAAACTACAACAGTGGTAGACAAGAATTTGACGTTTTTAATGCCTTACACGAATCAGGTAAAAATTAGTTGACTAAAACTTTCAACAGTCTCACTTCCTTGAGCTAGGCATACCTTTAAGATATGGTTGAGTAAAGATACAATGACAGAGAATGCTATGCTTAGGCTGCATCTAGAAGTCAGTAAGTAACCCCTTAAGCCAAAGAATTTATGAAAGGTGTTATTTCCTCATAAAGAGAGTTGTCAAGATATCAAAGTCAGGAATGCATTCTTACTTCTGGTTCCAATTGAATATTTCTACACTAAAGAGAATGGAATCACATTTAAAATTGCTTGTTGATTTTCTTATAATCTGTTCCGTGGAAGTTAAGATCTGTTTGATGTTTCAGGAGTATAATTTTCTCAATTTCTGACATGCAGGGAGGTCGTGTATAAGTATAGACTCGTAGTGAGATTAGTATTAAGTTGTATTGCCCAATCCAGTTATATCATTTCGTACTGGTTTAGACATGTATATACAAGTTTTTTCTTTCAATGATCCGAAACTAACTACATCCATTTTAGTATTTTACTTGTCTCAAGACTTTTTTTTTTCAGATCTGTCCACTTCTTTGGCCCTTCGTGCGGTAATACTGCAAGTTACTGTGTGCTGTCATAAGAAACAAAGTAGAGTGGGACACATACACTCAAGATAGTCAAGATCGAGATTTTACGTAAGATCGAAAGGGGTCCGTAAGATCGAAATCATGAGATCGGATCGAGGATCGTAAAATAATATTGAATTAACTATTATCCCATTAAGATTTTCCTACACATGTATACATATATTATTTATCTAATAATAATTTAATATGAATTGACAAAAAGATAATAACAATATGATTAATATGAAGTAAAATTATATAAAATATATTTTAATATATATTGATATTACATTTATTTTACTGAAAGCTAACTTAAAAATTTTACTTATAATCAATCATCAATTTATTCTTAATTTTATTTCTCCAAAAATCATATTACACTTAGTCAAAATTTAAAAAAAATTGCAAAAAAAAAAGAACAATATGTATGATCAATAGGATTTTACGATCTAGATCTTACGATTCTACCGATCTTACGATTCTACCGATCTTACAAAAATGATCTCAAACATGAGCAGCCATAGGATCTCGACAACTATGCATCCAGTGACACTGTCATATCCAATCTCTTCCAAAATATGGTTTGTGGGCTTTACTTCTCGTTTGTCTTTAGCACAAGATTTTTTATTATGGTCGCCTGAAACTGTTGTAGATAGTAATATCTGCCGTAAGTAAATTTTTTTTTTTCGTCTGATTTCTAGTGCGCAACTTTGAGGGGTATTTGTAATGCCATATACTTGCGGGCGTCTTTATGTATGACATGCCAAAGGAACTGAAGAAAGGCATAATAATTCGAGCAGGGTTAATCTGTTGTTGGGGGAACATGTAGTACATGGCGTTTGGCAATTGTCCTTGTTTTGGGCTTGTGCATATGCACTGATTTAGTTGGCCTTCATATGGTGAGAGCAACTGTCCTTATTGTTTTGGTTTTTTGCATCTATACAGATGACATTCTGATTAGATGCTACTGTTGGTTGCCACCACGAATCTGTTAATTATTTCTTCTTTGGAAAGAAAAAAAGTAACAGATCCACGTTACTGAACTATATTCCATGTTGATTATTGTCAGAATTTGGCTATCAATTATTGTGTTCACTTCTTTTTGGTCATGGTAGAATGGAAAGGTCCCTTGTCTTTTTCCACTCCCCTTGTGCGCTCTTGTCTGTCTACAAGTGTTCGCCTACCTGAAGTTCAGAATTTGAATTATAGGGAGACCCCACGATTGCAACCTAAACATGTGACTAATCAGAGTTTAGCATCAACTTCAGTGTAGAAATGTTATTGCAGGTCAGCATTGTGATTTTGGCTATAATGAATTATGAAGCACTCTGTTCAGTGATGTGAATGGAATTCAAGGCCAAATAGGAGGGGAATGGGAAAATATGCTGAAACTTGTGCCTGGATAGTAAAATATTGTGGGGGAGAATTAAGAAAGTTGGTCTTTTGTTTTAATTCAAGGCATGGGGAGGTAATTTTAATGATCTTTTCTGTCATTAACTATTTAGACAAGTAGTTTAGGAAGGGTATTCAAGTCTCAGTAAAGTTTATCCTTATCCAATCAAACTAAAATCCTCTCAAACTCCCACCAATCCAAACATTTAGAATGGCAAGTGAAGCTTACAATGAATTATTAGTTACACTAGTGAACTTGTTTGAAAGTTGTTCTCCAATTATCTTTTTTTTTTCTGAAGTGAGATATCAATTCACAATACTGAGCTTGAGAAATGGGAAGTGATTGCATGAAATTTGCAGATACAGAAAGCTGAAAACTATCAAAGGTCAAGTGCCATCAATGGGACTCCAGATTCAAGCTGATTGGCCTCATCATTACACCTCAGTCATGGATACTTCTATTTGTAAGTTTTGACTTGTCCTCCAATGGCGCAATTGGGGCGAGCATAGATATCTCCTGACCTTGAATAGGAGATATTTTTTTTGCATCCCCCTATATCTCTCCAGTGAAAGCAGGCCAACTGGATGTCAAATGAGCAGATGTGCCCTTTCTCTCTCCTGCGAATAAAGCCATAATAGCTATTGCACAAATGTGGCCCTGAACCTGAATCTGATACCATTCGTTATTCGTGCGTTCTGGAAGGGCGAATTGCGACTGGGCATTAGGTTGGTAACCTACGGCCAAATTACCGGACCCCGTCCATTCGATTCTTTTTATGCAATTTCAGTCGGAAAGATCCAGATTGCATTTTGACAAAAAGGTTAGGTTATGTGTGGTTAAGTTTACAATTTAATAACGAATAATGATTTGATCAAGAAATAACAAATTTCTTACGAAAAAAGAGAGATCAAACGAACACAGAAGAATATAGAGATTTACGAGGTTTACCCTAAATCGAGTTATGTTTTTGGGAAGCGACGGATCTCTTTATTATAGAATAATGATGTGTCTGAATCCTTAGGGAGTTTATATAAATATTTTTTTTAATAGATAATAGAAATTACAGACCGACTAGACCCTGAATTAATTTTTTAAAATATGACATCTATCTCGTGATAAAAAAATAAATCAATTCCGAATAACATACAGAATACCCTTAAAAATTTTCGTTGAAACGCTTGACTACATAAGGGGATTACAAAAGGATTACAATTGGATTCAGATTCAAGACATTATCAACAAAATTAATTAATAAATAGGATAAATTTAGCGATTGAGTTATGATATAAAGAGATCTAAGAAAATAAATTATTTAATTTTTATATTGTAATAAGGAATGACTTTTATATGTAATGTAATAATTTTTTTAATACCCTAAAGATTACTATTCTTATGAAAATAAAATTCCAGTTTACCTCCATTTAATCATTATTCAAATAATAAGAAAAAACAAATATAATATCACATCAAATAATTTAAATGTTAATAGAAATGCAAATAATAATAATTATTATAAAACCCCTAAAATTATTTATAATAAAATGTATGTATTATGTTGTGCTTGCAATTTAATACTACAAGAACTAATTTGGAACAAAATTGCCCTCTTTAAAACCCCCTTTAAATGTTAATCAAATTAATTTATTAAAAAATTTTAATTAAATAATTAAATGTTATCATGAAATTTTTTTCGGTGAGAATGTTATCATTGAGTTAGTTATTCTAGATTTTATTTTGTTTTATTTTTCATTGTTTTAAACAATCTAAAAACAGAAATCAAATTTGGCAAAAGTTAGTAATCTCAAGTAAGTTGATTTGTGCAATCTCCAATATAACTAGAAAGCAGTTCATAAGTTACTTTGAAAAAGTTTTAGCGTTTGATAATTTTATAATATGATCCTAGATATCAATTTTACTTATAAGTTAAAAAAAAGAAAAGAATTATTTCTTTTCTAAATAATTTAGTTAGTTAAAATATAAATAATTAACTATTATTAATATAAGTAATTTTATCCAAATATAGAATCACTTATTTTTTTAAAAAATAAGTTTTAATATTTTATATGAGCTAAATCGAATAAAGTTCTTATAGCCTTGTTTTCCTGATACTGCCATCAATTAGATCGTGTATAAAATGTTGAATTCGGTCAAACTCAATATATGCGTAGGGCATCTCAAACCGAGAGGGCTATGATGGAGTGATTAAGTAAGATTTTGAGTTCGAATTTTGTGAATATAAAAAAAATTGTTAAGAATTTTTTTTGTCACTATTAAGTATGCAACTCGAGGTAATCTAGTCGAATTAGTTGGACTCGATGATAGATCGACATTCAATTTGTGAACAATGCACTTTTTAGCACCGTACAGATTGAGTCGTCGACATCGTTTTTATACCTAGGGCTAGCTAAAAAGAACTGATCCTTTTTAAAGGAAAATGATGGTCTAGAGCTAAGTTTACTCTCTGACTTCAAATTTTTATTCTTTCCATTGTCAAATTTTCTCGGTGTACTTCTCCACTTCCATTTTCCAATAGGGGAGACATAGCAAAATAGCAATATCACCCAATTGGCCAATTGGGGTTTGAGGCAGTATTATTTGTGTGCCAATGACTCGGCGACACGTTTTGCATGCTACATAACAAATGCACAGGGCAATTTGAAAACCAATAAATAAATTTCACTATTTAACAGTGTTCATTCTTCAGTGCATATGATTGTTTCATTAGACGCACCCCCCCTACTGTTCCTACTTCAAATGCCGTTCCTTCAAACTGTGAATGATTGTTACGCCCACTCTGAAAAGCCCATGCCTTCTTTTATTATCCTCTCTCTCTCTCTCTCTCTCTCTCGTTTCCCGAGCTTCTCTTCTTGTTTTAATGTGTTTCTTCTCCTGATGCTGCTGCCTCATCACTCATGGATATATTCCTCAAAATCAGGGATGCGTGAATAGTTCCTCTCTCTCTCTCTCCCCCCTCCTTTTTTTTTTTTTTCTTTTCTTTTTCTGGTTATATATATGTATGTATATATGGAATATGGAACAATCTGGTCCATTGTTGTGGGCAGATATTTCTCCACAACTGTGCTGGAGCAGTGGAGCTGGTACAGGGGGAAATGTTTGAGGAAAGCAACTCATGTTCGCTGCTCGTCTTGTATCACGCATTCAGGGGGGGGGGTCCCCTTTTCTTATTTGGCCGTTCCTTCGGCCAGCACCAATCAGCAACTCCCTGTGTTTGTTCTCTTCTTCCTTGTTTTTTCCCCCTTTTTTTCCCATCTTTTCTACTACTATTATTACTTTTTTCTCTTGGAAATCATATCTGATCCGGATCTAGTTCATATAATATATTATATGTATTATTGTACTGCTACATATATAGATAGATATCTTTATATATGTTTCTCTTTTCACCTTTGGACGTGATGGTGGCAGCTAACATTTTTTAGGCCTTTGTTTGGCACAACATCAGAGTGATTAGTAGAAGCCACCATTCAAGTGCCAACTGACAAGTGTTAATTATTATTATTATTATTATTATATGTAACATAATATTTTTCAAGAAGGAAAAATTAAATATTTTTTCTGATGATTTTTGTCGCAATTAAATCAGATCTTATTTTCTTTTTTACTGTCCCTATAAAATCTTTGATTAAGGGAAGCCAAATTGTGCTGCCACTTGAAGGGGGCTGCCCACTAAGCATAAATATAAAAATTCTAAATACACCCCCCTCCTCCTCCAGTTCTCCCCCTTGTGCAGCAGCGGAGTTGCAAGTCCACACCTTCTAAAATAAGAAAGTGCAAAGTAATGGAATCTGCTCCCCTGCAAGAGCCACCGCCACCGCCATCGCCACCTTCTCCTCCGCCCCCTCTCGACCTCTCCCTCGGCCTCACGCCCACGTCGCCGCCGGCGGCGGCGGCGTCGGGGCGATCCGGCCGCGACCCGAAGGACGTCAGGCTCTTCCCCTGCCTCTTCTGCGACAAGAAGTTCCTCAAGTCCCAGGCGCTCGGCGGCCACCAGAACGCCCACAAGAAGGAGAGGAGCATTGGCAGCTGGAGCTCCCACCTCTACCTCCCCGCGCCGCTGCCCCCCGACCACCCGACCCTCTCCTCCCTCCCCATCGCCTCCCACGCGTGCAAGCCAGACGTCGCCGGCGGCCCCTCGAGCTACTACTACTCCTCCCACCACGGCGACGGCGGCGGGGTCAAAGGTGTGTTCGCTGCCGACAGCGCCGACGCGTCCGGCTGCTTCTACAGGGCCCCGCGGTTCGCCAACGACCTCCCGTTCCTCGTGACCGTGAGCAGCGGCCGGGCAATGTACGCCGCGGCGGATCCGCCCGCGGGCTACGACGAGACCGTCGACCTCCTCAACTGGCAGCGCGGCTCCCGCACCCTGCCCGCGGACTCCTGCGGCGGCGCCGATGCCGCCGCCGCGCCGGACGGCTCTCCCTCGCTCGATCTCTCCCTGAGGCTGTAGCGCGGGGTCGTCGCCGGAGCCTGCCTACCCTGTCCTTGTAGCTCACTTGTGCCTTCTTTTTTGCTTTTTCCTTATTTTGTTATCTGCTCTGTATTCAATGATCTCTTCGTGGATTGGGATCGAATTGGTCGCTGCTCATTGTTCATGGCTTTGCTTTGGGGAGGACGACGAATGATGGCCAGTAGTACGAGAGGATAAGGAGGGAGGGAGGGGATCGAAGAAGAGACACATGCATGTGAAGGTGGCTGGGCTTCGTGCTCTGTGGTGGCGATGGTGGTGGTGGGGGCGGGGGCGTCTGATATGGTGTTAAATGTACGTTCTGATGTGGGGAAGATGTTACATCACGTACCCACCACCACTGGTCACACACACCACATCATCCCCTCTCTCTCTGCCCCCTTGAGGACGTTGGCTCTGGTTTCATGAGCTCATCAATGGATTCCTGCTCCTTCCGTCCTCCCCCTCCCTCCCTCCCTCCCTCCCTCCCTCCCTTTTGGTGTGTCCTGTAAGCGAGCAAAGTTAATGCTTTTGTTTTAGAGGACATGCATCAGCTCTGTCCGGAAGCAGATCGATCTGCTGAGCTTTTGATCGAATGGGTATCTCTTTTGCATGTCTTGAAGTGTCTCTGTCACCAAAGTTTTCGGTAACTTATGCTTTTTGGCTTTTTTACCAACTTATTCTTGTATTACCGCTAATTAATACAAGCTCATCACTAATTAATTCGACATCATAAATGACTTTTACTTAGTCTTTGCATATGACATCAGGCAAAGATTTACTGAAAAAAATCTTCTCCTTGCTAGGCAAAGATTTCTTGTTAGATTTCTCGTGAGAAAAAAAAGTCAGCGGTTCTGTCCAGAGATGAAAGATGGATTTACAGTCCAATTTGCCAGGACATAATTTTTTTTTAGAAAAGCTAGAACCTTTTTTCCTCTTTTTTGTCGAATCAATCTATAATTATAATGTTGATAAAATAAGATGAGATATCTCTTCATGACTCCACTACTTTGACTCAATTCATATGATTGAATCAGTTCAAGTTCTCCACATCAGGATTCATGAAGGAAATAGAAGTATGCTTTACAGTATAATTTTAACTTGTAGTACAATTTAAGGCCAAGTGAACGAGCGACTTCACGTGTTAATGCCTTGCACATCCTGATGCAGATAAAGACTGTTTAGGTGCTGTTTGAGTTGCAAGTATCATAGTGCAACAATTAATATTGCCACTAAAAGGTAAAAAGTTGTACTCATTCCCAGCAGACTCGCACATAGTTTACTACTTTTTCGGATGTTAGGGAGAAGCACCAGATTCGAAAAAGAAAAAAAAAAGGATAAAAAAATATTAATCAAACACCAGAAACTATGAGATTCAACACACACAAAGAAGAAATAAAGAAACAGCCAAATCCATAAGACCAGAATAAAACTCAAATTGATCAGCCACTTTCAGGATATTAATTTTTAATCATCATCATCATGATTAACAATGTTGTTTATATATCGTCAAGTAGAAGACCCTGTTTATGGATTCAATTCATCTAAAACAAATTGCACATACGATCATAGATTTCTGATCTTTTTGCCTGCCAGAGAAAGCAATATGCATTCCTGTCTCATCATGCAGCTCGATTATTGTTTAAAAAAAGAATTCTCCTTCTCTCTTTTTCTTCCTTGAGATTGTTACCAGAATGCATGTGTCCAAGTGGACTGATTCCGGATAATATCATCCCAGCACTCCTCATCTACAAATTGTGGTGCCTTTTTCAGTAGAGAAACTCACAAGGTGATGTGCAAACAAATCTCAGACAGTTCAGAATTAGCATTTGGAAAGGCAGCAATAAATGCCCGGAGACAGTCATCTCCACCAAGGAGAGAGCCCCACGAAGAGTGGAGAGAGAGAGAGAGAGAGAGAACATACGATGCCAACCAATTCCGGAGATGTTTCAGGTTTTCTACTCATCCTCCAGAGGGCTGTAATGAAAGATGAGCAGGTTAACAGGTTCTGAATCATAACAACGGGGGCAACTTGATCAAGTGGAACAGGAGCACAGGAGGCCCACGATAAATAAATAAACAAATTGTGTGGTGCGTGTTTAGCTCTCGGGGCGCCATCAAGTGGGGAGGGGGGGAGTATTAATAATTCTGAACAGTGCGCCACAGCAATTAAACTGCACATTACGAGTTCGCTGTGACAGTTTGGCCTGTTCCCCATTCCCTGCGTCTCTCTGTCAATTCCCCGGTGGTCCTCCTGTAGACGAGTCTTGTTACCTTGTGTTATACATTTTTTATATACGTTTGAAAGGGTGTTAAATTTGATGTGCCGATCAATTTTTTTTAAAATTTAAATTGTTAAAAAAATAATATTATTTATTTTATATTTTTAATATTCTTTTTAATATTTGAATCGTTGATAATTTTTTGTCTAATTCAAATTTAACACGTGAATAATAAAAAAAGAAAATTATTTTTTAATAAAAATTTAACGAGATTCGAACTTTTGATTTTTGATTCTGATATCATATTAAATTTGATGTGCTAATTAATTTTTTTAAAAATTTAAATTGTTAAAAAGAATAATATTATTTATTTTATATTATTAACAGAATGAGAGAAAGAGAGAGAGACGGGGAGATGGTCACTTGCTCTTGTTCGCGAGTAGTTCAGAATTGAGTCTGTTAGGAGGGATCTCCTATTCAAGTTGGCAGGATAAGATGCTCCCAAATCGGTCACGTTCAGTGTGGGTGGGGGGAGTCGAGTCACAACAAAAACAGGAGAGAGAGGGGGAGAGAGAGAGCAGGGCTACGTGTGCGGGCAGGAGTGGGGGGAGGTGGATAGGCTGGCACTGGTGGGGGATTCGCCTGTCGTACAATTACAAATGACTCCATTGGGGGCCAAAGCCAACTCTGTCCATTCCGTACAGAGAGCCTTTAACACCAAATTGACTCCTCCTCCCCCCGCCCCATCACTCGCCATTTTTTTTTTTACTTCTCTTGTCGCGGCACGAAACGGAACGAGAGACTCAGACAGAAAAAAAAAAGGAATGCCGCCATGAAACAGCAGGAGCCCCACGACGTCGGCACGACTGTGCCAATTCCTGTTACTCCACTGCCAGACGAGTGAGACCTGCGAGCAGCCATGGAGGGAAAAAGTGGAAAACAAACGAAATGATGAACAGGACTCGACTCATCTGATCAGCGAATCATGGCATCTCGTCGTTCGAATTTTGTTAGGCAGATAGATATTAACAGCTCTGAATTATCTGCAGATAAAAATCTCATTTTGGAGCCCCCCTTCCATCGCTGTCCACTTGCCTCTCTCAAAGGCATTGTTAAATTGCAGTCTCAAGCTTTCTTGGGGGAGTGTGGTGTTACAGTGAAGGCTTCTAGGAGAAATATGAGCTCAATTTGGCTATCACAAGCAGACACATGAGGAGCCAAATTAAAAAGAATGGGGGGTGCCAGTTGCAGTGATCCCTGCTGTTCTCATGTGTTGCTACAGTGGCTCCTTTTTGGAGCATGTTGTCGATAAACAAATAATTTGTGGACTCGAGCAGTTAATTTAATTGAATTTGCCATGAAACCAACAGAGAGAGGACATGAGAGATTTCCTCTTTTTGAAAAGCTCTTGCATAAGCATATATGTCCTTTGAGGCAGTAGGCTCTGCTATGGCTTGCTTTTGTCCATATTAGCTATTAAGATTATGTCGATTATATGCCTTTACTTTTTTTGTACCACTCATCATAGATTATGTTTATTTTGCTCTCAGAGATCATAGATTATGTTTATTTTGTTCTCAGAGATCATAGATTATGTTATTTTCTTCTCGAGGATGATGATTCAGATTAGATAGATTTCTAACTCCGGGCCAATTAAGTATGTTAATTAACAGCCGAACCATTGGTCAGGGACTCAGTGGCATATTTGATGAAAGAACCATTTAAGAATAATGACGGGGGATAAGTATGAATCTAGCTTGTCAAATGGATAAATAAAAAAAGAAAAAAACACTATGTATCTGATGCAAAATCCAAAAGTGGTGACTTGTGGTCAGTTCAGAGATCTTAATTAAGATATTCCCAACTGAGCAGCTGGCTTTGGGTCATCTCAGCCGTTTGTTTGAACTCCGATCACTAGATTAAGGTCGCTAATTATATTGTAAGAATCCCACTCTTCAACTTATAATTGCTCCTTAAACAACGCTGGTTGGGTTGATTGATAGCAAAGTTAAGTTATAAGAAACCAACAATGATCGGTGCAGTAGTAGCGGACTGCATTTCAAGCAGTTCGACGGATGTTAGTAGTCTCGAAATCGATCTTTGGTGTCGTTGCATTAGTCAGGGGTTTTAAACTTTTTTCGCTCTCACTCCGATACCAAATTAATCGGATACTAGTAGGTTGTTATCGAAAGAAAAGTTAAGTTCCAAGAAGCACTCGACGGATGTTAGTAATAAATTATTATTATTTTAACTTCTCAGTTTCTAATTAGTCGAACGTTAATTACAGAAATCTCTCGTAGACTCGGGCCGATTAAAAAAACTTATAATTGCTCGTTATTTTAGAGTGTTGATAAGGATTTGAATGTTTATCATGACAATTTCCTAAAGGTTAGGCTTATTAGTCATTTAAATTGGTGGAATTCTTTTGTGAATTATAAGATGTTATTACATTTTGATTTACATGACCAAATCTCTTGTGTTTCCTTTTATGTGTGATTTGTCAACACCGAAAATGAAAAAAAAAACAAATATTTCGTTCACTAAACCAATGTCCTCTTATAATAAAAAAAGTAGATTAACACAGTTGACTAACTTGATCTCTTCTTGTGTTGATTAATTAGTAAGTTATATTTAGACGGTATCGTAAAACTTTGGGATATCAAATTAGAAGAATATATTAATTTTGACATATATATATATATATATATATTTCTTGAAATAAGTTTGACTTGTATAGAGATTGATTAAATTGAAAAGTTGCATCCATCTTCTATAGTGTATGAAGCCAAGTCACATCATTAACCATCAGGAAGGCTATTAAGCAATCACTCACGCCAGTACTTTTCATCCACATGGCTACATGCATCTTGATTTGTTTCTTTATTACTCAAATATCTTTAGCAATTATTTGGTTGGCATGGTCATGGTGTGATCGAATTGAGGAAAGAGAAACTTTATTTAATAATGTTTTTTTTTTTTTTGCATTCTCAATTCTTATTAACTGCCATTTGAATTCATGGAGCCTCCGAAATCTGAATAATAAAATTTCTCTAATATGTCAATCAAAGTTTACCCTAATTTATTTAAGGGTGTTGAACCCGACTATCCAATCTAATTTGGATCGGGTCGGATACGGATTGAAAAATCTCAGCTCGAGACGATCTCACCTGATGACTCGCTTTTTAATTTTTTTAGTTAATTTCAGCCTTAAATTTGATTTAAAATTTATTAAAATAATTTTTTTAATTAAAAAATAATACTCAAATATTTTATAATAATTATTAATTAATTTTATATTGAAATAATATGGAAATTAAGAAAAAATTTAAAAAAAAAGAAAAAAACAAACTCAGTCCGATCTGACCCTAAGGATTTTTTACCTAACCTCATCAACGGATCGAATTTATTCTTGGGTCAAGTCCAAGCCGATCCATCAACATCCTTAAATTTATTGGTGAAAAATTTGGTGTGCAGTTCCATGATATATATCTAGGACTAGAATATGAACTAAAAGAATTATAATAAGTTTGATAATGAAAATAATTATCTTTTTTTAAATAAGCCTTCATCAATATCATAACATATATTTAACAACAAAAGTCTCATGACCCTATCAAATTCTGTATTCAATTTATGTTTATATGGATAGAAGAAAAAACTTCAAGGGAATTAATTTGCAATTTTTTTCATGATTAACTGTATTTTTTATAAGTGGGATATAATTTGTGAGAAATTAATTATATTGTATATTCTTTTTTCCAAATTATAACTATTTTACTAAAAAAATTATTGTTCCGGAGATAGCACCAAATCAAAATTGGAAAATTAATGCGAAAAATACTATGGACACTACTTAACGTTATCATTAATGTGTCTTTATGATGTTGCATTTTAAACATCTTGATAATTGTGCAATTAAATACTTTAAAATAAATAATATTAACTGAATTTTAAATTGTAAAAAGATACATGTTGTAATCAATTAATTTATTTAATTATAAGAACACATATTAGTTTGAAATATTATAACAATTAAGTTAAGGGTAAAAGGGGTCATAAGATTGAAGAGAGTCATGTAAAATCGAGGATCCTAAATCCTACAAATTAATAAAAAATATGTTTTAAAATATAATAAATATTTTTATAACTTTTCCGCACCCACTTCTTAAATTATACCCTTTTAAATCATATTTTTATCGATTCTTAAGTTAAAATATAATAAAAATAAATAAAATATATTAAACTTCATAAAAACTAATTGTTTTGATGATGAATATAAATTTTTTATTATTTAAATATTTATATTAAGCATATGAGATCAAATAAGATCGCAAAATAGTATGATCGAAATCAATAATTTACACGTAAGATGCTCAATATAAGATTGAGATCGGTGAGAGATTATAAAAATGTAAAATCAAAATGAAGACGTTGACAACCTCATGTATAAAATCTTTTAAGTTTTAAAATGTAGTTTCCATTTGGTTTAAGTAATTAAATAATATTTCTAGAATAAAATTTAACTAAACTGCCCTTGATTAATATATTACTACTCAGCTATGCTTGTTTTTTCTTTGAAAATTATTGCTTTAGGGATAACAAAAAAGGTAAATAATGTGAAAATAAAATTTAATAAAAAGTAGATAGAAAAAATAGTTTATGTGAGGTAAAATATTGCAAAAAAGTTAATTATAATCAACAATCTCATGTTTTTAGAGTGGTAGTAGAAAATGAATTATCATAAATTGATGTAATTGAGAACAGATAACTACGATTTTTTTTGTTTTGATCAAAGTAAACTTTTGGAGAAAATAAATTGGAAGTGAATTTAATAAAAGTGTTTTTGTTGTATGGCTTCAAAATATGATAAAAATAATTTTTGAAATATAAAATAGCTTTATATGAGAAAATTGAATATGATAAAAAAAAGTTTTTTTTCAAATTTTATCTTTCATTCCTGATCAAAAGAAAATTATTTTCACGAGCTACTGATTTTGAATTTTCAAATAGTAAACAAATATATTTTTGGACAATATTTTCATGCATCGTAACATAAAATGGATAGCTAAAAAATCACATTGATATATTTTATGAGTCACATTCCATCAAATTTTATGAAATCATAGGGTTCTTATTTATCAAAAGCGTCTTGATATATTTTTGCAAGGAAATACTCCAAAAATGAGTCTTTCCAAGTGAGAAAGGAATGAAGGATATCTAAAAGGTGATACGGAATTTGTAGTATAATTGCAGGATAAATTGGACTATGATGATTTCAATGTAGGTAGATTTATAATTTGTGAACAATGTGCGTAATCGTTAACGTTACATATTGAGAAAAAAATTAAAAAATTAGTAAAGTCTTATTTATTTGTTTAGGTATGGATTTTTTTAAATTTTGGTTAACGTGTGAAAGGCTGAATAAAGTAATGAAAAATAATTAACCTTTTATTCCTTGGCTCATATCGCAAGTAAAAAATTATTTTTAAGGTTAGAATGTTAATTTTGTGTGCTAGATATTGTGCTAAATAGGAGTGCAAAAACGTTCTTTTTTCCTAATTAAAGATGCTATTTCATTTCCAATTCAACTTGATTCACCATAGATGGAAGAAATTCCCATCGAATTGTAATGGTGTTCTTGATAATAAATATGTAGAAGTATGAATTTCAGCATATTTCTCCACAAGAAATCTTTTATAGTTCACAATTTATAAATATTGGAACTCGGATGTAAATTTTTTTTCGAACGAGATCCACCGATGTTCAGGACTATTAGCACTTGATTAATTCGATGTTCGGACAAGAGCGATATGAATAAACACTGACCAAAGTGATGATTCTGAGAATCGAACTTGATGCTACTAGCACCCAGTGATTCCAGAAGATAATCCCACTGTCCAATTGTGTCAACCATGGTTGAACGCAAATGTAAATTGATTGCATAGTCCACAAGCCCCTAGAGATGGTAGCCGTAAAGTTACAAGTTTAAAATATGAATAAAGGCATAATAGAGTTGTAAAACACACAGATTCGAAATCTATGTACATCATTTAATTTTTGGACATTTAACTGATCTAATAATCATGCTTCCCATCTATCCTTTAACTCAATTACGTATGATTAATCACCTATTTTAAGCTTTGCTTTCTTATGTAAAGTTTATCACGTGTTTAGAATCACATTTTGTCATAACTTTAACAAGGACATTTAGCTGAATATTTTAATATTTCGAGTAGGATTTTGTTGTATTATGTTGAAAAATTTTTGGTACCTGTCAATCCGCATTGATATAACGAAGGATAACAAGTGGAAAAACAAAAAATCACACGGGAAGAAAGAAATATAAATTTACAATTCGAATATTATCTCCTACATCCACTGTCCATCTTCTTCGATAATATATGGTGCATAACCGTCATTACATATGAATTTTGAGCAGTAATTCATAATACCATATTTATAATATATGGTAGTTATGATAACCAATCAAATTATAAAAATGTAATCTCTTAGGATGAGTTCATTGCATTGTCGTTCAAGATTATCTGACAATGTATATATTGCCTCTTAAAAAGATTGTTACTTATTAAATTATCAACAATGTACATTACCTTGTTAAGTATGTATAAGTAATCTATTTGACAATTCATATTAGTTATACAAAAAACAAAGATTTATGCGTTAATATATAGTTTTTTCTATTTATAATTATATATATAATTTATTTTGAATTTCGTAAACTTAAATCACAAACACATACTTTCATTCATAAAATAAAAAAATAATATTTTTTTAAAAATATGATAATAATATATTCATAATAATTAATTAAGATTTATTTGATTTATTTTAGAATTTGTTTAATCAGTTTTATATTTTATCTAATTAGTTTTATAGTTTATTTAAATAAAACTTCAAAGGATAAATTTGGATTGCCACCCCTCTCATAGGCAATCTACATTGCCATAATGTGAATTTCTACGCAATCCAGATTATCCATTATCTCTTACAAGTGAATAAAGTAATACATTTGGCCCAAGTAATTTAATACAACATTACCTGATAATTTATAAATATTACCTCTAGATAAATGCCCCCTTAGTATCTACTCTACAATAATTAATAAATTGGTTAATCAATAAATCAAGGTCCAACTAATTTTCAACAATTTTTTACTTGGAGACTAAATATTTTAAGATTGAGTTGCTTCTGTGTGTGAAACTTTGGTTGACTCTTTCTTTCAACTAACTATGAAGGAAAATGAAAATTGCACAGAATCTTAATGTTTTTTTATCACCACCTTGGTCAACATATTAGCTAAGTCCTTTGAACCTCAAGTCTTTTTCAATCACCAAGATCTCTAATAAAATGGTACTATTGTATGATGTGCTTCATCAAATGCGCTCTGATTGTCACTGTATAAATTCAATATGTTGATTTTGTTCAATTCATCAACAAATTTCTTTAGATAAATCATCTCCTCACATGCTTCTATTATAACATGATTCGGTAGTACAATCAGCAAAAACCCTTTGTAGTTGACACATTCAATTTTTAATTGTGCCACTTAAAGTGTATACTTTTGGAACAAAGTTTTTTATATCATAACTAATTATATTTTGATGACACAAATCTCAATTAGCAAAGTGTCAAAAATTTTAAGTATGGATGAATTATTTTATGCATTGAATTTAAAATCTATCTTTGAATATTTCATTCATATTTGGGCTTACATGTGAATGTAAAAATTACAGATAATATTATTAACTTTTCAATAAATAAAAAAATCAAATTATTTTGCTAACTATGGGAAAGGTTATGTGCAGAATAGTGCATGATGATTGATCAACTGATATGTTGAATTAATGGATCAATTCACCTAATCAGTTAGTAAGTAAAATGCAGTAATTGATCGATATTGGAGGACCAGTTGAAGTAACCGATTGATTGGTGACTACAATATTGACATCGAACAAAATGAAGTCACGAGTGATCTTCATTTCAAAAAATAAAATGGTTCAATAGATGACATTAGTGTCTATGTCGATCGAAGGAGTGGTTGATTGGTCTGAGAAAACGATCAATCAATTGACCTTCCAAAGGAGCGATCGACCAGTGAACAAAGTGGTTGACTATGGGGTGAAAGATCATATTTTGACCAAAGAGTTCGAAAATATGTCTGAATGGCCAAATGAATATTAAAAGGTTGTAAAAGAGTCCCAATTGTGAAGAAAACATTAAAACCTTTGAAAAAAACTTGGAAGAATATTTATGAAGTCCATTTGAATCGAGAAGTGCAAATCTTACTATCATTCTCTCGTCTTCTTCTCTTGTGTGAACCTTTGATTGTAAAAGAGACATTGAGAATGTTTTTTAAAATGTGTATATGAGGTTAATGCCTTGTGGTTAAGGCCTTAAGTGATAAGATATTGTACCTTATCTCTTGAATAAACAAAAGATGAATGCTAACTTCCGAGTAGAAGATGCATGTCTTATCTCTCGAAGCAAAGAAAAGACTATGGTAAAATATTTTTCCCTTGCCCAATTTGAATATTGAAATAAAGGAAGTGTGATAGTGCAATCTCTGACGATCTTGAGGTCGAAAAGTCAGAACAAGGACGAAAGCCGATGTATGGTCAAACCTTATGAACAAACTATAATACATTTTGCCTTTGCCTTTTACTTTTTCTCTCATTTCCACTTATTAGTTTTAAATTTGACTGAATCGATTTTAGGTTTTCACAATATGTTGTGTATAATCGATATTTTTATTTAACACAAATTATCCCCTTCATTTGATGCTTTATGATCCAAAAATCGGTATAATAGGATATTAATTTTGATATGAAAAATTATAAACATTATTTTGAAATTTTAAAAAGGTCTTCAAATGATATTTTCATTGATATCTTCTTCTTTGAATTTAATGATTTTCAAATTTTACTTGTCAAACTTTATTTTAAAACTCGAAATACATTTTATTGAGTGGGGAAACTCTAAATATTATTTTAAAGTATTCTACTTTTTATGAGATTTAATTAGTTTTGTTGTATGATAAAAATAACACATCGGATGTGGACAAAGAAATGACAATTCTACATTTATGACATCCAAGAATGAATTATTATACTTCAATGACAAATAGCGATGATAATGAGGTGGCCTCAACTTCCTCTCATTATTCTACTAATGATAATGATGATGAGATCAATTTTAATATGAATGACGAATTTTTTTTATTTGAAAATATCTTTATCTTGAAATGAACATAAAATTGTTGTGAATGATTTTGATCACTTGCAAAATGATTTTGAAAATTTTAAAAGAGAAATAAAGTTCTTAATAAAATATTTAAAAATAAAATTGATTCATGTTTAATGAAAAATGAAACTTTGAAAGGTAAAATAAATTCTTTGACCAAAAAGGTTGTTACACATTTGAAGCATGCTAGGAATGTTCAAAGGCCTATTTATGTTGTTAAAAAAATTTAAAAACTTAAATGGACATTATTTAAAATGGGTTTAATGTTCGTGCTACCCTTTTTAAAGGTAGCACCATCATACGTCTATTAATCATCGAGCTTTTCATGATAGATGATGGATTGACTAATTGAATAATTTTTTGATATATCGCTCATTATAAATTGAACGATGATTAATATGCATATGATGGTGCTACCTTTTAAAAGAGGTAGCACAATATTTTTTTCATTTGAAATATACTTATTCTTTGAAACTCAAACATACTCATTGATCATTATTTAGAATACAAACATTTTTATTATTATTATTTTAATATTAAATATTATCATACCTCTCATGATGAACATTGAAATTTAAACATACACATGATCATTTTGAAAAATCATGTGTGATTTGTTATGCTTGTGAATTTCATTGCAATTATACATTTGGGTGCTAAATAAAAAAAATTATAACTAACACTATTGGTCCCAAATAAGTTTTGATACAAAAATTCAAATGATTTTCGCGAGGTTTGTCTCACATGAGAAATAAAATTGCATGCGAAAAAAGTGAACGTATAAAGTTTGTGATGAATTTTTTTTGTACATAAGAATGAAGAGTTGAAATTATATTAATATTATGCATAATTATGTTTTGAATTTGTCTATTTGTTATAACAATTAGTGCATTAGTACATAATTGATAAAAGATTAGGACTTTTATATATTAGGAGTAATTATTCATGGATGATAATCTTTTATAAGAAAAGTCATTAGATTTCAACATTATAATTTCATTTTAGTATTGTTTATGCATGAATGTTAGTGCTATCATTTGAGAGTTAAAACATATATTGATATTTCGATATTTGACACACCAAATGTAATGATAAGAAAATTAATTTTTGATATCATGTCTCATCATGTTACTTATTTTGAGCATTTCAAACTATTTTTCATATTCAATCTTGAAAATGCATATATTTCTCATTATTCTAAAATATATTTATTTTCTTTAAATTCAGCTTTATCTATTATGAGTTCACTAGGCAAAGTCCTTGCCCCGCACCACATGGCAAGAAAATAGCATAAGCAGAACGACATGACTCCAATATGTTTACATAAGATAACGAAGCACATGAAAAAATGAGCCAACACTACCTGATAGGACCTCAAGTTTAATGTTGAAGACATAATCCAAAAGAAATTGATTTAACAAGAAGAATCTACGTAAGGGAATGTTAAGATAATACAAAGGTTCATTTAGCATCCTGTATAAAGTAAATAATGTGGCATACAAATTAGAGCTCATACCTTAGATTTAACAACATTTTATTTTTCATGTCAGCCTATTCAAGTCATATACGAGAAACCCTAAAGATCCTGAGTATCAAAAGTGTCAAATCGCGCTCTGCTGGCCATCCTTTTGTAGTTTATTGATTAAGTTGAAGATATGCTCGCTGTCCGAAGATAAAATTGGAGAAAGTAATATATTGTTTCATAGAGCAAAAGACCAAACACCGACATAAGTTGGTAGTCTAAAGTATTGCGACGGTTTAAATAGAAGATTGAAGAATTTGAAACTATAGTGCCGAGGACATGGTTAACCTAAATGAGGGAAATATCATGGATACATTCAAATGAGCATGTCGATCTCTTACTTATCTTATTTTTTTTATTGCATTTTTCTTCTTTTTAATGCACTCTTGTAGGTTACACTTAGCATAACTTGACAATGAAAATTTTATAATTCCATACTAAAAAAGCCTACCCCAAGATTATCTTCATGCCATCGCCAATGTAGAATTCACATCTATTGAATAGTAGGGGAGATCAACCTATTACTCCCTCGATGCCTTTGTAATTAAGCATTATTTTCTCAACAATGATTCAAAACTTCCATAATCCTAATGCATTTGCCTCAATTGTGAGGTGACAACTCATACGTCAGAATCTTTCAATCAAGCTATCAAAACATTTAGCAAGACATAAAGAAAAACTTCCATTGCACTAAATCAAAGATAGCTTCTTTAGATGACAAACAAATCTAGATGTCGCATGGATCTATCGTAAGCAAAAATGACCCGGTGATATTTGTATATTTTGTGTTGTCTTGTGCGATTGATCCTTAAAAAGGTTGAAGTGATTTGATGTGGGTGTTTGTATAGGCTTGACATCTTTCACAAAAAAATTTCAAGCACCTTTTCCACACATGATTATTGTGTCAACTTCATTGTACCTACTTTCTTATTCCAGACAAACTCCATATTTTTTCAGTAGCTCCCAAATCATTCATCTCAAACACATTTGATACAGTTCTTTCAACCTTTTGAATTCTATCATATATGAACTTGAGATGATAATATCATCAACATGCAATAATATTATGATATAGCAATTATAAAAGGGTTTAATGTAATAACGATGGCAATCGCATGCGAGAGGGGGGCAGCGGCCAGGGAGAGGGGAGGAGAGACGGTCGTCGCTGGTGGTCACCAGATGGGGAGGTCGCAGCATAGACGGTGGTCGCTGAATTGGGAGGTCGATGGTGGGCAGCGCACAGGTGATCAGAAGGAGAGGAGGAGCCGTGAGGAGGGCGCTCACGACCGTTCGATTAGAAGAGGGGGTGGCAGTCACATGCGAGAGGGGGGCAGCTATCGCAAGGGAGAGGGGAGGAGAGAGGGTCGTAGGCGATCACCGCCGGTGCTCACCGGATTCGGCCACAGCGTCGCCACAACGTCAGGTGGTTGCTGAATGGGGAGGTCGGCGGCGGGCAGCGCACAAGTGATCAGAAGGAGAGGAGTCGGGAGGAGGGCGCTCGCGACTGTTGCTTAGACTCAAGCGATTTCATTTGGATCCAATGTTACACCTAAGGGGTGTTACACCCCCACTAATCCTTATATATAAATATTAAACCCACACACACGTGTGTGTGAGTTTAATGTTTATGCTACTCAGTTTAAGTGATAACATCATCATCTAATTCATAATGAATGGTGAATTCATTAGTTGATCACTTTATCCACTGTCTATCATGAAAAGAAGGATTACATTCTACTCCTGAAAACAGGTAACACAAATATCTTTTCCTATATATATATATATATATATATATATATATATATATATATATATATGGCCAACGGGTAATTTAATAGATATGCATTTCTAGAAGTTCAAAATGGGCCATAAATCTACATGCGATGAAAAAAACATTCTTCTATTGGATAAAATGACATCTGTGTCCTTGAGTAGTTATCGGAAGGAGTATACAACAACAACAAAGTCTTATCCCACTAAGTGGGGTCGGCTACATGGATCATACGACGTCATTATCGTGTTAGTATATGTCACAATATTCATAATCATTTTTTACCATTATCTTTTAAAGATCGACAACAAACTTATTGTTAGACATTAAGTTATTAAATTTCATATACCACAGTCTATGGATCTGTTTCAAATCATACAAACTCTTAGTCAATTTGCAAAATAGGTTTTCCTTATTAGGAATCTAAAACTCTTTTTATTGTTTCATATAGATCCTCCAAATTACCATGGATGAATGCTATATTTCAATCTAATTGCTCAAGATGAAAACCATACCTAACACCAATCTAATTATTGTTAGCTTCACAATCGGAAGGAAAAATTAGTATAGTGTATACCTTTATTTTTGTTCAAATCTTTTAATAACCAATCTTGATTTGTACCTCTTGTTACCATCCACCTCCTCCTTGATCCTATTCAATAAACACTCAAATTTATTCTTGTACAACAATTCATCTAATCTTGCATTACTAACTCTCAATTGACATAATGCTCAACCTTTAAAGTTTATGTAAAACATTCTAGTTCACTAGCATCAGTTAACAATATGAAATTCTGAGAAGAAAAGTACCTATTTGGTGGTCTAGTATTTAAGAAATTTCTCGATAGGTGGTGGAGTACACAATCTTGTTTGTATCAACTTAAGCTCTTGAACAACACTTCTTTTATTCCAACCACATTTTCATATGATATCCCCTCATGTTAAACTTGAGTGTTGTCTTACGTCCATGTATTTTCAAATTCTGCTCTATATTTATCTTTATGCATGAATTTTTATAGAATATCACATTTATTTCATTGATAACTTTTCTATTTTCATTAAATAAAAAATGATATCCAAATTCTTCAACATCATACCAATAAAGAAACATCTCTTATCTGTGTATGCAAAATTTATATGACATAAGAAAGATAATCGAAAAGTCTCAAATGAGAAAAAAATATACTTCTTTATTTCCATAGGCTTACTTTGACAGTCTGTTCTCCAATGCAATTTATCAAATATGCTGCTATCATGCTATGTTTATGCATCTGTCCAAAAATGACTTAGATAAATTTGCATGGATACTCATGCTCTTAGCACATTCATTTAGTGTCCTATTCATTCATTCAACAACACCATACTGCTATAGTGCCCTTGGAATTGTCATATTTATCGCGATGCCATGTTCTCTACAAAACTTCTTGAACTCATGATTCACATACTCAAGACCACTGTTAGACTGCAAATATTTATCTTAACGTCAATTTCATTCTCAACATGTGCTTTTCATTTTTTTTGAAAGTAGAAAATATGTCCGATTTATTTTTCAAAAAATAAATTCACACCATAATAAAATAATAGTAGATGAATGTCACATACTATTGAACCATCGGGAGATGAATATGGAGGTGGCCCCACATATCTTTATGCACAAGCTCCAACTTGTATGTATTTGACATCCTTGACACTTTGATGAAGCTTGCCTTCTTTTGCTTTCTTAGCACATAGTTTTCACAAAGTCTAGCATTACTTAGCTTTCGTATTCTACCCATCATGTGGAAAATTTTTATTCTTTTTTTACTTATATGTCAAAATTTATAATGCCAGACTTCAGACATATCATTAGAATTAATTGTTGCAATACATTTTTTTGTGTTCAACAACCTATATAGGGTATCCACCTTACTCCCATGTCTATGACCATGGATTCTTTGGTGAATGTTTCTCTTCAGTCCTGATATATGCATAACATTCTTAAACTTCTAAATAGTCTTATCGTTTGTCACAGTCTCTATGTTGCCCTTCTCCACAACTTTCAAGACTTTATTATTGGTAAGATAAATCTTTTTGAATTTTTTTGTGTAATCTTTCATACACTTCATTTATTTGATAAAGTGATATGAAGCTTCGAAATCCGCAATCCATGATTTTATTGGATTGTCAACACTCAAAACATGCATTTGAGATTTCTTTTGTTGCAGCATTTGCATACTCTTCCTTTTCTTCTTCTTAGGTGTTCTGCACTTTGCCTTTAGTTACTTGCAAAGCATGCAAATTCATCAGACTTTTCACCAAATCTTGACTGACTTCATCATCTTAAATCGAATATTTTTTTATTTTGTCCTCGCTGTTGCATTCTTCCTCTTCCATATCAACACTCATTGTCATGCTTGATATTTTTCTTATTTTTCTCTTGCGAATGTCTTCGTTTAGAATCAGATCCTGAATATCATCAAGTTTTAACTTCGTAGATTTGAAAGAACTACTAACTATTATCATAGTGGCACCATAATTTTTTGACAAAGAGGACAACAAGATTAAAGCTCGCTTCATCATTAGAAGTAATGCTCCCTGAACTCAGTTGTGTTATTGTGATAGTGAATTCATTTATATGGTCCATGATCGAAAACATATTCACGTTGAATAACTTTTACTTTATTTGATGCATACAACTTCTTGTACATGTTTGATAGTGCATTCATCAAATTCATCTTGATCTTCTCGTTCACAATGTTGAAGTCTACGTTGCATGCCAATGTCAACATGATAACACTGCATGCTTGCCGATCTAGGAGTGCCCACTCTTCAAAGAGAGACTTATCTTTATAAAAAGGCTCATGTAATTTCTTTTGGTAGAGGTAAACTTTAATTTCCATCTTCCAAAAGTCAAAATCTTTTTATCCTTGTTCCTAATTTTGACATTTGCATCATTTGTCACCATCACTCCCACCACTCACGAACTTTCTATTGTGCCTCTTATACCTGTTGTTAAGAAAATCTTGATGTCATGCACCGTTGTTGGAAAAACAAAGAACAAAAAGTGAAAAACAAAAATCACACATGGGCACTATTTGGCACATAAAAAAAAGAGTATTGACTAGCGGATAACATTTTGATCAAGTCAAAACTTTAATATAAGTGTTTGGTAAATATTTTTTAAAGTATCATTTAAATATTTAAGCACAAAACGCTATAAGCTACTTTCACTATCTTATAGAAATTTGATATTTTCTTCCTATTATATCATAAAATAAAAACTTTATTTAATTGTTAAAGTTTGTATATTATTTTTGTTTTAAAATAATAGATATTTTTATATTAAAATAATTTTAAAAATCATTATTCAAAATTAAATATTATTAATGATTTATTATGAATATGATTCATATAAGAAGGTTCGTAAATTATTTTTCTATGTCTATTTTTGTCATTGTGTAACTATACACCAATTTAATCGCTACATTAACTATTTTTTTTATAAATTTATTAACAAATCACTATCTTCTATCCCTTGATAGATAATCGCTATTTATAATCAAATTATTATCCTCTAATTAGGAGTGTTCGTGGGTCGAATTTGACCCAACTCATGAACAAATCTAACTTAATCCAACAAAATTTGATCGGGTCGGATTTCAACTTATTTAAGTCATAACCTGACCTATGTCAACTCGGATTATCCGATTATTATTTTTCTTTTTTATTTTTAATATAAAACACATTTAATATTTTATATTAAATACCAAAAAAATTGTTTGAAATATCTAGATATTTTCTACCTATGAAATATTTCATTTTGTATTTTTAAAATTTTAAATGATACAAAATACTTAAATCATGTAAAAATAATTTAAATTAAAAAAAACAAAAACAAAACTCGGGTGACGTTCACATCTGAATCGATGAACACTCCTGTCTCTAATTGAATTATTATCCTTTAATTGAATAAAAAAAGAGTCATAGAAAGACAGATGATGTGGAGATTTCTCCTACATCCATAACCGTCAACTCTTTCATGCATCACTCTCTTCTCCCTTATATGAGTCTTTAGCAATAACACACGATAGGGCACATGTATCCTGACATCATCGTGATATCATATTTGTAATATTTAGTACTAATCATGTCCCCCTCAATCTTTCTTTTATAAGAAAATTATAATACCTCATTATCTTTCCTACAATAATTAATAAATTGTTTATGCAATAAATGAGGCTCCAACTAACTTCCAACTTATTGGACAAATTTGTTCTTATGAAATCTCATTGGTCACAATCATACATACAATTTCAAAATGAACACCAATTATAAGTCAGTGTTATAACACGTGGCCCTAAATTTTTTTTCTCTTGTGGAAGGAGATGAAAATGACACCGAAAATTACTTTAGAGATGGGAACAGAGATACATGCCCCCATTTTGCATGATCCGGTCTTCGAAATTAATATCAAATTATTTTGATAATAATTTAATACTATTATTTTTTAAAACCTTATTGTAGGTAATTCTTAATTTTATATGACAAAATATAATGCTACGTTATTCTTACTTCATTTTTTATATGTATTATGTAATATCTTTTTATTATTTTTGTAAACATGAGTTTATTAATTTTTATAATGTTATTTTTTTAAAAAAATGCTGAAAATTTAGGATATTGTTGGGAGTCGATGGCTCATGGAGAGGGTAGATTATCCCATCTACAAGTGTAGGAGCGAAGTATGAGACAGTGGGGACACACAAACTAAGAACAATAATTCTTTTTTTATTCTGATGACATCTGTCCATAATAGGGAATGAAGGATATAACTCAGACAATTGAGCATTTTGTTCCGATGTTTTTAGTAATTTTTTTAGTACACGGTTAAATATTGAATTCTTGATAGCATCGCACTAAGAATATTGAATTCTTGATAACATCGTACTAAGAATGACATCCGATCCTATTTAGGATGGGAGAAATTTGAATTCTTGATAACATCATATTAGGAATGGCACCCGATTTTATTCGGAGCGAAGGACACTTCTCCCGCCTTGTTCCCACCCCACCCCGAATTCCTAGTGTAAGAATCCGTCCCGATCTCCGCGAGGACCCATTCCCCTCAATTTCTAAGTGAAAAAATATAAAATATTTAATATTTATAATATACATAATTCAATTTAACAAAATTGACCTAATACTCTTTGTTACAAGCTCCACAGTTTAATTAGAATATTAAAAATAGCAAAAAAATCCACCTAAATACATATGTCAAACAAAAAGTAGCAAATAAAAAATAAAAATAGCACCTCTGTGCACATAGATGATCGTACACAAAGGGCCTTCATTCACTAGTGCCGCATTCCTCCACGCAAGGTTATCAAGAGCATGGGCATGGCACTCTGTACAGAGGTGGACCTCCTCCTGTGTCCGATCGTTGCATGTTTGACCATCGTCGCGAGCACTGCCCTCCTCGTTGACGAAGTCGACGTCCAGCATCGTGGAGTTCGAAGGCCGCTGGGGTCGTGGAGGTTGAAGCCGCCTCGAGTGCCGCCATCTTCTAGTGAGCGCCGCTGTTGCTCTCCTCCGGTGCGTGTCACCGCCGCCCTCCTCTAGTGCCATGGATGAGCTGATCGACATCATGGTGGAAGAAAAAGGAAAGGGATCGACTGTTAGGTGGAAGAAAAAGGAGAAGAACATGGAGGAAGAAAGAGAATAGAATTATGAATTTAGGATTTATGTTATATATGATAGGATGGATGATTGAGATTTAATACCTTTGATATGAAGATTATATATATATATATATATATATATATATATATATATTAGGGTTGGGGATTCAGGGAACCCACGGGGGGTGAGGGACAATTTGCCTTCCCACCTCTGACCTTGCGGGGAAAAAAATTCTTCCGAATACGAGGCCCGATAGGAAATTTCTCGCGAGACTCGTTGGGGGTAGAGGATATCACCATCCCAATATCAGATAATTGAGCGTTTTTTGTTCCACAAACTTGTTACTGTTATGTTATCCCTTTCCTTAATCATGTCAGTTGGAAACAATAACACAATTCTTTTTTTTTCTTAAGTACTATGAGGAACACTAATTTTTTAGCCAAGAATCTTAGGAGCAATGTTGTAAGACTCAACTCGGCCTCAGTCAGGCCGGACCAAACGACCGAGCCAAATAATAATAAATAAATACTAAATAATAAAATTAAATTAAAAATAAATAAATAAATAAAGTGAAATAATATTTTAATATAGTAATATCTTATTAAAATTGATCCATCTCACCTGAATCAATATGAAAAGTTTTGTACAAGTTAATATAATATTTATTTCAAAGTAAAAAAAATATGAGCAAAAAAGTAGTGTGTTAATAAAAAAATATAAGTTTCCTATAAATTAAACATAAAATGCATTAGTGTACCAAATAGAGTCTCTTAATGGAAAATTTTTTGGAGAAAAAAATTAAAAAAAATACCAAGAGAAGAGGATGCGATCTAATCATGATCTCCACCAAGTTAATCACAGATTATTTATAGTTATATAAAAAGGTTCTCGCGATAGTTAATTTTAATGTTTTAATTATTATTTTTATGTTTTAGCTTTATTTTCAAATAAAAAATTTAGACCGGTTGGGTCACATGAACCGGGAGGGTTAGTCAATTAGACCCGAGTTTTCACCAGATCAATGTGAGTTAAATGGGTGCCCGAGTTTAGGTCGACACCTCACCGGCTGGGCCGGACCAGATGATACATCATTGCTCAAGAGGAAGAGACAAAGTGTATCAAATAGCTAATCAATATCTCACTCTTGAATATGAGTGTGTGTCAAGAGAGACTTAAAAATTGTTCGAAGATTTTTTTTAGGAAGATCATAAATTTTAATATCACTGAGATACAATTAACACTTCTAATTAAGATATTATTCGGTTTTCATGTCACATTTTCAACAATTAATATTAAAAGTAAGGTGCCCAATATTATTCCCTAAGGTGGTTTTTGGTTCAAGAATATTTTTTTACAAAGATGATATAATAGTATAAGTATTTTATTTATTATAATGCATAAATTATTATTTTAATCATATTTGTGTTTGGATTAAAGGGAATAACATATAAAATATTATTGAAAAGGTAAATAAACAATGAAATAATGGTATTCTTGATATGAAGAAAAGTAGACATTCTCATGTAATGATTGAAAACTTGATGATTTTGTAGTTTTAGATAGTTTTGGAAAAAAAAGTTAACTTAATCATGTAGCAAATCACATTGATATTTCATTCAGCGACGACTTTCTTATCTACATCATATATACACACACACATATATATATCTATGTGTTTGTGGATTTAATGATTGTATGATGTGCGACTCATTGACGAGTGTTGTTGGATCGTACATCAACGTCCACAAATTAAATCGCTCAAGAAATCTACAGATTCGGTTTTCGATCTCCATCCTCCTCCTAATGAGCAAAAAGTGGCATCAGTGCGCAGACCATGAGTGACCCCCGATGTAACGACGAGCAACAGGACGCGAAGATGACGATTGTCAAATGTCATGCACCGAGTGGTTCAACCTAAGGGTGTTCACTGGGTCGGATCGACCTGGTGAACTCGAGTATCCAACCCGCCCCCTTTCTCGACCCGACCTCCAACCCGACCCAAAAAGGGTCGGTTGGAATTTTCCAACCCGATTTGACCCGACCCAACCCGTCAACCCGACCTTTTATTTTTTTTGAATTTTAAATGATTTTTTTTATTTTAAGTATTTTATACCATCTAAAATTTTAAAATATATAAAATAATGTATTTTAAATAGAGAATAATATGTAGATATTTAAAAGAATGTTTTTATGCTTAAAATACTTTATTTTATATTTAAAATAAACTAGTAAATGTTTTTTATATTAAAAATTAAAAAGAAAAATTTTTTTAAAAAAAAGAAAAAAGGTGGTCGGGTAACCCGACCACCCGACCCGACCAAACTCGGCCGGGTTGAGTCGGGTTTGTTCATGGGTCGGATCAAACCCGACCCGTGAACACCCGTAGTTCAACCATCCACTATAGCTTATATCCATATGGAGTCAACCGTCGCTATATAAATATGGCATGGGGATGCTGACATGCAGGCCCATGCCACCGTCTTTGTCACCAAGTCCTTCGGTTGTGCCATCCTCGCCTCCGTCACCAAACCTCAACTCCATGTTACTCCCTCCTCTCTCCTCGTGTGCAATCATGCACTCTTACAGCCTTGTTCCACTCCTTGCTTCATAAAGCATGCGGCCGGACCATCAACCCCGTCACTGGCGTCATTGTCGGACTCATGTGAAACTGGCACCTCTGCCAAGAGGCCGTGTAGGCGGTGCTCCGCAATGGGACAGTCCAAAATTGTCGCATCTCGGCACTGCTACAGCAAATGACAACATCATGGAGCTGCTCTACTACGAACAAAGGCGAAAGAGGGATCAAGAAGGCGAGACTGCAAGTGGCCTCTTCTGTGTGACTTGGACTTGTGGTTGGCGTCACCCACGTCGCCGAAGCACCATCTAGGTTCCTTGCGCATTGACCGCTTGGTTCAATGCAACCAGCGAGCGTGCGATTCAACAGGACTTGGAGCCGCTTGTCGATCATTTTATGTGTGGGCATTGATGCGCGATCCAATGGTGCCCGTCGATGCGTCGCACGATCTGACACGTTGAATGGCGCCACACAACCATTAAATCTTATACACAACCATTAATGATTGTCCTACCAACTTAAGTTGATAGGAATGTCCTCCTAAACGAATCAACCATTGGATGGAAGATCTATGGTGAAGCAGGATGCGAGGTTCAATGGGTACCTGTTCAGTGAGATTGTGTGTGGTTCGCGTATGACACAGTCACATTAACTGGGCAGGTTAGTCAGTCAGACCAGTGAGTCAAATGGGTGCCCGGCCCGGACCAGATGTTACGAGGAAGAGACAAAGTGTGTCAAATAACTAATCAATATCTCACTCTTGAATATGAGTGTGTCAAGAGAGACTTAAAATTTGTTTGGAGCATTTTCCTTTAGAAAGATCATAAATTTTAATATCAATGAGATACAATTAACACTTTTAATTAAGATATTATTCGGTTTTCATATCACATTTTCAACAATTAATATTAAACATAAGGGTGTCCAATATTATTCCCTAAGGTGGTGTTTGGTTCAAAAATATTTTTTTACAAAGACGATATAATAGTATAAGTATTCTTATTGATTATAATGTATAAATTATTATTTTAATCATATTTGCATTTGGATTAAAGGGAATAACTTATAAATTATTATTGAAAAGGTAAATAATAATGAAATAGTGGTATTCTTGTTATGAAGAAAAGTAGATATTCTTATGTAATGATTGAAAATTTGATGATTCTATAGTTTTTAGATGGTTTTGGAAAAAAGTTAAACTTAATCATGTACCATATTTCATTACTATATATACATATATATATATATATATATATATATATGGATTTAATGGTTGTATGATGCCCTTCTGCGTGTCTGATGGTGTGACGCATCGATGAACGCCATTGGATCACACATCAATGCCCACAGATTAAACTACTCAAGAAACACTTGATATGAAGAAAATAGATATTCTCATGTAATGATTGCAAAATTGATGTTTTTGTAGTTTTTAGATAGTTTTGGAAAAGAAGTTAATCATGTACCAAATCACATTGATATTTCATTCAGTGATTACTTTCTTATCTATATAATGTGTGTGTGTGTGTGGATTTATGTGTGATGCATCAACGAGTGTTGTTGGATCGCGCATCAACGTCTGCGGATTAAATCACTTAAGAAATGTGCAGAGTCGGTCTTCGATCTCCATCCTCCTCCCAACGCAACATCCCAACGAGCAAAAAGTGGCATAAGTGCGCAGACCATGAGCGACCCCGATGTAGCGATGAGCCACAGGGTGCGAAGACAATGGTTGTCAGACGTCATGCACAGAGTGGATCGACGATGCCAACACACAGGCCCATGCCATCGCCTTTGTCACCAAGTTCTTCGACGATGCTACCCTCATGTCCTTCCTCGCCTCCGTCACCAAACCTCAATGCCCTGGTACTCCCTCCTCTCTCCTCGTGTGCAATCATGCACTCATGCAGCCTTGTTCCACTCCTTGCTTCATAAAGCATGCGGCCGGACCATCAGCCCGTCACTGACCTCATCGTCGGACTCATGTGGAACTGGCACCTCTGCCAAGAGGCCGTGTAGGCGGTGCTCCGCAATGGGACAGTCCAACATTGTCGCATCTCAGCACCGTTAGAGCAGATGACAACATCATGGAGCTGCTCTACTACGAGCAAAGGCGAACGAGGGATCAAGAAGGCGAGATTGCAAGTGGCCTCCTCCGTGTGACTTGGACTTGTGGTTGGTGTCACCCATGTCGTCAAAGCTCCATCTAGGTTCCTTGCACGTTGATCGCTTGGTTCAATGCAACCAGCGAGCGTGCGATTCAACAGGACCTGGAGCCGCTCGTCGATCATTTTATGTGTGGGCGTTGATGCGTGATCCAATGGTGCCCGTCGATGCATGATCCAATGGTGCCCATCGATGCGTCGCACAATTCGACACGTTGAATGGCGCCACACAACCATTAAATCTTATACACAACCATTAATGATTGTCCTACCAACTTAAGTTGATAGGTAGGAATGTCCTCTCAAACGAATCAATCGTTGGATGGAAGATCTACGGTGAGGCAGGATGCAAGGTTCAATGGGTACCTATTCAGTGAGATGTGTGTGGTTCGCGTAAGACACAGCAACACTCTCGTCCTCACTGCACAGGACACGTTGCCGAAGGGGGTGCGAGATGGTTCGTTAGGGCAGACAACGGTGACTGGTCGAGCAATGGGGGCTTAGGGCACGACGCGAGGTTCTCATTCTTACCACCCCAAATTTGGGTCCTTCCACCTCTTGGCGATGCAGGATGACGACAGAGGTAGAGGCGGCCTCGGCGTCGACGGATTGGGGCACGAGTCATCACCGAGGGCATCGATGGAGGGGAATGGGGAAGAGGGAGAGGAGGAAAGCGGTGCGAGATGGTTCGCTAGGGCAGACGATGTCGACTGGTCAAGCGATGGAGGATCGGGGCACGTTGTGAGGTTCTCATTCTCATGACCCCCAAATTCAGGTTCTTCCACTTCTTCGATGGCGGAGGAGGCAGAGGCGGCCTTGGCGTCGATGGATCCGGGGACATCGCAAGACGATTCGGTAGGATAGACGAGGAGATTGAAGAAAACACTTTTGCTGTGGTGAGGCGAACTGCGCACATCTCACTAAGCCGACGTTCATTAAACCACATATTTTGTCCTACCGTAAATACGCATTTTGTCTCACGTATTTAATTTAATGAGTAACTCATTTGGAAGGACATTCTTGCCAACTTCACTAGTGGTACGATGATATGTATATGTGGAAAGAGAGAGGTGGAGAGAGAAAGAGTCATGTCGATACATGTGTGAATACAAAAGGGAAACACGTGACAACTTGTACATCAAATTATTTTTTCCTTTAAAAAATATTTTCCCCTTGTCACTTTTTATATGTGTGAGAAAGAGATGCATTATATAATAAGCATATTTGCTTCACATATGGAAAATATTTTCTGAAGAAAAATGTTTCGTAATAATTAAATATTAAATTAAAAAATTACTTGTTATTCAGTTTCATAATAATAAAATATTAAATTAAAATTACATGTTAAATAAATTTTTTATACACTTATAATTTAAAGATAGATGGAAACGGGGAAGAAAAGTATTTTCCTCAAAAAAAAGTAATCTTGCTAGTCTCTCAATTGTCAAATATGGCAGGAAAAATAAAATAAAAAGTTACAATTTTTTTTTCCTAACAAAACAGAGCCAGTTGGGTCCGATCGGAACGCTGCATCTTCCACAAGTTGTTGCCGGTTGCCGCCGCCTCTCTCTCTCCCCCCTCTCTAAAATGGTCAAATGGAGTTGGCGCAGAGCGATTTCTTGGCGCCTTCGTTTTTTTATCTTTATTTTTAGTCCTCGCGCAACGGCAACTTGTCTATGTTCCTAGTCCTCCCACCAACACCACCAGCACCAGCACTGCCTGCCACCACCCCTTGAATTCCTCGTGCCTTTCACAAACGGGGCCACGTCTGCCGTCGTCCCTTTTCTTCGTTTAGTCCTCTCTCTCTCTTCTCTCTCTCTTTCTCTCTCTCTTTCTGTAAATTCCATCTTCCACTGGTCCTGTCTGCCCTCATCCCTGTCAACGTGTACAGGCTTCTTCTGAGATCCTCTGTTTCGATTACTTCTCTGCAAAGCTCTTTCAAGTTTCAGCTCGTGATTTCTTGCTGAGCAGTACGGTGCTCAAGTTGGATTCTTTGTTGGCTTTGATAGATTCGATCTCTGTCAGCTTTCCTAAGATCGTCTTCTCTTCTGTTGAATTCCTCGTGATAGAGAAAGGGAAATGGCGAAGTAGGTAATAGAAGTGGCGGGTTCTGAGAAGTATTTGTTGCAGTTTTATTCTTCGAGCCGACATGCGCCGAGTTCGGATCTCGTCCCACCAATCCCCTGTGCACAAGCTCGGCGATTCCCAAATGAAGCTGTCGCCCAAGTTCCGACTGGCGACCCCTTCTCCTCCGTCCCCGTGCCACTCGTCGCCGCAGCCAGCCGCGGACCCCTTGATCCCAGGCCTGCCTGATGACATCGCGCTGAATTGTCTCCTCCGGCTGCCCGTCGAGAGCCACCAGGCCTGCAGGCTCGTCTGCCGGCGGTGGCGCCGGCTGCTGGCCAACAAGGAGTGCTTCTTCAGCCAGCGGAGGGCCCTCGGGTTCCACGATCCCTGGCTCTTCACCCTTGCGTTCCACAGGTGCACGGGGAAGATCCAGTGGCTGGTTCTCGACCTCACCCACTTCTGCTGGCACACCATTCCGGCCATGCCGTGCAGGGAGCGGGCGTGCCCCCGCGGGTTCGGCTGCATGGCCGTTCCCCCCAGTGGCACCCTCCTCGTCTGCGGGGGGCTGGTCTCCGACATGGACTGCCCTCTGCACTTGGTGCTCAAGTTCGAGCTGCACAGGAACCGGTGGACCGTCATGAGGAGGATGCTCACCGCGCGGTCCTTCTTCGCCGGCGGAGTGATCGAGGGGCAGGTTTACGTCGCCGGCGGGTACAGCACGGACCAATTCGAGCTCGACTCAGCCGAGACGCTGGATCCCATCAAGGGGAATTGGAGGTCTGTCGCGAGCATGGGGATGAACATGGCGTCCTACGACTCTGCTGTGCTCAACGGAAAGTTCTACATAACCGAAGGCTGCGTCTGGCCGTTCTTGTCGTCGCCGCGCGGGCAGGTCTACGATCCAAAGACCAACAGCTGGGAGCCCATGCCGATCGGAATGCGAGAAGGGTGGACGGGTTCGAGCATCGTCGTCGACGGGCACCTGTTCGTCATATCCGAGTACGAGAGGATGAGGGTGAAGTTGTATGACGTGGTCTCTGATTCATGGGACAATGTTGAGGGCCCTTCCATGCCTGATCAAATCCAGAAGCCCTTCTGCGTGACCTCAATTGGTTTCAGAATCATTGTAGTCGGCAGAGGCCTTCATGTTGCAATCGGGTCCGTCGAGCGGAAAAACAGCGGCCGCCGTCATCCCGGCGACAGCGGCAAGCCGGAAAAGCCGGTCTTCTCCATTCAGTGGCAAGAATTGGATGCTTCCCCAGATTTCCGGGATTTGACACCATCTAGTACTCAGGTTCTGTATGGCTGACTGAACACTAAAAACACCCAATTTGTCTCAGCAATTTGTATCTTGTACCAGTAGAATTATGAGTGCACCAAGAACCTGTGCAGTCTCAATAGGAATACTATGCCATAAAAGAAAACTAAGCCTTAAGTAACAGTGGATTCAGTCCTTTGCAGCTTTGCTTCTAACCTGCACTTTGATCTGCAAATGCTGTGCCAGAATTGTAGTGGTCATTGTTACATTTAAATCAAAGCTGTTCTGATGGAATCATTCAACTATTTTGGTTGTTAGTCTGTCAGTTTTCTGGTAGAAAGCTTTTAGCATTTCATCATTGCAGAGCTGGATGATAAATGGACAAGAGAAAGACTAGTTGAAAGAAAAAGAGTCATGCATGTCTCTAGAGGGGATTGGAATTGTTTTGTAGGCATGATAAAAGTTGGAACTTTCCACCACATTTGGTTCAACTTTGGATGAGAATTGGCAGCAAATCCCAGAGATCATGATGCAGAGCTGATTGCTACTTTTGTGGTTGATTCTGACATCTGCAATTGGGGTGTGTCAAGTGGATCATTTCTCTCCAAACCTAACGAGGAGTCAGGGACTTGTCAGCTCAACTTTAGACAAAATAATGGAAGCTACTAAAAGCATCTTTTAAAGCGTTCCTTTCCTTTATAACATTGTTGGGGTCTTAAAGGTTGTGGTCCTAAAGTGTTAAAATACTTTGTGATCTCACTTTGTCTATTTTTCTTTTACGTATGTGAGTTAATTTATTGTCCATTGCATTTTTGTTATTAATAAAAAGGATAATTAAAATAAGTTGACTCAATAGTTTCGGATTCAATTCTATCAATAATTAAATCATTATTGCTTTATGTTTTTTTACTTTGGATTAATCGAATTTGGTACGTCAAAAGTATTTTTTCGGTAGCCTACCGTCGGTATCTGGAAAGCGATGCCGACTGTCCAACTCGCGCGACGCTACTGAGCGCACTGACCACGGGTTGGAAGGCCGGTCCACCATCGAGCCTAACTAATTCGGTATGGTCGTCCCGGGTGCGTGTCTGGCAATGGCAGGTGAGACTTCTAACAAAAATTTTCTACATTCACAAGGATTCGAACTCGAAACCTCTGCTTAAACAAGAAGGAGCCGCTACCACTCCATCCCAACTCTTATTGGTGTACGTCGAAAGTCTTTACGAGACTCGGATCGACACTAAAAAAGGACAAGAAATGTGTAATAATGAATTGTGCCAACCGGGCATTACATGTTTGACCATGTGTCAACGATCGAACAGAATGAAATGTTAATTGCAAGTAAGATGGATCCTTGGAGGGAAGCCGCCACTTTGGGTAGGGGTATAATCATTTACTGCGTTCGTTCCAACATTGAATTAGTCATTAGCTACTAGTCTTGGTGTAGTAAATATCGGTGAGTCACGTCTGAAAACAAAATTTAAACTATTTATCCGGACTAGTACGTATAATTGGAGACTTCAAATTCAAATAATTATTATTTGAAGCAATGAGTGATGTATTCGCTCCGTTGAGTATTCGATTTTTATTATTTATAATCTTCTGATTTTGTATTCGAATGTCTCATGTTAGGTCTCGTGTGTAACGCCCCGAAATTCGACTCGTCACGAGGCGCGATTTTCTCTCATGCGCTATCCTCTTCTTTGTTTTCTTTGACTTTTTCATTAATCCAAATGGTCAAAAAAAATAACACATCAGTAAAAAACTTATCAATTAAAATAATACTACAAGTAGAGGACAAGGCGAAAGCCAAGAGGAAAAAATATGACAAACTGTCTTGATATAAAGCATAGTGCAAAAGCAAAAAGGTACATCTCATAGTCTTATGTCTGAAGTAGTAAAGATAAAGGTATGAGTATTAAACATAAAAACACCTACCATAACCTGATAAGACCCATCTAAATAGATATACCATCTAATATAACGGACCAATGTATGACTCATACTAGACATGACCGTAATCATATGCACATGCCATCCAAAGCGAAGTCGTCACGCACGCACCGTCACATCACCAGCAACCATCATGTACATTTGAGGATCACACAAGGAAGCAAACTCAACCGTTAGTATAAAGTTAAGTGTGAGTTCGTATAAATCATAGATTAATTGTGTTAGAATAAGCATGAAGAAATCGTATAATGAAATGTAAAAGTGGATCATAAGATAGAGAACATAATACAGTTCATGTCTTTCTTTTCATTATATTTTTCTTCTTTCCTTCGTTCATTCATTCTTTTCATTCTTTTTTTTATTGGGAGAGCTCTTCATTCTTTTAGGAGAATAACATTGCCGGCATTCGTGGTGCAACTATCTAGATCATTATGGGTCTGTGGGTGATCAGTGTCACGACTAGTCCCATCTAAATAGGACAAAAGGTAATCCATGAGAAAGTGTCTCGCTCACGGCTGGCATAACTTCCCCCTAACAATGTTGACATCTCTTTCGATTTGAAGATCGATCAAAGTCGTAAGGACCTCTCTTTCAATCCGGAGATCGATCAAGGTCGTATGGAGCGAAGCTTCGAGTCATCATAGACCTATTTTTAATTCGAAAAATGATCAAAACCATATGGAGCGAAGCTCCGAATCGTCTTTAAATTCTTTTCTTCCTTTAACCAATCAGATGGACAAAAGCTTAGTAAAATTAGAGGGTTCGATTAGGGTCGAATTCCTCTGTCCACATATCGAACGTCCGGAAGTCAACGGTCATCCGTCATTAGTTTTTTTCAGTGGTCGTCTGAAGATGGAGCGGACGACCATTTATCATTTCATGGATGTCATAATCAAATTGATATTTCATTCTTTCCGTTCAGTTCAATCATATGAAGGCAATCATGGTTCTGTTGAGCACAATTAACTTCATGTAAAGATCAGATATCAATTACGTAAACATGGTTCCTAAATCGTAAAGTTTACATTCTATTGGCCAGAACTCGAGCCGAGCACAGGTGAACTCGGGTCGAGTTGCTGACAAGATCAGACTCGGAAAATCCGAGCTAGAACCCGGGTCGGGTAGGGTAATACTCGGGCCGAGTTGAGTGCGCGATCGGGTCGAAAAAGTCGATCTGCCCGATCGTCTTCTTCTATCGATACCCGGGTCGGGTTAGACAGAGCATTGGCCGATTTACTGGTACGATCGAGCTGGATCAATCGTCAATGGCGGATCCAGGCCGATTTGGGAAGGACACAGTCTGGACTTGGTATGACCCGGGCTGGGCTTCAATGAACCCAGGCCGAGTTCTGTCACGCTAGAACCATTCTATCAATTCATTCTTCCGACGATCGCTGAAGCAATACATGGAACTTATCAAATTGAGAGCATGAAATATGCACCATTTAACTACCTAAAGCATGTGTACGTAGCTCTTAAACATCCATCATAAAATGAGTGAATACTAATAAGAAAATCATACATTTCTAACATGCCTACGATCTGGCAGACATGGTATAGTTCGATTTGAGCATGGGAACGACATTAAAGTAGTCCTGGAATTTCAAGGGTTATATGATACGAGCTCCATTATCTATAACTGAGATTCTACTTCTAGTTCAAGCCTAAAGCATGCTGATGTCGTCCAGAAACTAAGCTATGAAATAAATCCCGAATTCACACCTCTTAGCCTATGTATTTGCGGTTTGTCCTCGCGGTGTGCGTCCTCACATCGTCGGCTGCTGCTCGTCGTCATCTATTGTGTCGTCCACACCGGAAACACCTTTCGGAGCGCCTCCCTCTACTGCTGTCGATACGTCGAAGGAGAAGAGCAGAGCGTGAGGGAGAGGAGAGTAAAAATGAGAGAGGAAGTCAGGGGAGAGGGTTTTAAGGTGATGGATCCTGCCCCTTGCCCTTCCCATTTCGTGATGATGGGGAGAGGGATGGTCGGCCGGTGCATTGAAGGGGAAGAGTGAGACGAAAGAGGGGGCTCGACCGTTCCCTCTTCTTCTTCTATTTCCTTTTTTTAACGGTCGTGAAGCGTTACATTGTGTGTTAAACATAAACTTCTACGAATAGTGGACATTTTTGTGCATTTCTTTTTTTACTATGAACACACACACACACACACATATATATATATATATATATATAAGGTTTAATGAGCATGTAACATCCATTCGGTGGAGCATTGTGGAGCGCCTCAACATCCTTCGTACATTTCATATCTGCAGCTTGGATTAAAGCGAAAAAACAACCTCTTTCTTGAAACACTCTCTCTTCCCTCCAAACCACTCTCGAAACCACCTCACCCCGCCGGCAGATGTTGCCATCAATCCTAGCCGCCGATGCCGGCTCTCACGAACTTCCCGGTCAGCACGGTTGTGGCATCCTCATCATCGGCGTCGCGAGGCTCGTCGTTGTTCTACACTGACATCGTCGCAACGGTGCCAGGCGACCTCGACAAGGCTGCCATGATCCTGCTGTTGCTAAAGGGGTAGACGATCGGGCAGAGATGGCGACATGTGAGAGATCGGCAGCGGCGACCCAAGTGAGAAATTGGTGGTGTGGATCTGGATCGATGGCGGCAGCGCAGATCTTTCATCTCCAACGTTGATTTCTAGTGAACACACACACATATGAGTTTTAAGTAATATGTAATTAAAAATTGTACAATTAATATACATCCGATGAATTTAAACCATTCAATGATGATTATATAGTTATGATTAAATTTAACAAACTAATATTAAATTCAATGGTGATTAAATCTCAATCTCCATATATATATATATATATATATGTATATATATGTATGAATTTTTTTGATAAATTTACTAAAGCATATAACTTAGTAACAAATTAATCAAATACAAATATAAAATATAAGTAAATTTTATTAATGCTATGAGCGTCTTCATCGTTATTATTGTATCATAATTCAATATTCATACGAGAACTCAATACATCATATGCCGTGAGCCATGTGCTCAATATGCAATGTATATCAAATAGAATAATGGAAAAAAAAATTGTTTTAAGAGAGTTTTGTTTAAGTACGTGATTATTTTAATTGGAATTTGAAAATTTAATTGGTTTTTTGTTTAAATAATTTGCTTCCAAGGAGATGAAACCTAATACTTATCCGGGCCGAAATTTTATAAAATAAAGCCATCTTCACAGCCTGATAAAAGTATGGGCCGGGCTTTAGGAGGCCCAACGGTCCAAGTATTCTTGCAAGTTTATGGGAAGGATTCTTTTATAATGTTAGTTCTGTTTAGCGTAATGCTAAATTGTAAATTTATAATTTTCTATATTTGAATTTGTATATCCAAAAATTTTCATCTGGTTCTATTCAATATTTTATTATTTTTTTAATAACTATAAAATGTAGTTATGGACTTACTTCTTTAATATGAGAAAAGTATTATAAAAAGCAACAAATGAACACAATATTTTGTAATTCTCATATATTCATTGTATGAAATTAAGCTTGTTCTAAGGAGGTTTTGAGTTCTAAACTCGTCGTAGGCAAAATATTCTTATTAGAAGTTTGAAACATGCAATTTGAAATGACACAAATTAATCGATAATAGACTTAGATCTTTATCCGACCTCTTGTTGACAATTGAAAAAAAAATTCCTTGCATGGATAAGGTAAAGGGTAAAAATGATATGACAAACTATGGCATCATTTGCTTCAACAATATTCCTGTTGCCAAGGTTTAAAATGACATGCAATGGAGATGCAATGTGGTGCACATTTAAATCAACAAGTGAAACTAAAAAGCACATGTAATATACAAAATAAACTCATCAAATATTTTTAATGTGCGTCCAACTCATTTTTCTTTTATGCTATTTATCGCCAAATCGAAATGGTGCACCGTCATTGTTGGGTGGTTTGGTGGGACCTCACGCCAACTCATCACCTTCGACGTGACGCGAGTTGGTCAAATCGATCAATTTGATTCAATATTAATAACTTTTAAGTTAAGCTCCATTGATTTTTTTTAAAAAAAATTAGTAACACTAACAAATTTTAACATGATGTTACGATTCTCGATCATCACTTTTCACCCAAAAAAGAAACTTCTTTATCTCTCAATTTACTTTGATATTAGACTTATATTAAATTGGAATTCGTACATGCTTAATGTTAGAATATCATACAATTTATAAGTTTTTGCATGAGTAGTCATTAATTTTCTTACGAAATTTTGTTATGAGTTCTATGAATTTATGCCATTTCACAATCCAAACCGGGTGGTTATAAACTCGGGCCGAATTCGTTGATTTGGATCGACTTCTTACGCATTATTTTTTTTTTGTTTTCTACTAAATCCAGTTCGAGTTGTTTGTAATCTGGACCGAGTTTATCGAGACCCATGTTGCATCTTCCTGGCTTGTGCCGCGTTGTTGTTTGCTGCTGGTTGAATTTAAATGAACCTGAGCTGCTCTAGAACTCGGGCTAGACACTATTTTGGAATTTTAGTTCTTATTTAATCATTAATTGTGGAATCTGAAGGGGCATGTACTTTAAGCATTATATATATGATTATGATCAATTTGATTGAGTTTTCAACTATTTGAGCTTAATCTTATTTAAAATAATTAAATTCTCAAGCTTTTAAGTCCTTTACGTTAAACGATCCTCTCTTATGTCTAAAGCATCTCAATTAAAATTGAATTATCGTGAATTGAGTTTTCAGCAAGTCTCATCTTAATCTAAGATAGTTAGTTTCTCAAATTTCTTAGTGTTATATTTATATTTTTTAGTTACATCTTTAAATGTGTTCTGATTAAAATAAAATTATTGTTGATTGAGTTTTCAACAACTTTTAGTGCTTTTCAACAATTTTACTCATGTTTTCAGCAAGCCATGAGTATTGTCTTGAAGCTTGCTTGATGACAAGCAAGTCGCTACGTTGACACTTCAAGCAAGAAATGATCAATCATAGGTTAAAAGGATAATTCGCGAAATAAATTAAAAGTTTGTCCAAGGATAACATTGTCAAAGTGGCAGAAAGTTGAAAAGTATTTAGGAAAATTTATTGAAGAAGTCAGAGTAAGCAAAGAAAATCAGGAAATTAGGAATATATACTTAAAACTCGGATGTGCGAAAACCTACACGTTTTTTTTTCAAACTTGTTAATCTATAATTTATTCATTTGAGATGAAAGATTAAACATAAGCCTGCTTCTGTAGTAATATTTTCAAAATTCCATCAGCTGAACATTAATTATACAAATGTCGGTAAATATTATATATATATATATATATATATATATATATGTATATATATATTCATGTTGGTCTGTATAATTCGCATGCAGCAAACGTGTTATGGCCGTAATTGGAGCTTTTGTTTTATTACTTGGATAAAAGCCGGCGGCTATTTGCAAAGCCTTAAATCATGTAAAAAAAATGAAAAGCAAAAAATAAAATTGACATTTGTTCTTGGCGCACTTATTTTTGTCGTGATTCGTTCGATCTTTGAACGTCAAAAAAGTTTAAAGAGGGCCGCCGTGCAATGCATGCATGCATGCATGCATTAATTATGGAAGTCAATTATTCAAAAGACCAAGAGGAATTGAAGAAATAGAATTCGAATTCCCTTTAACCAAACCCCTCCTTTTGAATTCGGTGCGTATATAATATATAATTTTAATGCATGCTATTATCTCAATAATAATAATAATAATAATGATGATGATGATGATGATGATGATGATGATGATGATGATGATGATGATGTTGATGATATAAAATCATTGATATTATTTTTTAACAGTTTAAGTTTTTAGAAAAAATAATTAGTACATCAATTTCAACATGGTATTCGAACCAGAGGATTTAAACTCTTATTAAAGAAAAAATATTTTTTTCCTTTATTGTCCACGTGACAAACTGAATTACATAATTGTCAATAGTTTCACGTAAGGAGAAGTGCTAAGAGCACATCAAATTTAACATGATACAAAAATCAAAAGTTGAGAGTTCAAACATTGTTAATCTTTTATTAAAAAGTACTTTTATCTTTTATATATTATTCATGTGATGAGCTGGATTAAATTAAAATTGTCACTAGTCAAATGCATGAGAGTATTAAGAATATACTTAAACTTTAAATAATAATAATAATAATAATAATAATAATAATAATAATAATAATAATAATAATAATAATAATAATAATAATAATAATAATAATAATAATAATAATAATAATAATAATAATAGATCCTGTGTGAAATTTGATAATATTCCACCCGTGCTCATCCAAGCCCCTATTAATGAGAACACAAGAGTAGAAAATATTTGGAGTTCGATATTCATCTTGAATTTTTTTTATTTTTTTCAACTTTAAGTTTATTTAAAAAATTCGCTTCATGTACTAAGCTTGTATTTGATCTTTTATTTTCTAAAATTTATTTATTCTCATTTTACTAAGCTCATAAATCTTTATAATCGAAAGAAAGAAAGAAAAAGAAAAAGTAGCCGCGCGTGAACATGAAGCTCCCATGCATATTGTCATAAAAACGATTTTTATCGATAACTCCATGGAGCGTTAAACGTTTTCAACGACATATATATTCTTCTAATCTTCTCGAAAGACGATGTTATTTTGTCAATCTATTATTCTATTGTAAAAAAATGGGCACCTCTTTCGCCCTATTCTCTCTCTCCTTTCCACGTGGCTCCCGGCCCTCCTCTCGTGACATTGCCATTGGACATCGGAGCTCGCACTAAGATCTGCTCACCGGTGACCAGATCTGCTCTTGCCTACTAGATCCGCTTACCTGCGACTAGATCCACTCTCACCGACCAGATCTGCTCTTGCGCACTGCCGCTGAGCAACACCACCGGCTAGATCAACGCGCACCCCCGCCAACCTCTGAGCACGCCACCGACCAGCACCCCCGTCGCGACCAACCAGATTTGCGCATCCTTTCGCCGCAGACATCACTCGCGCTCAGATCCGCAACACCCCGCCGACCCCCGGCCACATCGGATTCCCAACACCCTAGTCGGCAGCAGTGAATCCTGGGCCAGATCTGTGCGCAACGACGACTCCCTGGCCAAATTTGCACGCAGAGACTCCGCGGCTAGATCTGCGCACAACGACAACCCTCCACGACCCCACGCAACAGCGACCTCCTCGCCGACCTCGAGCACGACGAGCGTCGCGGACCTCAAGCACGCCTCCGAGCTCCACCGCCGATGGTCCTCACGCCTTGACCCCCACCATGCTCTGCGTGTCACCGCCTCTGACCAACACCGCCGAGCGTCGCCTTCGAGCTCTGCCACCAACCCCCATCACGCCGCGACGTGACCCCGCGCACACACACTGCATTAGTGCCGCCGATCTCAAGAATGACGAGCGCCGCTGACCTCGAGCATGCCTCCGAGCTCTGCCGGCGACCCCCCTCATGCCGCGACCCCCTCCATGCTCCGGGTTTCTCCGCGCCCGCCTCCGAACTACGCTACCGAGCACCACCTTTGAGCTCCGCCGCCGACCTCCTCACGCCGCGATCCCGCCAACCTCCGTCACGCCATGATGCGACCCTGTTAACCTCTGTCACGTCATGATGCGACCCCACACACACTACATTCACATTCTTGTGTATAGATTAACTTCTTTAGATTTGCTTATTTTGTTGATTTTCCCCCTCAAATTCCAATGAGCTTGTTCATTGATGTATGTGAAATCTGTAATTGATACTTTGTGGTTCTTAATGTTCCCGAGTAAATTTCTTCTGGTTGATACTTTGTTAGCTCAGTTTGTTGTTAAATGGGTTCTATGTTGACAAGTAATTTATATAGAGGAGACATGTTAAATGGAACGTCGATATTTTCGACGGATATCCATCCATCGCAATTTCTGACGTTTACAACTGTCAGAAATGAAAATAATAAATTATGTAATTTATTATATTATTATTTTATTTTTTGACGATTAGGAACGTCGATATTTTTGACAAAATTTTTGACAGTCACAACCGTCAGAAATAAAAATAATAAATTATGTAATTTGTTATATTATTATTTTATTTTTTGACGATTAGGAACATCGATATTTTCGACGGATATCCATCCGTCGTAATTTTTGATGGTCGTAACCGTCGGTAAATGTATAATAATATAATATGAAGAGTATTTTATTAATATATTTAGCGACAATCCAAATCGTCGTAATTTTTCACGGTTCCAACCGTCGATAATAATTAGCGACAATTCAAATTATCGATAAAAAAATTATACATAACTAAATATAATATTTTTACGGTCACAATTGTCGATAACTTTAAAAATAATTAATATTTACTTTTCCGACGGTCAGAGCCGTCGGTAATTAAAATTTTATTATCCCGTTTTTTTTTTCATTTTTCCATTTTCCCATCTTTCCACCTATAATATATATATATATATATATATCTATACCCCCTCTTTTCTCTCTCTCTCTCCCTCTATTTCTTTATTTCTTTCCCCCTCTCCTCTCTCTCTCCCTCCCTCACTCTCCCTCTCCCTCTCCCTGCCGGCGAGCTTCTCGACCGGACGTCAAGCGTCAACCGTCGGTGACCCATTCCGCCGGCGTCCCTCTCCTCTTCTCTCTCTATCTCTCTCTCTCCGGCTCGGACGGTCGAATCCAACCGCGGCTGGCCGGACAAGCCGCTGGACCGCTGGCAGCCGGATCTAGCCGCTGGCCTTCGGATTGATCTCCTGGTGGCCAAATCTGTCCGCCGGGCTAATTTTTTATATTATAAATTTTTTTTTGCGACGATTTTGACTGCCAAAACTTCGGCGGTCGCGCGACGACCGTCGAAATTTTGCGAGCGTCAAAATTTTCGGCGGTCGATCGACGGTTTCGTTGACCGCAGCAAATATTGGCGATCACGACCGCCAAATTTTTGACGATTTCATCAACCGCTACAAATATCGACGGTCGTGATTGTCGAAAATCCGTCGAAATTTTCGGCGTTTCTTTCCCAACCGTCAGAAATTGATTTGCGATGACCGTTTTTTGGACGAATCGATTCCGTCGAAAAAACCATCGAAAATGATGTTTTCGACGATTTTCAGAGAAATTACAGACGATTTCGACCGTCTGTAATTCTCATATTTCTTGTAGTGCATCTTCTCACGGCCTTCCACAACCCGGTGGTAACTCCCCCACTACCCTGTCTTATGGTTTATAACTAAATATATTAATAATAATTATGTTATTATAATATGACTGCCCATCAGTTTATAACTAATTGCCTTATCATTCTCATTGAATATATCGATCACCTACACCTCTCTTTCCAATTATCTTATATGCATAACTAACTCTCCACTCACTATCTTCTCTCTTGTCCCTCGACACCTTAATCTCTCATAATTTCTCCCTCCTCTCCATTATAAAAAATAATACTAATAAAATTACTAATTATATATCATTTGTAATTCCTCTTCTATCCTCCCCACAACCAAGGAAGTAAAACATAGTTCGTTAACTAAATATCTTCTCTCTTCAAATTTATTGTCTCGCTATCGTTAACTAATTTCTTTTCAAATTTATTGCCTCGTCTTTTAATATCAATATGGATTATTCACTACTTAGTGATATCAACAATGTTAAAGATGATTGATCAACTATATTAAGGACCAATAAAATTTGGGAAGCAAAAAAATTAAAAAAAGATAGAAAGCTAATAAGCTTAGACATGATTTTAGTTGATGAGAAGATTATTTGTTCCTATATTTTTATTTATCCAAAATTTTATTATTTGTTTATTATTAACATAGCTTTTTTTTTGTTCTTATTGTAGAAAAAATATGATGCATGCTTTGTTGGGTCAAAGTTTTTAATGACATATAAAATTATATTTTGAAGAAACAAACCTCGAATGTTTAAAGTTGAAATGTTGAAAAAGTTAAAAGAAAAATGAATAACTTTATGCACTACGCTTTGATTAAATAATTGTCACTGATCTCATTAGTTTTGAATGAATGTTATGATTTGTTAGCTTTTCATAAACTCCAAGATCATCTAATTTGGATAACCGTGCAGAAAGTTATGATCAAAAGAGTGCAGATCGGTCAACTTGCCGGTCGAGAAGATACTGGTCGATCGAACAGGAGATGTCGGTCGACCGATAACTACTGACCCTACTCCGGACGACGTCGAGCCGATATCGGTCAATGTATCGGTTGACGGATCGGTCGACCGATCAAGTGCAGAAGTTGAAGAAAACGTGCAACTGTCACATAGACCGGTCGACCGATCCAGAAGTGCGGTCGACCGACCTCCGAGTCAAATGAACAGTAACGATCAAATTTGAAAGAGGATTTTGTAGAACAATTTCTGAATGAATTTTTCACACAATGAAGGCTTAAAAGGAGTGCCAAGGCCAGAGGCAAAGGCATTCATTCACTCATTGAAGAAAAACTTCAAGTTGTCAAAGAGAGATTATTTCGTGAAGTTTTCATTTTATAGATTTCTCATTCTTTCTATCTTCTCTTCTTGTGGGCATAGAATTGTAAAAAAGAGAAACACTTTTGTTAAAAAAATTGAAAAAACTCATGTGTAAAAGAGGTTCAAGTCTTACCTCTTGAGCGAGAGAAATAGACTAGCTTCCTAGAAGGAGAGATTGCATTGCCTCTCGAAGCGGAGAAAAGATTGTTGACGTAAAGGGCTTTCTTCCTTGCCCTATTTGGAACAAAGGAAGTGACTAGTGGAATCTCCAACGGTCTCGAGGTCGAGAAGTCGGAGCGGGAACGTAGGCCAAGGTGTGGCCGAACCTCGTCAACAATCACCGTGTCTATTTATGTTTGATTTTCTCTCTCTCCCCATTCATATTGTGTTTATAATATGAATTACAAAGGTTTCAAGAATCGGTTTTATACTTCCGCTAAGAATTTTGTGAAATCGATATTTTCGGTTAAACACCAATTCACCCCTCCCCCCTCTTGGTGCCCTTTGGGATCCTACATGCTTCAATTCATAAGAATCAAGTTGGGTGATTTAGGCGCCTCTTGATTGAAGTAAATATATTTTCTATTAGAACTTTTAAAGTTGTTTTTATCTTAGGAGTGTTTCAACTTGTGAAAAATGATAAAAGAATCATATTTCTGTAAAAAATCACAATAATGAAACTAGAAGATAATTCACATATTTCTATCAATAAATTTAATTTTATAACTAAGAAATTGGCCAAAGTACGTGTTCCCGATAATAAAATACTATCATGCTTGATTTTATTTTACAACTTTGTAGAATATAAATTTAACATATTTGTATTTGAGGTCAATGAAAATATGAAGACAAAACTTATATTGTAAACAAAAGAAAAGGTTATTGCTGTAAAAAAAATCAAGAAAGAAAAGAACAATCTAGATGATCAAAGTTTGTTAATTCAAGTATTAATGTTTATCTTATAATGTGTAATGCCCCAAGACCTACGTGACTTTCACGTGCTCAGAGTCGTTTCAGAGATGCTACACAATCCTTTATAAAAAGAATTACAAAAATAAATTCTATAAAATGTGAAAATAACAATAGGAATATCTAACAATTTATAATGTCAATGGAGTCGGAACATCCATAACTCTACAATACTAAAGATGCGAAAAAGTAATAACTAATAAACAAATTTAATAGGACACAATCCTACACCATGTGCAACATCTCTATCACTGAGCCTAACCAGTTGTATCACCATCCTCCATCATCATCTTACTCGCATGAATTCAGATGTAGAAAAAAACACATAGTATAAAAGTACTCAATACGTAGGGTCTAACCATAATAATAATTAATAATCAACGGTGCTCAATAAATTAATAACAATATGATACAAAAAATAATAAAGCACTAGATGGAACAATAAGATGAGAGCTCAATAATTAATAGTTCAATAAATCAATATAGTCATAAATCAATGAAGATGATTAGGAAAGAGGTCAAAAGACTAGTCAATATCAATTAACAATAATCAATTATGCATGATCACTATGGCACTATCCAATTTAATGATTTCAATATCAATATCAATATCAACGTTCATTGACCAATAACAATTTTCATATTATTTAATGGGCGGAGGCAATGCTAGTCAACGTCAATAACTGAATGATCATCATTCATTTCAATTCAATTTAATTCAATTTTCATTCTATTCGATTCAATTTAATCCAATTCAATTCAATCTTAAAAGTTATCCAATATAATAGAGAGCACTCGGTGAATTAAGGGAAAACTCCATATCTCTTTCATGTAGACCAGTGGAGGATATCAATTCATGACAAGTCACCCTCCAATAATAGCGCTAAACAATAATTCGTGATGGCAGGGGACAATGACCATCATAGGACAACCATAATTTCTCTAAAGGATGACGTCTCAAATCTTTAGGTATACTATCTGCCCCCATATAATACGATAATAATATGATGCAAGAGGCTTAGAGACAATTGAAGAACATGGAGACCCAATAATTTTCATCTTTTATCTTATTTACCTTAAAAACTTATCTTTAGTAATTCAATTTATGTTAAACAAGGACCCAATCAGAAAAAAATCACTAGATCAATACTACGATGAGTCACATGACGAGATGGAACAATAATATGAATAATCTCAAAATTAAATCTAAAGAGCACGATGAGATGAAATCTGTTAACAATATGATCACGAATGATTATGAACAATTAATCATAATAAACATTCAATTATTCATAGTAAAATATTCAAAAATAAGTTTTCTGTCCCTAGAACTCGGCACATGTCGAGTAAAACCCAGATCGCATTCGGACAATAAAAGACACCTCGGCAGGGTCAAAACCCTGGACGAGTTGGGTGTGAACCCGGGCTGGGTTGGCCAATTCACGCTCGTGACAATCCCTCGATCAAACACGAGCTGTGTTCAGAAAAACACGGATTGTGTCGTCGAAAAACATGGGCCGCATCATCGCTGACCCGGTTCGCGTCCATTTCTTATTCGATATGCATTAACGTGATCTGAGTTCAATGGAACTCGGGCCGTGTTTACCAGAATTCGAGTCATGTCAGCCTTAGCTCGGGCCGTGTTGGCCAGAACCTGGGTCGGGTTCTGTCGTCGATGGGAAAAATTCGATGACATAGGAATTCCCTCTACGTACATTAAGTTAGCTGAAAAACTAATTGCAGTCCTTTTTCTTGAAAACTACACAAACGCCGAACTTTGATCGGCGATTACTCTCTATCCACATCTCGAAACTCGCGACCACCACTTGAAAGATCTTCTCCTATATGTCGGCTTCAAAGTCAACCACCACGTGCTCTCTGGGATGCCTCCTCTTGCGTGTAAACGAAGGGCAAAATGAGGCTCGTGGTGCAGAAATTCCATTTTGATGAAAATAAGTTTCCAACCAACTCTTAATGCTTATGTATAATGTAGGCTAGAATTTTTACTTCTATTAGGTCTTGGACTTTTTTAGAATCAATCTTAACCATCTCTCAATAATTACTAATTCCATAATTTTTCATATTTAATTAAATATAAATTTAATTAATAATCCTATAATTATCTTCATAACAATTTGACCTCTTCTTAAATTTCATCTTATCTTTCCAACTTCTCCTCTAATCTTCATAATTTCAGAATTAAATCATTCCAAAAAATTAAATAATGATTTTTCAGAGTTCACTAATGAATAAAACATTTATTTATTTATTTATTTAATAAAAATCGAGATCGTTACATGATGAACTTATTTGGACATGTATAATGATGTTATATGTTCTTTGGATGATGTTTTTTCTTTTCATTTTCTATGTTGGTTACATTATTTGTCGTTATGTCATAATAAAGTGTGTTACTTGTATGCATGTGTTAAATGTATATTGAAGTTATTATGGACATTTATATAATGTTGTATATTAATTCTACCATATGTTCCTTTTATTTTCATATTATTATTTTGTTCATGAATTATGAAAATTTGATGTATGTCAAAAAATAATATATAAGATTAAAAATTTAACTTGTAAAAATAGTACCTTAACTATCGTAATTCTAAAAAAAGAAAATTTAAGGTGCCTACTTAAATTTGATGTTTTAGTACATGCATTTAATTTTTCAAATTTATCATAATTTATTCACTAATGACATAGTTCTTAATTTTAATTTTCTCTTTCTTCTGCCTTGCAGTGACTTACTTTCTGGCGATAAAGATGAAATTGAATCAAATAAATTTTTTTTATTTGTCTATCTTATCTTTTTCCTAAATTTCATATTAATAAGTTGATTTTAACATATACACATTTTAACTAATAATTTTTGTATTTAATCATTTTGTTGCGTGAATTAATACAATGGTAATAAATAATTCTACATCATTGTTAATTGATTTCAATTTAAAATTAAATATACGTAGTACCCAAAAAAAATTAAGAAACCTTGAAAGAAAGATCAATTATAGTAAAAGAAATGTGAGGTAGAGATGCATTTGCAAACATGTACATAATTGTATAAAAATGAAAGTTTAATCATAATAATGTTATTTATAATAAAAACATATAACTTAAGAAAAGATTCTTATTTATTAGCATAATTTGAAGTTCATGTTGTCAATAAATAAAGTATTTTTTAATAACTTCATGTATTAAATATATATGTTTATGTATCACAAACTTTTAATTAAATTTGAGTATAAAAAATATTAAGGGATCGTTTGGTTCAAAAATAAAGAGTAGAATATCTCGATATCCTTGTGAATATGGTCAAATACGATGTGGAATAAGATTAAAACGGTCAAAATTTAATTTCGGCGAAATCATCTAGGAGAACGTGAAATCACCATTTTTCTCCACAAACGAAAAATAGATTTATTCTTTTAAAACAATAGAATAGAGATATTCTTTTTCTTTTTTATTTTCCACCATTTTTTAATTTTCATTATTTAACTAAAAACTATTATATTATAATTTGTATTATTATAGTAATAATAAATGTAAATTATTTATAGTAAAGTATTTTAATTATAGTATTTTTTTTCTTTCAACTAAACAAGATGCATAATAGAAATATAATTAGAATACAATACATAATTTTTTTATTTTTGCTAAGAAATTCTTTAACCAAATAGCCCTTAAATTTATTTTTAATCCTGGAACGTACGAGAATTTTCGCTAGTTATATGTATATTTTCGGGGAATAATGGTACTTTACTAATTCAAACAAGGACCACCATCACCAACCGCACGAATCTCCAAGTAACTTAATCAAAGAATAACATAAACGAGCGAGCAATTAGAAGAACAACTAAAACAAATCACGTGGCCGCAAAAAAAAAATCTTGTGGGCAAGTTCATCCCACGCCGTTCAATTCGGCCACATCCCATGTTTTTTTTCCCCTTTTGTTTTTGAATCCATACGCACACGCAAAAGAACAAAAAAGGAATTAAAACACATCTTGTTCCCATTTTTTCCTTATTATTATTTTTTTTAAAAAAAAAGAGGGGGCGGATATATCTAAACTCGACAAGGTCAAAGATCCGCCTCATGTCTCTCATGCGTGCATGCATGTCGACTACAAATAAAGCAACGTGAAGAATGCGCACCGCGCACGTGTTTTTTGTTTCTTTATTTACCTTCTGGCGACCTTTTCAGTTTTGCCCCCTCTCCCAATTTCTCTGTGGGCGAACAGGTCTCGCATGGCTGTCCACAACTCCATCCACACGTCTCAATCCAATCTTTCTCTCTTCTGTGCGTGTATATATATACATTAAAGATCACTCCTCTCTCTCTCTCTCTCATATCTACTACTCATCACTGGCAAATCAACAGCGGGAGAGAAGAAATTAATAAAATACATCCATGGCGGGAGTGATGTGGGATCCTGAGCTCCAGCTGAGCCTCGGCCGCAGCGCCGACGCACAGTCGACGGCGCCGGATTCCTCGAGCAGAGGCGGCAGCGTTGAGCAGCCGTTTTCTGCAACCTCGGCTCATCAACTGCAGCGGCAGAAGCAGCAGCAGAAGCAGATTACCATGATTTACAATGGCCAGATTTGCGTCTACGACGTAACGGAGATTCAGGTACCCTTATAACTTAATTAGATTCTCCATTCTGATTCCGAACTGTTTCAGAGCAAACGCGTCTTGGAAATCGATTTTGATGTTTGATCGCTGACGATGGAGTTCTTGTTCCTCTTTCACAGGCTAGAAGCATAATATCCATGGCCAAGCGAGAAATGGACGGGAAGGTAGAACAGAAAAGTCGGCAGCAGCGACCGCCGGCGGCCGGAGCTGCGGCGGCGCCCTCTCCGCCTGCTGCTCTGCAGCAGCTGCTTAACCCGACGCCGACGGGCCTCTCCATGAAGAGATCATTGCAGCGGTTCCTGGAGAAGAGGAAGACCAGAGCGGATGCTGCCTCTCCTTACAGCCACGAACGCCCATTTTTCTTCCTGATCAAGTCCTAGCTGATCACGGCAACGCAGTAGATGTCTTATTATTATTATTCTTTTCTCCTTTTTTCGCTTTGTATTCTACGAGGAGTAAAATAGTTCCGGGGAGTTCTTCTGTACAGACAAGCGCATGGTGCTGGAACTTTGCATTATGAAATTGAGAGAAAAAAAAACAACACTCTTGCAAGCAAGATCACCTGCGTCTGCAGTTTAAATTAGTCTATACAAATACTTTTTTCTCCTGGGCATTATTTGGTTCAAGATTATCTAATTACTATTAAATCGTTAAGAGGTGTTTGGTACGAGGATAATGACAAAAATAAAGGCTTGCTTCAATTCAAACATTATAAGAATTATATTTTTTTTATCAATCATCATTGTCAGGAGAGAGAAAAAAATAGGAAGACAAGAATAACTTATTCTCACCCAATAATTTTTTTTTATTTAGGAACTAAACACCTAAAGCTAGACTGTGTTTGGTTGGTGAACATCGACCAGAACTCGACGTTGTTCACCGAAATGGGTGAAGAATTTCTGGTGAGTCCCACAAGGATTTAAGTTTCAGCGAACGATTGTTGTTCCAAAATGTTCCAACCAAACACTTCTTTCGAGTTCTCGCACGCGACCCGAACTTGCATCATATCCCATGCCCTTTTTCATTTTTTTTCCGTCTCGAACTTGCATCATTTTTTTAGTTACTACCAAATTGTAACTTTTATCATTTTCCCTCTTATTTTACTATCAACATGTACTTAACAAATTAATTACATTAATCTTCTGCATGAATCCAGCCCAAGACATTAATTTTAGGGCTCAATTGATGGTCACACATAATTATTATTAATGGTAATATTATTCATTAAACTATTATTATATTAACTTAAATTTATTAATAGAATATTATTTAACTTACAAAATAAATTCTTTAACTTAATATGAATATATTTTATAATATTAATATTTCACAATTACCAATTCAATTTTTTTCCAATAATTTTCTCGTTATTCTGAAATTAAAAAAAATAAGACTAAGTGCTCGCTGTGTTGAATGCCTGAAATGTCTACGCTAGAGATTGTATTCTTCTTTGTGCTAGGAATTGTATGCAAATTTTTGTGTCATATGCATCCACCGGTAAACCCCTCCTCGCTTTTCACCTGCTCAAATAAGCATATTCAATGTGAGATCCCTGGATAATGAGAAAGTGAGGAAATGTTATAATTAAGAATGCATTATTGATCTAAAGTTAGTCTCCCAAGTCCCAACTATAAACAGATTGCAACGAAAGCCAGACACACCCCCTTTGGCAAAATAAATTTTGTTCTAGAATAAATTTTTCCTAACCTCACTTTAACTCCATTTTCTTAATCTCACGGATAGCACGAATTCTTGACCAAAAGGCACAACGCAAAATCTTCTAACTTTTTTATTATTTCTCAATGATTGCAAATGGATCCACCAAATTAAACCATATCTTTTTAGATCAACATTTAACGATACCGTTTTGGTCCTGGCCCCATCCCAAATGGGGCTACATGTTTGAGAATCAACTTTGATCCAGCCATATATCTCTTACAACTTTTGTTTTATGGTTGTCACAAGCGTGGACCGTCCAATTTGTGCGATGCTAAAAATTATGCGCATCGATCGTAAATTTGAGTCTTGAGTTTGATTAATTTAATATTGTCTCGAGTAGCACGCATAACCATGATGAATAAAGCTCTCAACACAAATTTTTTACGTTTACAAATATTAAAATTCTAAATTTTTGCTTAAGTGATGAGAAGCTATTATTAAGTCCACCCAACTTTCGTGGGATAAGGTTGCTCTATTTGAAACAATGTTGACAAGTTGATCTGGAATACTCTCCACGAGGAAGAAAGCTATTGAATCAATTAGGTCACAATAAATTTAAAGAGTGACTTGCCATTTGAAATTCATTTGCTCCCTTCATGGAGTTGAATAGGTTCTAGAATTATTGATACTACTCGGGCCATTTGACGCATTACCAACTTAATTAATCGATAATTTAGATTATCATTTAGATTGATTATCACTATTTAAATTATCAATAACATCACATTATAGTGTTTGATGATTATTGGTAATATAAGTTATGATTAAATAGTTAGAGAAAAATTATCAAAATACTCTTAAAAATTATTTTAGATTTTCATCCACTACAAGAAAAAAAAGCTAATTATAGACGATTTTGACAGTATGTAATTAGTCGACAACCGTCGAAAATGATATTTTTCGACGGATAGCATCTGCGCGAAAATTACGCGTCGCAAATTATTTTCGACGAACGTTGAGGAATGGGCGGCAGGTGTCGTGCTGGGGGACGTGAGCGGAGAGGCGACGGAAGGAGGAGGACTCGAGCAAGGAGGCGTTGAGGAACAGACACCCAGTCGTGGGGGCAGTGCGCACGACCAATATGTCCAACAACGTGGACTTGCTGACGCCGCTCGTCCGCCCCCACCCCATCCTCCTCGCCCTCTCCCTCTTCTTCACATCGAGACAAATCTAGACAGTTCAAAAAATCGACTTAAGTTGGGAGCACCCCATTAATCCTAAAAAAATATTTAGTAAATTTTAAAAAAAATCTTGTATATGTTTTATTAAAGTCTATATTATTCTAAACTATGCCAGATAGCATGTGCATTTGGTTGAAGATATATAATATTACCTGGAATATAATAATGCCAAGGAATGTAATTTAAGGAATCACATTCCAAGTAAAATTGGGTTTTCATGTTTGTTTTAATTTAATAAAGAAATCACATTCCCCTCCTCTATCTCTCTTTCTCTCTCTCCCAAGTCATTGGAATGTGAGAAAGATACTATTTATTATGGTAATGGAATTCCAATATTTCATAAGAATGTCATTCCAGTTGAAATGTCACATTCCTAATTACATTACTAAATGACACATGACGAGACATTAGAATCTATCATTCATATCAAGATGCATAAGAATCTAAAAAAGATATAATAAATCAAAATGGTGTTTTCTTTGGTGACATAAGTTACACTTGTAGTAAAAAATAGAAGTTTAGAAAAATTATTATTTTTTCTCATATCTTTATTTTTATTCTACCTCTATTTATGATTAGTAATCACGAACTAGCTCATCTATCAACAATAGGATAAAATAACGAATTTATCCTTCCGAGGAATTCGAATTGGAGAATTTTTTTTCTTTTTTTTTTTTCTAGTTTGCTCTTCTTTCTAACACTTAATACAGATTAAATTAATATACAATAATAAAAAATTGTAGTATGTAAAATCGATCAAAATAGAAATAAATAAAATATAGAGGAAATCTTGACAAGCGACCCAAACTTTAGTACTTTGTGTAAATCTTGTAGTGGCTATCCTATTCATTGGTTGCTATGTTTATCTCATTGGTCGCTATTTTTGCTCATGTTTTGTGTTGATAAAGGTGACTTATCCAAAAGGTGATCACGGTTAGTTTATTAATTAGAGACTAAATCATTTGCTATTAGGAAGTTGGATTCAAATTTATTCTTTTTATTTATAGTTCGTATTTGTTTCTTCTATTTTTATTACTTCTAATCAGTGGCGGAGCCAGAAAAATTTTCAATGGGTTCACTATCATGATAAAAATTAGTGTTCGGATAATAAAATAATTAATGATTTATATATTATAGTTAAAATTTATTGATAGTATTAAAATATTATTTCTAAATTATAACAATAATTTATTATAAAATAAAATGTATATTTGAAAGAAAAGTACTATTTCTACGAGGTTTTATTTTTTGAAATCGATCACTAATAATATCATTATTGATAGTACTAAATATATCTTTCTTAATATATGTTTCCAAACAATCATTCATCAATTGATTTCCCATTCGATTTTGTAATTTGATCTTCATAATATTCATTGCGAAAAAAGCTCTTTCAACGGTTGTCGTTGCGACGAGTAGGGTCTAAGCCAACTTCAAAAGTAAGTATGTCAATGAATATATGATATGCTTTTTCTTTTTCACCAATTTTTGAGAAAGATGAGAAAGACTCTGCAAATTTTGAAAGTCACTACAAGAAAACTAGAGATTACCGACGGTCGAAACCATCGGTAATTTCTCCAAAAACCGTCGAAAATAGGGTTTTCGACGCTTTTTTTGACGAAAATCGGGACGTCCGAAAAATGATCGTCGCAAATCAATTTCGATGGTTTGGAAGGAACCACCGGAAATTTCGACAGATTTCCGACAATCGTGACCGCCGATATTTGCGGCGATAACAAAACCATCGAAACTTCGGAGGATCACGGCCGCCGATATTTTCGGCGGTCGTCAAAACCATCGAAAACTCCGACGATCGTGACTGCTAGAGTTTCCGACGATTTCGTTGACCGCCGCAAATATTGGCGGTTGCTACCGCCAAAAATCTCGGCGGCCGTCGGGCGACCGCCGAAGTTTTGGCGGTCAAAACCGTCGCAAATTTTTTTTATAATTTTAAAAAAATAGCCGGCCGACGGCCAAATTCAGCCACCAGCGGTAGATGTCGAATCCGGATCGGCCGGATCCGAACGTCCGACGGTCGATCCGGCCGCTGGAGGCTGGATCCGACCGCCAAGCGGTCGATCCGAATGGGGGCCGGATCCAGCCGCCAGCGACGAGATCCGATCCGGCCGCTGGGGCAGATCCAGCCGCTGGGGGCCGGATCTAGTCGCCAGCGGCGAGATCCGGCCTCTGGCCGGAGAGGGAAAGAGAGAGAGACGCCGACGCGGGAGAGGGTCGCCAGTGCGGGAGAGAGTCGCCGGCGTCCGGTGCGGGAGAGGGTGACGACTGGTGCTCGTGGGCCGGGAGAGGGAGAGGGAGAGAGAGAGGAGAGGAGGGAGGAGAGGAGGAGGAATTATATATAAGGGGAAAGAGAAAGCGGGAAAAGGAAAAAAAAAGCGGGATAACGAAATTTTAATTACCGACGGCTCTGATCATCGAAAACGTAAATATTAACTATTTTTAAAGTTACCGACGGTTGTGACCGTCGAAAATATATTTAGTTATATATAATATTTATTTTTTATTTTACCAACGGTTTGAACCATCGGTAATCGTTACCGACGGTCGAAACCGTCGGTAATTGCGACGGTTTGGACCGTCGCTAGTTATATTAATAAAATACTCCTCATATGATATTATTATACATTTACCGACGGTTACAACCGTCGGAAATTGCGGCAGATTTTGCGACGGATGGATATCCGTCAGAAATATCGACGTTCCTAATCGTCGAAAAATTAAATAATAATATAACAAATTATATAATTTATTATTTTTCTTTTCGACGTTCGTAACTGTCAGAAAATCTGTCGTAAATTGCGACGGATGGATATTTGTCAGAAATATCAACGTTCCTAACCGTCAAAAAATAAAATAATAATATAATAAATTATAAAATTTATTATTTTCTTTTTCAACGGTCGTAACCGTCGAAAAATTCGTCGCAAATTGCGACGGATGGGTATCCGTCGAAAATATCGACGTTCCTAACCATCAAAAAATAAAATAATAATATAAAAATTATAAAATTTATTATTTTCCTTTCTGACGGTCGAAAAATCCGTCGGAAATGGAGCCGTCGCAAAATCCGTCGCAAATTACGACGGATTTCAAAACGTCGAAAATTGTCCGTCGAAAAATGACAATTTTCTTGTAGTGAGTTGTCATCTAAAATTTGGAGTATTCTAACTTAAATTTCTTTTTTCACTCGTTTCATTATTTTCAAAAGTAGAATGTCTTTTTTTGAAATATTTTTATAATGACATGATTAATTGCAATATATTACATTAAATTAAATTTAGTCTAATAAATTTAATAATTAAACATAATATAAAACGAAATATGTTAATCTAGAGTAAACATGTTAAAATTCTTTAATTAATATTTTTGTGTCCTCATATATAAAGAGTAATAACATAATTTAGTAAGATAAATAATGCATAATAAGTTAATAACATAAAAAATTAATAACAATAATGAGAAGGGTGCCACTATTTCAACTTTTTAAAAATACTATTATTATTTCATTTTGTTAGATAGGGATAAAAATATTCAACATTAATAAAAGAGTGACATTAGTGCTTTTAGAATGGCAATAGAATCGTTCTAATGAAAGGTGATGACAATTAATATTCCCACGTTTAATACTTTTTTCAGTGAAAATAGATTTGCTATTGCTTGCGTGTTAAGACAGCCCAATATTAAAAATTAGGAGGATCAAGGCAAAAAACATTACGTAAAAATATGAGTTTAAATTTATGAACAACACCGATCTTTATAGTGTTATAATTAAGATAGCAAGTTATTATTTGTATTTAAATGATATAATATAAATATTAAGGAGATTCATGTTAGTTTTCTTTTTTAAAATTAATATATTAATTTATATTGTAACTAAAAACTTTAAAAATTGAAAGAAGCGATATACGTGGGTCGGAGGGTATAACTAATTCAGTCAAAGAACATGTGCGGTAGATTTTAGGATTCGTTTCTGATTTAAATTTTGTCAGTTTTCTAACATCACTTCGCATTCATCTTCTGTAAAGACAACTTTTGTTGTTAATCATTCCACATCATAATACTTTTTTTATATTATTTTTACGTTGTTATTCTATTTCTAGTTACTTGGATGTTTGATTTGATTTTTGCACAAAATAAGAAATGATGAAAAAAAACATTTTTTTAGGAGTCCTATTTGTTTAAGGAGTTCTAATAGATTCAATGTTTTCAAAACCGGACAAGCAACCAGACTTATCAGTGGATCGCGATTGGATCGATCGGACCGGGTTCAACCAGATTGAACCAAATTTTATTAAAATAATATTATTTATAATAATTATAAAGATATAGTATAACTTATATGATATAGTATATTAATATTGTACTAGTGACTTATTTAAAATATTAAAAAATAATATAACATAATTTTATTAATTAAAAGTTTTATAATGATAATACAAATAGATTATTAATAATTTAATATCTACTATTTAATGATAATAGATGTTATATTGGTAAATTTTATCTTAAATTATTCTTATTCCTTTTTTTTTCTTTAGCACTTTCTTTTTTATTTCCTTTATTTTATGCCCTTTGATTAGTTTCTATTCTAATATTATTTAATTTCAAATATTTACTTTTTTATTTCAATTCATATTTAATTGTATACATATGATATTCCCTCCTCTTTAAATTTCCTTATATTTCCTTCCTTTTTTCTCATTTAACTTTCCTATTTTTATTATTTTTTAATTTTTTCTCAAAAATTTGCATTGAACCGAGTTGAACCGGTTCAACCAGCCTGGTTCAACTGGTCGGTTCAACCGATTTTGCCTGGTTCAATGTCAAAATGATTTTAAATGCCTAACCGAACCGAATCACTGGCCGATTTGAGATTGAACCGATTGAACCGGCCGGTCCGGTTCGGTTTTAATAACATTGAGTAGGTTAGTAGAATAAGATATCTATCTTGTTTTTTTTGTTTCAAATTTGAATAACGTTGGATCACTAATCCCTATAGTTATATCTGTATATAATCAAATCTCTATTTAATAGATTTAGATTAATTGCAAATCTTTTTTAATGATTTGAATTAATTATAAATTTACTTAGTTCTCAAATTTGAATTCTTTCCTTTCTCTCGAAGATTGAAGCCGCCGTAAACCCTAGAAAAGAAGGGAAAATAAATGTCCTGCCAAGCCTTAGAAGAACAAGAGGGAGATGATTTTTGTCTCGGGTGACAGAAGGTAAATTAAGAAGAAAGAGTCACTGCACATAGTCCAGAAAAAGCACTCAAGTAATGTTATTTTGCACTCGTTTCATATATTTTTTTCAGACGTATGTCCATTGGATTATTATTTCATATTCAGGTTGCATCCGTGGGTTCGATTCGTAACTACACTTCTTTTTATGCCAGATCTACAGAATAGAACCAGAGGGGATCATTAATGGCCTCCTCCTCCGCCTCTACGGTGGCCGCAAATGCCGACCTCGTGGAAGAGATCCTCACCTGGTTGCCACCGAGATCTGTCGTCCGTTTCAAGTCTGTCTGCAGGCGGTGGCACGACCTTTCGTCCACCACTTCCTTCGTCGCCACCCACACGCGCCGCAATCCCCACAAGATCGCCGGCTTCCTCTGGCTAAATCGTTCACACAACTATACGTCCATGAGGTGTTTTGCTTCTTATCCTCTTGACAATAGCGCTAGACGAGCTTTTCCTGATCAATCCCGCGCTCTGGATGATCGTCCGTTTACTGCGTGGCTCCGGTGTTGCAACGGGCTCGTTCTTTTCACGGACCCTGGACGCCGACAACGTCTTTGGGTGTACAATCCGACGACCAGACAAGGCAGGATCCTACCGGACATCCAATATGCCAGCGGGGATTATGTGGTTCTGGGATTCGAACCCTCGCGATCGCCCCATTACAGGGTCGTAATTGCATCACCCGATTCATACGAGACCAACGTATACAGCAGTGAGACCGGCACCTCCGAGTGCTTCTCTATCCAGCAGGCGCCGTGGATCAACCATCCCCGTCCATGGAAGTGGCACACCTGCTTCTGCAACGGGGTCGTGTACTGGTTGGACCACAGCGACGGGTCCCTCTTCTCGTTCAACATCGAGCAGCGAAGCGTCAGCCGCACGCTGATGACCCGTCCGCCCATGCACAATGATTACGTGACCATCAAGCTCCAAGAATCGAGAGGTCGCCTTCTCCTGTTTCGGCAAAACTTGATTCGTCCGACCATGACGGCACCAGTGCTGCAAGTGCTGGAGATGACGAGCGATCACTCGAGGTGGCTACTGTTGCACACTGTTCCCATCAAGGACGTGCTCACCGATTTGTCTCAGGCGCCCGCGACTGTCGGCGTTCGCATAATCGGCTGGTGTTTTGCGGTATTGACCCATCAATGTTGTTTCCTTGAAGAAGGTGACGACGACGACGACGTGCTACTTGTATGTGATCTTGATAACAAGGTTGTGGCGTACGACTTGACAAGAAGACGACGTTACGACGTACTTAGCGACAATAAGGAACTGTCCATCATTTGGCCATGCTCAAACACCCTTGTGCCTCCATGATTGTTCTTTTCTAATTTTCTTTCTTTCTTAGCAGTGCAACTTAACAAGAAGTATAAAATTTTTATTTATTTACTTGTCTCAAAATACTTGCAATTGGGGTGTTTGCTTCTTTAATGTTTCCACGTTTTCTTATGGCCGGCCTCTATCGGATATTCTTCTTGGAGTTCATCGAATATGATTGAAGATTTTTTTTTTTTGGAATAAACTGCAAGCTTTTGTATTATTTAACTATTGCCAAATGGCATCACGGCTACATGATTGCCAAGTGTCTCTCTCTTCTCTCTTCTCTCTTTGTGAATGTTATTTATAACTTCTCTACATGGTATGCTACAAGTATACAATTTCTTTCATGTAGTGAAAGAGTGAATTACCACCAACAGATGTGAGGAAAACTTCAGCGTCACCCTGTCAGGTTTATGATTTCAGTATGCAGCTGCGATTAGATTTCAAGAAAGAGAACAAAAAACCTTGTCTGCTATGGCAACGCACGATTCCTCTGACTACTAAGATGTTTCAGTTCGCCAAGTTGTCTCTTGCCTACTCATGGATTCAGCAGCAGTTCGAAAGGTTAACCTACGCATTCACGAAAAAAACAAGACAAATCTTAAAGGAATCATTAGTAGCGTCCAGCCACTTTTCAAGAAAAAAATTTACGAATTCCATCCATAATTAACAATATAAAGTCGATCGTTTAATGATTAATCTTCCGAAAGATTTTGACAATAATGCATTTAGTAATTTTTAGTTTTTTAAGAACACTGATTTCAACTCAACAAATTATTGACCATTAAATACATAAGAACGTTGGCATCTTAACCTTCAGGGTTGAAATGCTAACTTCTGCCATCCATCTGCCATTTCGAAGCGTATATTTCTGGCATATTTCCTATTTTGCTAACTTAAGGCGGTCCACTGCTTCATTTTGTCGGTAGTACGTGGTTTTATTTTGAATATTTATGTCATTTATTTGAATTTTCAGTTTAATGTTCTTTCTAGGAGCACTCTTGTTTCATCACATACTTGAATTATTTATTGTACATATGATCTTGTATGGCGATACCTTAGGACCCTGCTCATGTTGAGATGATGTCGCTTGCTCCCCTACCTCCATCGCAACCGTCCTCTTCTTCCCGTCTTTCTCACCACCATCCACTCCATTCCGCTCATTCTCTTCACCTCAACAGAATGTTGTACCTACATCCGGAGAACCATACACTCGTACATGGCAAAACCAGGACAAGTCGACTTGGTCAGATATCGTAAAAGAGGAAAGAGGGCTCAAACTATGGTACAACTGTCGCCGAGACAAAGGAGAGTGAAGGGATTGGTATAATAAATTATAAAAGCGTATTATCCACATACGTAGCGGAAGAACATAATTTTTTTTAAGGAAAATTTTCATTAATTAAGTAGCTCCATCAGAGTTGTGATACAAAAACTTGTTGAGACCTGAAGAGGAGTCCCCATCCAAAAATTGTCACCAGTTTGATTGCAACCAAGGAATCCAAGGTAATCAGCAACTTGATTTGTCGTGCATGGACAGTACAATATGCGTATAAGTGGTCAATGAGGCCCTAGATATCCGTGATGAGCCCTTTTATACGCGAAGGGGGGTAGTGGCAGTGGTGTATAGAATCATCGTTATGAGTGTACTAAAATCAGACCGGAGGTGAACATGTAGTTGATGCATTGTTGCAGACCAAGAAGTACAGCCCAAGCCTCAGCTTCTCGGGCTGAGATAACATAACGGCCGGTAGAACTTGCAAAAATAAGAGATTAATAAGAAGAGCATAGCCTATACCTCCCATCCAGGAACTTCAATGAAGGAGCCATTAGTGTCAAGCATAACCAAATGTTGGGGTGAGGCCTCCCACTGGATCTGATCTTGGGGACATGGGTGTGGTGCCTCAAGTGCATGAACATCAATATAAGTATGAAAACTAGCTAGAGCCAAGTTTCAAGCCATGTCCACGATTGCATGTCGTGACCAAAAGTGAGCATCATTTCACAGATTACAAGGTTCCCAGAGGCAATGAGCAAAAAGTGATAATCGAGATCTTTTAGACTAGTGATACATTGCCCCGCCTTCTTGGATCCAAGAGCCTGAATATCAGGGAAGGCATGAGCTAGAAGGTATTGTTAAGGGAGTGTTGTAAGATATTCTAATGCAATGGGACAAGCAAAAAATAGATGTGCATTAGTTTCTAGTTCACGACCACATAAGGAGCAGGAAGGATCAATAGTATTGTCAAAAAGTAGGATTGTGTCCTTTGTAGGTAGTTTATTGTGGAGGATTTTTCAAAGAAATATTTGGATTTTGGGGGGAACTAGAATCTGCTAGACAAAATCCCATGGTTGTCTACTTGTAGGGTACGGTTTCCATCCAAGTGGACGTGGTAGTACCGTGCAGTGATATACGAACTTATAAACTAACTTTGCATTTGCAAGTCCTTGGGTATCCGTCACCCAAACCCACACACCATTATAGGCTTATGAAGGGATGTAAAGACGTTTAATTGAATCACATAACAAAGGCCCAAAAAATGTAGAGAGTCAAACGGGTCCCGAGCCCTATTGGAGATGAGGTGACTAACAATTGGGTTAGTGAGATCAATATCTGTACTGATAAAAGTTGGCATCCAGATTAGGGGTGTCTCGAAAATCCATTATTTGTGAAGGATTGATGTGCGCCAATTTGTTTGATGAATCCATGGTGGAGGAGCTGAGTGGCCTCCAGAAGTCGACATGACTAAGCAGATCTTGTTGGTGGGTCATTGGTGGTCCAAAGATTGATCGAGCCATATTTGTTCGTTACTAGGGAAATCCGAGAAGATTGAGCATTATTTAATATATTTTGGACTCTCTTTGCAAGTAGAGAGAGATGAACCACATGGATATTCCTAATACCAAGTCCGCCCTTGGTGCGTGGCATCTGCAATGTGGACTAGCGGATAAGGTGGGATCCCCGTCGGCCACCACCAGCGTCCTAGAGAAAATATCTCGATAATTTTTCAAGTGATTCGAGGGTGCCACTTGTCAGATGTGTGGAGCCTAAAGCATAAATCAATAAAGTGGAAAGGACGGGGACTTAATGAGGGTGGCCCGCCCTGCTTGATTTAGGATCCTCTTTTTCCATCTTGATAGTTTGGTGGAGACTTTGCCAACTATCAACTGTTGTTGTCTAACTGGAATATGTTTGGAATATATGGGAGTCCCTAGATAGAAGAAAGAGAAGGTACCAACTTGGATGCCAAGGGACTCCCTCATGATATTTCGATGTCTCGGGAAGAGCGATGGCAAGTAGACCTCTGATTTTTGTTCCTTGATTTCTTGACCTATAAGGAATTTGTATAATTAAGGATAGTTTGGATATTAATACAATTCCGCTTAGTGGGTATTGCATTAGTGAGGAGAAGGTTTGTGACACTAGGAGAAAAATGTATGGTGAAATTGGATCTCCCTGACGGATATCGCGATGTGCTGGGAAGGAAGGTGAAAGAATGCCATTGACAACGCATCTGAAATGGGGATCTGATACCTAAGTCAATCCAATTTATAAAATTGGCCAGGAATTTCATGAGGGTGAGGCTGGTGGTAATAGATATTCGGGAAATCCGATCAAAAGCTTTTGCCATATCAGCCTTTAGAAACATAAATTTGATTCTGCTTAAGTTGATGGAATGTGCTAATTCTTGAGTGATTAAGATGTTGTCTTGAATATAACATCCTGAGATGAAACCTGATTGAGCAAGGTCTATAGGGTCTATAAGGTTGTGAAGGGTGGGGCGTAGGTGATTCATAAATTTTTTGACAGAATGCGATAAAGTACATTGCATAGTGATATAAGGCGAAAGTCAGTTGTTCTTTGTGGGGTATTATTTTTGAAGATAAAAATCAAGTTTGTCTCATCCAAATCTGGAGGCAAGATGCCTTGCTCAAAGAAGTTGGCGTTGATTTGAGTGATATGTGGCATGCAATGTCCTAATACTCACGATATAATTCTACAGTAAATCCATTTGGCACAGGAGCTTTGCCAAGAAACATGCTCCACAAGGTGGAACAAATTTCAGCAGGGTTAATAGGTAATATGAGGTCAGAGGATTGAGTTTGGTTTAGGAATGGCATGGGCGGCCAGTAATGTAATGAGATAGCAACCAAATCTTCATGTAATGCTCAACAAACATAGTTCTAATAGAGTAGCAATTGTCAACAATATGATCCTCAAAATCCTTACGGTGTTTTATAGTGTTCTGTCTATGTCTAACCATGGTCGAGAGGTGGGAAAAATGGTTATTCCCATCTCCTAATATAATCTAGTTTGTTTTTGCCTTGCTCCACCACTTCAGATTGATTCTCCTAAGCAGCGTGTTGATGGTAAGCTATGCACAATAAGCACAATAGGGATTCCTTGTTCCAATGAAGAATCTCATATTTTATCTTTTTTAGGACAGATTTTATGGTGGTATATGACCGGTTAAAAGACCACTGCTAACTATGTCATGGGTTTCAGGGTATAGGAGCTAGAAGTGTCACTACAAAAAATTGGAGAATTACAGAAACTGTCTGTAATTTTCCCCAAAATCATCGAAAATGACGTTTCCGATGGTTTTTTCGATGAAATCAATTCGTCCGAAAAATGGTTATCGCAAATTAATTTTCGACGATTGGGAAAGAATCGCCAAAAATTTTGACGGATTTTCGACGGTCACGACAACCGATATTTGCGGCGGTCGACGAAACCGTCGAAACTTCAGCGGTCACGGCCGCCGAAGTTTTCGACGATTTCGTCGACCGCCGCAAATATTGGCGGTTGCTATCGTCAAAAATTTTGACGGTCGAAACCATCGCAAAGAATTTTTATAATATAAAAAATTAGCCAACCGGCGGTCAGTTTCGGCCGTCAGCGGCCATCGACCGAGATTCGACCACCCGCAACTGGATCCGGCCGCCCTGCCAGGCAACCGATCCGGCCGCCAGCCGAGAGAAATTTTTTTTCTTTATTTCCCATTTCTTTTCTCGATTGGCTGAGAGGAATTTTCTTGTCAGAAAAATGCGAATAACAAAATAAAAGATATTTTCCCTCTAATTCCAACCTTCAATTTTTTTTCCTTTTGGTCTTTCTTGGGTGTCAAGCATCTCCCTAGCGTTTTGCTTTTTCCTTCTTCTCAATTTTCTCTCTACTTACTCCTCTTTTTCTATTTGCCCTCAACCATCCCATCTATCGTCTTTTTTTTCTTATGTCAGGCCAACAATTTTCTCTCTCAATTTCTTTTTTTTTTCTTTCTTTAACTTCAGCGCCAAATGCTATTCATCCCTTTTTTTCTATTTTCTTTCGATTCTTTATCCAGTTCACATGGCGCTAAATCCAGTCACAATCGACTGTAAAGAAAAATAATCGTGCCATACAATAGACTTAATGATCTCTTGAGTACCTCGTTTCATGTTTTATCGGTTGACAATGAATTACTCCTTGTTGTCACCGGAACGTCACGCCTCTACCGCTGAGGGACTCCACGAAAAGAAAAACAATTTCCTTATTAATAAGGTCGGCCAACCCTCATCTCTCTTTTATGGGATTTATAAATTCTCAAATAAACTTTAACATTCTTTTTTAATTCAAATCAAATTTAATCTTTCATTTAATCTCTTCTAACAAATTCTGATTTATTCTAATAATTAAATAATTTTGAATTTAATTAAATAATCCCACAATAAATAAATCTTATCCTCCTTATTTTAACTTCTCCCCAAATTTTTTTATTTTCGGAATTATTAACTATAATAATATTAATGACCGTATTTTCAAAAATAAAAACAATAAAATACTTCATTAAACATCGAAAATCAGGTCGTTACATAATCTATAAAATATAATATATAGTACAGGGTATCAATAAAGTAATCCTTTTAAGTGGTTTACAAGGCGGCGGCCCGAGACAACTTATTATGATTTTCAGAAGTTTTTAGGAAAAAATATGTTATTTTAAATTTCTAACAATGGCACATGCCATTTCCAAGCCATTTCCAAGCCTTTTTTAAGATATTATATAATTACATTTAGTAATAATATCTACATGCCTAAAACTATCCTTTTTTATTAGTATAATTGCTTTATAGCAACAACAATAGTTTAGCTATTAGTTTTATTATTACTACTATAAAACGTAATAACGTATTTGTAAGCACGATTTTATTGAGATAAATTAAAATTTATTTTTTGTATGGATTAAACAAAGAAAATATGTTCTAAAGGCATGTAATAATAATAATAATAATAATAATAATAATAATAATAATAATAATAATAATAATAATAATAATAATAATAATAATAATAATAATAATAATAATAATAATAATGAACGAACGAATGAATGAAGTTGTATAATAAAAAATTTAATAGAGTTTGAAGAGAATTAGGAAATTGAGATAACTTAAATCAAGAAAAAGTTCAGGATAAATAAGACCAGGATGAAGTAAGTATTATTTTAATAAATCTCCCATAAACTATCGCGATTTTTCACATCTAATTTCAAACTACGAACTTATTTTTTTATATTCCTAAACTATTACGATTTTTTCATTTTAATCCTTCCATCTACTTCTGTTACGCTCCATTACTTTTATTTTTTTCATTTATGAAAAGACTAAATTATTCCTCCCTCTAAAAAATATGAAATAATAAATATAAAAAATAAAAAAAATCTTTGGAGGATTAAAGTGGTAAACAAAAAAAATTGTCATTTATAAAAAAAGATTAAATCACCCTCCTCCCTATTTTTTTCTTATTTTTTATTTTTTAATTTATTATTTGATGTGTTATGAAGGAATGGATAATTTAGTCTTTTCATAAATGAGAAAAATCAAAAGTAACGGTAAACGTAATAGAAATAGACAGAAGGATTAAAGTAAAAAATTTATGATAGTTCAAGAATATAAAAATTAAGTTCGTAGCTTGAAGTTAGATGCGAAAAATTTGCTATAATTTAGAGTTGATTTATGAAAATAATCTTAAAAATAATTGACGAAAAGTTTCTCTTAAATTAAGACCAGGATAATTAGGAAACTAAGCACCAATATATTTTTCACTCAAAATTAAAATTCCGTCCCCAGTCCCGATTCACAATAGGATTAAAATTTTCTTGTCCGTTTAATTTTCCTGTGCTTAAGGCGCTGCTATATAAAGCCGCCAGCACGTTGTTTTATTGCATCTCTCCTATTTCCCCGCTTTCGCTCCTGAAATAAACAAAGATATATATTACGCACACATGAAGCAATAAGATTTGATCAGAACAAAAAATATTACTTTATTTTCGTATAGATTTTTCTGCCGTCAATATTCAGATCGACGAGTAAGACTTCGGTCTTATCATTATATATTTGTCTTATTTTATTCCTCTTCCAATTAACCCTAGATTTATCTTAATTTGTAGAAATGCTTTGTTATGAGCAATTAAGTTATTTTAGCACAAACATAGAAAGTAATTTGTGACTTTCTCAGGTTCTCTTCTGTCATGGCTTTTAGCAAATTTTCGATCCTTGTCTCGGTCATTCTACTCTCACTTTCTTTAGCCTCGGCTAATGATTCCAATGGGGATAGGAAGGTAACCCCTCTCTCTCTCTCACCTTTTTTTTTCTTCATTTTCATGTATATTATATTAATTGAAAATTAGTCAACTTGATATGTTCAAATATATCAATCCATGTGCAGTCGTGGAAATCTTTACAATACGATTACAGTGTCCCTAGAATTCCATCGGCAGAGAGTGATATAATAATTGGAGTTGTAGACACCGGGATATGGCCGGAACATGAATCTTTCAGGGATGATGGACTCGGACCTCCACCGGCCAAGTGGAAAGGTCCTTGCCACGGGATCAAGTGTAACGAGTACATATCAAATTCTTTAATTAGCTAGCAAATCCTTCCTATAGAAATAATGATTGATTTCCATTGATCAAGAACTAATTAATCATAGCAATCACTAACTACTATATATATATATGCATGTGTTGCTGCAAATGCCAAATACATAGCAAACTTATTGGAGCACGATACTACGGTAAATCTTCTTCAGGCGTAAATGATTGCAATTCTCCAGTCGACCGGAGAGGACATGGCACTCACGTCGCATCGATCGCAGCAGGACGAAACGTTCAAGATGCCGAACTATTTGGTCTTGGCAAAGGCACCATCAGGGGCGTCGTCCCTCGTGCAAGGATCGCGGTATACAAGATGTGCTCAAACGAAGATGACGTATTTTTCAGAGCCATCAAAGATGCAGTCGACGACGGCGTGGACGTCGTCTCGATTTCCATGTCCCTCTATAATCTAACGCTGGACTACCCTGATGATCCAGTTGCCGTAGGTGCATTTTACGCCATGAAGCACGGAGTCCTCACCTCGGTCGCCGCCGGCAACGAAGGACCAGCTCCTGAGACTGTCAGGAACGTGGCTCCTTGGATGTTGTCCGTCGCTGCAACCACAACAGACCGAAGAATGGTCACCAAACTGTCTCTCGGTGATGGGACTCTCATTGAAGTAAGAAGTTTGCTCTTCGTAAATGAGTGTTAGGTTTTAATCATATGTAATTTCATTCTATAATCTTCATAGGGTACTTCTATTAACACCTATGACACAGAGACAAATAATATTGTTTACTTGGGCGATATTGGGATTTACCCTCCGAGGTAATGAAATCTTTCACAACGTATATTATTTAAAACTCTAAGTGAGTACTCTTTAATCATAAATATCTATCTGTATGCATAATAATTGCAGCAGGTGCGATGAAGCAATTGACGATCGGTTGATCCAAGGAAACATAGTTCTTTGCACGGGACCTTATAACACGACGGCCAAGCTTCACGGCGCCAGAGGAGTTGTTATATTGAGTACTGAACGTAATGTTCCTTATCAGCATGATATCCCTTCAATCAGTGTAGATTATTTGAATGGCATGTTGATACGGGACTATATATTCCATCGTGATAAGTACGGTTACATTGCCTAATTGATTAGTTGTCTACATAATATATTACTTAACACTAATAACCGATCAAATGTGATTACATACAGGTCAGCAAAGGCAACAATACACAAGAGTGAGGTCGTCTTTGATGGCGCAGCTCCTACCACTGCATCCTTCTCTTCCAGAGGGCCAAATATGATTAGTCCTCAAATTCTTAAGGTAAGTGTGGATATATAATATCAACCTTCTTCATTACCTCTAGGTATTCATTTTGTAAGTGTATCATCATATGACACTATTACAAACTTTGTACTAATATTCTAACCACAGCAAACTTAAAACTCCACCTATTTTCAGCCTGATATCAGTGCTCCTGGAGTGGGTATCTTGGCTGCTTGGCCTGAAGGATTGCCATTAGCATACAATGAGACTGACCTGCAGCACAAAAGCAGGTTTAACATGATTTCAGGAACATCCATGGCTTGCCCCTACGCGTCTGGAGCTGCCGCTTATGTCAAATCATTGCACCCGACTTGGTCTCCTGCTGCCATAATGTCAGCAATTATGACTACTGGTAAATAAGCCTCTCTTTATCTTTGTCTACTTTCTTTGAATATATATGCATTTCGTTTCATCTGCAACCTTCAAGGATGCACCTCTTGCCACAGCATCCCCAATGACTCCAAGACTTGACCTAGAATTCGCGTACGGGGCAGGAATGTTAAACCCGGCATTGGCACCTTTTCCGGGACTTGTGTTTGATGCCGGCGTAGACGACTACATATTTATGCTATGTCGCCAAGGTTATCGCCCGGAGGCCATTAGGGCTATAACGCGTAATGAGACCTTCAGCTGCCCCGACCTCCTTGAGAAGATCGAAGATTTTAATTATCCTTCCACGGTTATCAATCTAGGGAGAAGGAATAATTACACGGAATTCAGGAGGACGGTGACGAACGTGGGGGACGCGAACTCCGTCTACACATGGACGGTCCGGTCCGACAGCGGCATTAGGGTTTCGGTGGAGCCCAAAGAAGGCTTCAAGTTTACGAAGCTGGGGGAGAAGAAAAGTTTTGTGGCTTCGGTCTCGACGACGCTGCGGTTGAGACCAAATTCTCTGGCATCGGCTGCTTTGATCTTGAATGATGGCAAACATCGAGTTAAGTTTCCAATTGTCGTACAATACTCTGGTTAGAAGAAAGAAACGTGCATGCAGTTAAACGACCTTAAAAATATAATTATTTTATTAATATAATCACATTTACTATTTAACATATACTTTAAATTAATATATATTTATTTTATTAATATAATAAGTATAATGAGTATTCTACACCCGTTCTACATCAAATGCTCTAAGTATATATTTTTCTCTTTTAAAAGTAAATACATTCTCTGTTTGGGACAATACCCACGTCAAGAGCAAAATTATTTTGTCGTTGATTCACGTTACTATGAAATATGGCTAAAAAGTATATATTGAGCACTGAATATCAAGATATGTGTAACACTTCAAAATTTTTCAAATTAAAAATTAATTTTTATAATTAAAATAAATTCAAAATTTAGGATTTGTTAAAGGAAAATAAAGTTTGAAAAAAAATAAAAATATAGTTAAAGAAATGATAATAAGAGGAAAAAATAAGATAAGAAAAGTTTGAGTGAGAATGAAATCGTTATTAGATAAGATGTAGGAAAAGATAATTCCAAACTAGATTATGAGTTGAAGTTATAATGAGATTAGGGATTCAAAATTTAATTTGAATCTAATTATAAGTTTAGGGTATAAAGGGCTCATAACGAGAGTTAAGATAAAAGTTTTATGTTCAAAAATACTTAAAAGATAAAATAATATTATTTTATTACAAAAATTAAAGGATAAGAATAATAATTATTTATTTATTTACAAAATTCAGGAATAATTATAATTATGAGAGACAAAATAAAGAAAAGATAGTTAGAAGTGGATTAGGGATAAAGTTTGTTGAAGGATTGAATTATGACTCCTAATGAGGTTGAAATTAGGAATTTTAAGATAAAAATATTCGGGAAATATAATGATAATAAAATATTATTTTAATTTTGAAAATCAAGAAATAGTATTATTAATTATTTATTTAAATATGAAAAATCATGAAAAATAAAAGACTAATTATAAATAGGAAGTATGGATAAGAGTTCTAATTAGATTAACATTTGGGAGACTTTTCCCTATAAATAGAACCCAAAAAGTCTCCTCCAACACATATTTCTCTTCTTCTCTGCTTGAAATTTTTCTTCACTCTGGGCTACGTTTTCTTCTCCCTCGGTGCGTGTGTGCGAGAGTTCAGACTGGCCATGCAATCTCGAATCTATCCTCTGTCCGACACCAACCTCATGGTTAGTCAAGTTTTGAGTTTCAGGTAGTCTAAGTTAGTGTATTTTGGATTTACTTTTGGATACGATTTTTTAATGAAATAGTTAAGTTATTGGATGAATTAGGATTGGTATATGTTCTCTTATGTCTCATGAATAGTTTCATATAGTTTTTATGCTGAAAGAAGTACTATAACGAAAGTTATTATAGGCCAAAGTTGACGAAAAACCACCTGAGTTCTGCTTTGGCAAAACCCGGCCCGAGTTGCCAAGAACCAGACCCAAGTTCTACGATATTTTTCAGACGCATTTTTACCAACACCGAATTCGACCCGAATTTGATGTAAACTCGGCCCGTTTTTCATGTAACTCATCTTGGGATTCATTCGAGAGTATGAATAGATGTGTTCGGGTCTCGACCCAGCCCGCGTCAGCCCACAACTCGGCCCTAGTTCTGAAGCAGAATAGTAAAATGTATGTATGAGCATTCTGTTCGTCATTCGACCATAATGACTCGGTCTAAGTTTCATATAATCCTCGGCTTAGGTTCCATTCTAAACTATGAATAAATAATTTTGGGTTTCAACCCCACCAACCTGACCCGCATCGGCCTACAATCGGGTCCGGGTTTCGAAGCAAAGTAAGAAAAGGAACATTTGGGCATTTCGTCGAACGTTTGATCGCGATGATCCGGCCCGGTTTTCTAGGAAATCCGGATCGGATTTCCATGTTAGAGAAGTAAGAAAAAGAAATAGGAGTGACCCGGACCGAGCTTTTTACGTCAGCCCGAGTTCCAAGGCAGCCCATCTCGGTTTAACTATACTCGATTTGGATTCTGCACAGATTATAGATATGAGTTTGTATTTATTTGTATAGATGTCAAATGACCTTTTTGCCCTTATATTGTCTCGTGATGAACTAAACAAATAGCTAAATAGGAAAAGATAAAAGTTGTAAAATGAAATCTTCATGTGCACTGATTGTTATAGGCTAAAAGGTAGATATTAATAGCCTCACCATGGCAACCTCATGAGGTGGGTATTGATAGTCCCACTTTGATGAGTTTAAAAAAGCCAATAGGTGGGTATTAATAGCCCTACCATGCAACATCATGTGAGGTGAATATGGTCCATTTATGACGATTTTAAAGAAAAGATATCTTTGCGGTCTTACTTGAGTGGACATGTGAAGCTCAAGTCTTTCGTGAGTAAGTAAATGCTTGCCTGGTTCTGATTTGATCCATCTTGACCCGATATTATAGTTACATAAAGTTGATCCATAATAAAAAAAGCCGAACTCGCATTAGGATAACTCATATAGATGTCTTAGGAATTATTTAAAGTAAAAGATATAGTGAAAAGAACAGAAAATAAGTGAATTGAAAGAATAGAAAAGAACATAACATAAAAGAGAAATAATAGAAAAAACAGAAGAGAAGAGAGTGAAAGAACATAAAGAATAGAAGTGTTTCTCATACTAAATGCTTGCCTATTTTTATTAAGTCTTCTTATCCATTTGTATTATCTTGTGTACTGAATATTTTTATACTCATGAAAATTCTATTTTCCTGTGTTGAATTCCATAGTTAGTTGAACAGAAAAATAAGGATGAATGCATGTGCAACAACAATGTTCATAGTGATGTAAAAATGCACATGAAAGTTGAATTAATTAGAACTCCTGTAATTATATGATGTAAAGTTAAGTTATTTTTGGATGACTATTAGGAAATAATAGATAGAAAGAAAAGTCGCTTTCGCACTCTGTTAAAGAAAGATGAATAGTTATTTAGTGTTCGTTATATATAAGAAACGTCCAAGAAGAATGAAGTGTAGGTAAATGCGGATCAAAATAAGTTCAAACATCACGTGACAGGAGGGTAAAATTTTGAGACGTTACAATATGTGTATGAATTAAGTATATAATAATAAAATAAAATCTAAAATAACTATGACATTTAACGGAGCAAAAAACGAAAAGGAAAAAGAGATGGTGTTGTTTTTACATTGTATATTTGTGAATAACGTGAATAGAAGGTTAACTAGCTAAAGTGAATTCATAAGGTTATATTACAACTTCACCATCCATGAATAGAGGGTGAATCAACTACCTTCTAAACAAACTTCTTATATAATGTGACAACCACGTCTCCATCTTGCACCCACCTCAACGTGAGGTGCAACCTATGGAGATTACTGCTTATAATATTGGCCTCAAATTTGTATCCTATTCAATGTTATAACAATCGTCAACTCATTTAATCACAAATCAAAGATTGGTCCAATCCGAATTATGTGAAAAATTGAAAATGGAAAAAAAAAATCGATTCAACAGTAAAATCAGTTCAATCGTTGAATAGGAAAAACTCATGTTCAACTTTAAAAGCGATAAAAATAAAAAAAATAAAGGCAAATAGGAAATAAAAAGTTAGAAATGAAAGTAAAAAAAGTGGGAATGTATTTAAATTAAGAATATGTGAAAATTTAAAAATAAAATAAATATGTAAACTTAATAGGGAGAGAAGAATTAATGAAAATAGAAAAAGGAAGGTATTAAAATGAAAGTAAAGAAAAAAATATAAGGAAGTAGCGTGAATATGACTAAATAAATTAATATACTATCATATTGTAGAATAAATAAAAGAATTAATATGCTATACCAATACCAAAAATTTTAAGTCTTTTTATGTAAATTAAATTAATATATGTTTATTATATTTTATTATGAATTATAAACTATGATTTAACTTTTTTATTCATTATATAATATTGTTTATTGTTTATATATTTAAAATTATTATAAAAATTATTATTTTAATAAAATTTGGTTGAACTCGATTGAATATGATTCAATTGATTCAACCATAATGCAATTGATCGGATCGGATCACCTATCCGATTTTTAAAACATTGATCCTATTTGATTTGTTATTATAACAACAATTGAACTACGAACTTATCCTAGCCATTGATTTACTTTCTCTTCAGTGTCGGTGGATTCTCTCCGCACCAGTTCATATTTTATATTTTCTGGATATAAAACCCATAGATTTTCTAAAAGAATATGTAACTTCACACTATTTTTCATTAGGGTCTTTCTATTAATGCCTACTACACGGAGACATATTCTATCTCGGATGATATTGAAATCTTTCGTAACGTATATTATTTAACTCCATGTGACTGCATGTTTAATCATAAATATCTATATATCTAATAAATGACAGCATTGCAGAAGAAGATGTGATGAAAGTCAAGCTTTCACTGCGCCAAAGGAGTTGTTGTATTGAGTAATAGAGGGTGGGAGTTTGGGGTGGAGTGAATAGTATCTCTTTATCGTTTAAATAAAGATATCGAATTCAAATTTTTATGAATGTAAAAAATATTTATTGGGAGTCTCACTTGTTATAGTCAAGCATGCTGTCTGGGGCGACACCAGAATAATCGGACTCCATCGTGGGTCGAGATTCCAACTCGTGATCAGTGCGCATAACTCTTAGCGCCAACTGAGTTGGATGATCGATGCCGCTTCCCAGACAAAATGATATCCATTCAATTGCTAACTATCAGCTTGACATCCAATTGTCACCGAAAAAATAAAGAGAGGCTGTTCCTAATTATCAGCTTGACATCCATTCAATTGCTAACAAGATATATAATTCTATCATGATGAGTATGGTTACACTCCTACCCATTGCATCCTTATCTTCCAGAGGACCAAGCATGATCAGTTTATCCAGCGCACTACTAGAAATATGGGAATTACAGATGATTTTGACCGTCTGTAATTTTCTCGAAAATCGTCGAAAATAACGTTTCCGATGATTTTTTCGACGGAATCGATTCCGCATCTCAAATCAATTTCTGACAATTGGGAAAGAAATGTCAGAAATTTTGACAAATTTCAACGGTCACGACCGTCGATATTTGCGGCGGTCGACGAAACTATTTACCGCCAAAAATTTCGGCGGTCATCGCGCGACCGCCAAAATTTCGACGATCAAAACCTTCACAAAGAATTTTTATAATATAAAAAAATTAGTCGGCCGACAGCCAGATTCGACCGCCAGGCGGCCAACGCTAGAGGTCGAGATCCGGCCGACAACGGTCGAGCGGCCGGATCTAGCCGCCGAGTTCGGTCGAGCGGCTGGATCGGCCGCCTGCGGCCGGATCCGACCGCCACCGGCCGAATCCGAACGCCCGCGGCCAGATCCAGCCGCTGGGGGCTGAATCCGAACGCCAACGATGGGATCCGGCTGCTAGCGGCGAGATCCGGCCGCCCGACGGTCCGGGCCGGGGAGAGAGAGAGCCGGCGGGAGAGGGTCGCCAGTGGTCGACGCTTGTCGTCCGATCAGAGGCTCGTCGGCTGAGAGAGGGAGAGGGAGATGGAGAGAGAGAAAGAGGAGAGGAGTGAGAGAGGAGAGGAGGAAAGAAATAAGGGGTATTATATATATATAGGTGGAAAGATGAGAAAGCAGAAAAATGAAAAAAAAGTAGGATAACGAAGTTTTAATTATCGACGACTCTGGCCGTCGGAAAAGCAAATATTAATTATTTTTAAAGTTATCAAAAGTTGTGATCGTCAAAAATTATTTAATTATAAAAATAAAATACTATATATAGTTATATATAATATTTATTTTTATTTTACCGATAATTTGAACAATCGCTAATTATTACCGATAGTCGGAACCGTCAAAAATTACGACGGTTTGGACTGTCGCTAATTATATTAATAAAATACTCCTCATATTATATTATTATACACTTACCGACGGTTACGATCATCAAAAATTACGACGGATTTTGTGACGGATGGATATCCGTCGAAAATATTGATGTTCCTAATCGTCAAAAAATAAAATAATAATATAATAAATTACATAATTTATTATTTTTATTTAGAAAAGTCGTCGAAAATTACGACGGATGGATATCCGTCGAAAATATCGACGTTCTTAATCATCAAAAAATAAAATAATAATATAATAAATTATATAATTTATTATTTTTATTTCTGACGATTGTAACCGTCGGAAATTGTCCGTCGAAAAATGATAATTTTCTTGTAGTGACGATTCCATGTGAGGGTCACGCCTTTCCCAAGTTGCAACGGTGTCGTCATCAGTTTATCTAGGCTTTCTGATGATGAAATAAATTCACACGATGACAGCATTTTCAGAGAATCTTGTCATGCGAATGTGTGTTGCGGATTCCATCTGTCCTAAAATAGTGGTGTAAAGATGTCAACTGCACAAGACTTAGAGGTTGTTGGCGTGTTGGATCATCAGGCTCCTTGGTGTAGTTCTCTCCATATTTTCTTTGGTTTCACCGGCCCTCATGGATTCCGACCTTATGGAGTTTGTCTCCATCCTCCGGTGAGCCTTGCAGTTGGACATGCCCAATTCTGCCGCACTCTATGACACCGATAGGAACAGAAATGCTAAACCTAGCATGGACACCTTTTCCCAGCCTTGTGTTTGGTGCTGACATAGACGATTACATATTTATGCTATGTTGCCAAGGTTATCATAAAAAAACTATTAGGGCTACAACGCGTGGTGAGACTTTCAACTGCATAGATGACTTTCTTGAGATATCCTTCCATAGTCATCAATATGGATGAAAAGAATAATTATAAGGAGTTCAAGAGGACGGTAACGAACATGACAATGGCATCAAGGTATCGGTGGAGCCCAAAGCGGATTTCAAGTTTACAAAATTGGGGGAAAGAGCAAAGTTTGGTGGCTTTGGTCTCAACAACATTGCGGCTAAGACAAAATTTCTTGGCATTGGCTGTGTTGATCTTAAATGATTGGCAAACATCGAGTTAAGTTTTGAATTGTCAGTTAGAAGAAGAAAAATATGCAGATGCCGTTAAACAACCTTCACATTAATTACTTACCTAGTGCACTCCGGCTAATTACTTATTTTATGGCAGAGGATGCTTCACGCATTTCTTTTATTTTATGGCTTATGTGTATGCTTCACGCATCTCTCTCTCACACACATATGGTATCACCTCCTCCTCCCCTCTTCTTCGCACCTTCAACATGACCAACGAGTCCATGGGCGGTGAACGTTCCACAGCCTCAAGGCCAAGACCAACTTCTCCTACTCGGACTCTGCCCCACGGGTGTCGGGACCGTCCCTTCGAACCCGAACAACAGCACGGTGGAGTCCTCCACCCCTTCCCTGCCTCACTGTTGTCATCACCCCTCCCTCTGACTTTAGATCTCGAGCTCTCCCACCCTACCTCTCGTTTGCCCTTTTCCCACTATGACTTTTCAATCGCCGCCCCTGCTTTTCATAAAATTGTATATGCACTCTAATATAGTCAGGATACTCCACAGCAGAATGGAATGACAGAACGAATGAACATGACACTTCTAGAAAGGGCAAGGTGCATGCTCTCTAATGCTGGTCTGAATAGGACATTCTGGACTGAAGTTATTAACACAACTTGCTACTTGGTGAATCGAAGTCTAGCAACTGCGATTGATCTTAAGACTCCAACTGAGGTATGGTCAAGAAATCCTGCTGATTATATTAATGTAAAAGTTTTTTTGTTGTCCAGCATACAATCACATAAGTGAAGGGAAGTTGGAGCCAAGGGCAAAAAAAGAAGTGTTCGTGAGATATGGTGTAGGAGTGAAGGGCTACAGAATCTGATCTCCTTTAGAACACAAAGCCATCCACAGTAGAAGCGTGACTTTTGATGAAGTATCAATGCTTCAGTTGAAAATGGAGGCTGAAGAAAGTGTTAGTAAACAGATGGAGGTTGAAATTATGCCAACTGGGGATGATGCTAAAGGATCACATCAAAAAGCAGAATCAGAACATGAATAATCTGATGAGCAACCAGAAGAGGAGTCAATTGCTATCAAACATTCTCGTAGAGAAATGAGTCCTCCTAAGCGATATGACTTCGAGGACATGATTGCTTATGCACTGTAAGTAGCTGAAGAGGTGGAATTCTTGGAACCATCCTCTTATAAGGATGTCATCACATGTGTCGAATCTAAACAATGGATCTCAGGAATAAAATAAAATCTAAACAATAGGTGAGAAAATAAAATATCTTCACAAGAATCAGACTTGGGAACTGATCAAGTTGCCTAAAGGTAAAAAGATCGTTAGTTGTAAATGAATCTTCAAGAAGAAAACTAAAATTTGAGAAGTTGAAGACACAAGATATAAAGCACGACTGATTGCTAAATGTTATAGTTAGAAAGAAAGTGTGGACTACAATAAAATATTTTTACCTATTGTCAGACATACTTTTATTAGGGTGTTGTTTGCTCTTGTAGTATATCAGAATCTAGAGCTTGAGCAACTAGATGTGAAAACTGCTTGGAGAACTTGAAGAAGACATTCTTATGAGCCAGCCGGAGGGATTCTCCATTCCAGAAAAGGAGAATCAAGTTTGTACACTGAAGGAATTTTTGTATGGCTTGAAGCAGTCTCTCAAATAATGATACAAGAGGTTTGATAATTTCATGATCAGTAAGGGATTCTGTTGAAGTCCCGATGATTGTTGTGTATATCACAAGAAGGTGAAGGACGACTCCACCATCTATTTGCTCTTGTATGTTGATGATATAGTCATTGCTGCTAGAGACATGACAGACATTCAAAATTTGAAAAAGTTCCTCCAGTGTAGAATTTGACATGAAAGATCTTAGTGCAACACAAAAAATTTGGGGGATGAAAATTCTAAAAGATCGCGCACAGCGTAAACTCTTCTTATCTCAGAAAAGTTATATTAAGAAGATTTTATCTAGTTTTAGAATATTTGGAGTGAAGCTTTTGAATACTCCATCAGCTACAAATGTTCATCTCTCTGTTGCCTTTGTACCAAAATCAGAAGTAGAGAAGGAGTACATGTCTCGGGTTTCATATGCTAGTGCAGTTGGAAGTCTGATGTATGCCATGGTTTGCACAAGATCGGACATTGCTCATGCAGTCAGTGCTATCAGCAAGTTCATGAGCGATCCAGAAAAAGAACATTGGCAAGCAGTGAAGCGAATCTTTTGATATCTGAGAGGAACAACTGATATTGGCCTCATCTACAGAAGTGATAAAAAGTGTTTAGTTGCAGGATACTCAAATTTAGATTATGCTGAAGATGTTGATGGAAGACGATCACATGCTATGTCTTCACTTTAGGCAGTTCGATTATTAGTTGGAAGGCCACACTTTAACCATCAATTATATTATCTACTACAGAAACTGAATACATGGCATTGACAGAAGTTGTCAAGGAAGGCATCTCATTAAAAGGTATAGTTAGAGATCTTGGATTACATCAAGAGCAAGCTATAGTGCATTGTGACAGTCTGAGTGCAATATGTTTAGCCAAGGATCAAGTGCATCATGAAAGAACCAAATACATTGATGTCAAGTATCACTTCATCCACATTGAGAAGAGGATCAAGGTGAAGAAGATTGACACTGAAGATAATCCAACTGATATGTTCACCAAATCTGTTTCTCATGATAAATTTCAGTATTGCTTGGGCTTCCTTAACATCAATACTTGATAATAATCCTAATATGGGACTAGCGGTAGCGTGGCATGGTATTGAATTTCTTTTTGTGTTCTGAAAATGATTCAAATCAAGGTGAAGATTTATTGATAATGCCTTGAATCTAAACCTAGTTGTAATCCTTTGTGGTACCTCTATATAGTCAGGCGCTTCAGTAAATTTCTCCTATGACGAAAATTTTTAGAAGTATTCTGTATGTGATTCGGAATTAATTTATTTTCTTATCACGAGATATGTGTCCTATTTGAGGGGGATTAATTTAGAGTTTTAATCAGTTTGTAATTCCTAACATCTGTAAAAAGAAGTGCCTATATAAATTTCATGATGGCTAGGTTATTTTATATCCTTGTAATTATCATTATTCCATAGCAAAGGGAGTCACCGCTTTCTGAAGACGTAACTCAACTTACGGTGAACCTCATAAATATCTGTATTCGTACGATCTCTCTCGCCCTCTTTTCGTAACACACACACACACACACACATATATATATATATATATATATATATATATATATATATATATATATATATATATATATATATACCCCATTGAATAAAAATCATAGCTCCTTCATTCACTACTTGTCATATTTATAACTTAAACAGTTTTATGATAAAAGCATCTATATCCATATATCATATAAAGCCATGCTTCATAACAAATTTGTAATTATAGTGAGAAGCTCTCTCTCCTTTCATTATTCATCTTTTCTTTTTTTAGAATTTTTGATATTTTTCATTAAAATATTAGCAAATTAATATTAAAGATAGCAATTAGTTAATGCAATCATTTATTAATCAACATTAAAATTGTAAGTCATCATAACATTTGACTATTCATATTTCATAGAATTTATGTATTACAAAAGTTAAACTTTATTTAATAAAAAATAAATTGCCAATAAAAATATGTTACTTTTTAAAAATCAAATGTCATATTAGTATCATATATTTTTACTTTATTATTTTCTTTTTTGAATTTTTTTCTAAGAAAATATTAGTAAATTAATATGAAAATTAGCAATTAGTTAATGCACAATCATTTTGAATTTACTAGTATTTTATTTTTTGTAGAATATTTAATTTTTTCATGAAACTTTTAGCAAATTAATATTAAATATAGTAATTAGTTAATGTAATCATTTATTATCAACATTAAAAATTTAAGTTATCATAACATTTGACTATTCATATTCCATAAAATTTATATATTACAAAAGATAAACTTTATTTAATAAAAATATATTTCCAATAAAAATATGTTACTTTTTAAAATTCAGATGACATATTAGTAACATTTTTTTTACTTTATGATTTTCTTTTTTAATTTTTATTAAGAAAATATTAGTAAATTAATATTAAATATATCAATTAGCTAATGCAATCATTTATTAATCAACAATAAAGTTGTAAGTTAACATAAGATCTGACTAACTTTTTAAAATTTATGATTTTACTCGTTGAATCTATATCTATATCTATATCTATATCTATGTATAATATAAAACCATGCTTCATAACAATTTGTAATTATAGTGAGGAGATCTCTCCTTTCACCATTCATGCTTGTTTTTAGAATTTTTGAACTTTTTACTAGAAAATATTAGCAAATTAATATTAAAGATAGTAATTAGTTAATGCAATCATTTATTAATTAATATTAAAATTGTAAATTATTAGCATTTGACTATTCATACTCCATAACATTTATATATTACAAAAGTTAAACTTTATTTAATAAAAAATAAATTGCTAATAAAAATATGTTACTTTTTAAAAATCAAATGTCATATTAGGATCATACTTTTCTATTTTATGATTTTCTTTTTTGAATTTTTTCTAAGAAAATATTAGTAAATTAATATGAAAAATAGCAATTAAATTGTGTAAATTGTGTAAATTAATATGAAAAATATTAGACCATTACATACTGTTACCCGATATTGTAAATTGTGTATTAAATCCAATATGCCATATAATTAATTGATAATTTAGGGTCTTGAAGACACGTTATGTTTCATTGACAATTGTAATAACTTAAAAATGATATGTATAGTGAATGTTATAAATATTTTACCGAGACTTACTCAGTCTGTTGAGATGAAACTTAGGACAGATTATGGTAGTACTTATTAAATTTATTGTGTTCAGTACATATAGATATAAATTTAAGTAATTTTATGAATTTCACCTTAGGAAATTTAAGTTTAGATAAAATTCAAAGCACCCAAATATGAATTGTTTTGTATTTTATATAAATAGTATAACTAAGGTCACTTAGTCTATCAGAACACATAAATATCATGGAAGTTAGCTTAAATCTTGATTTTCTTGAAAACAAATCACAATGAAATCAGACTCAAAATTTTGATAGATTAAGAAAAATTGGAATGAACAAATTTGGTTATCAATGCAAGCAAATATAAATTTTCTTTTACTATGTATGCAATTTTTCATAATGATAGGTCAACTCTTGTGATAAATAGTTATTTAAGTTATAAGAGTAAATACTTAAGAGTCATGTACCTTTGCAATTAATTATGTTTCATGTGTGATAAGCTTGTATTCATATCATAGTAGTAATGTGTTTCTTATTATTATTGTTATAGGATTAGAAGAGTATAGTGAAAAAGGAAAGAAAGTTTTTTTGTTAGTCCTTATAGATAATTTGGTTTTTCTTACTTTATGTATTCATCTATTTTGAATTCGGTGTCATTTTATATGAAAAAGTATGTTGGAATGATTGATTAAATGATGATTCAATTGAACAGCATATGTGGTATGTTATGGATCGACGTTATGAAATGCAATCCTATTTCGTTTGAATGAGTGTTTGATCTTTTGATATTTGTGTTATAAGATATGATTCATCTTTTGATGATTGATATGAAATTGTTATAAGATGAATCATGCATTTGTATCTACATGTATAATGGTTGGAGTTAAGTGTTACTCACTGGTCACAATGGGAGTCACCTCTAGAATTTAATGTATCATTTTATTCCCTAAAAATGTGATGAGATAGACTAGAGCTAAGTGTCATGCGAAGTTAAGTGCTATATCGTGGAGAGTCGCAATGTGTGCCACCTCTAGAATCCGTGGGGACCACCTATAAAATTTACCTATCGTTATATGATATATTTCCCGAAAGGGATGAGGTAGAATGGAGTTAAGTGTTATATTGTTGGTCACGATGGTAGCCACCTCTAGAATCTACCTATCGACCACTGGCCAGTTGGTAAAATTTTTTCGTTTGAATTTTTTTATTTATATTTAATAGTTATTAAATTTTTCATTTTGATGAACTTCTTTTTTTTGAAGATATTTTGCATTTATTGTTGTTATGTATGCCATTAGATATGTCTAACTATCCATTATCTCTCCGAATTTATTAGATGGCAACACATAGTTATAAGTTATCAACTTATTGAGCTGTTATTAGCTCACAGTGTGTTGTTGTACACTTTTCATATCAGTAGAACTTTTAGGATCGCGAGAGACCAGCCTTAGCAGGGTATGGATTCTTTTTATTGTTAAGGTATTGAAAAGTCGCCCCATCGCGCTTATTAGATAGAAGACATATAGCTTTCATATCTCTCTATTGGGATATTAAGAGAGTTTGATATGTGATGACCACACAAAAAAAAACTTTTATCTCTTGTAAAATAAAAAAATTAGGACTATGTGACTGTGTTTATCATAGGAATTATTACATGCTATCTGAATGATTAATATAAACTATGTGGTTTGATTATGTATGTTATCACTTTCTTGTAATGCACAATTTTAAAAAAAATGAAATTATTTGATCGTTCGTAATCAATCGTGAGATCTGATTTAAATCACAGTTTAAATCGAAGTCGTGACATTTCTCTATTTAATTTTGTAATAAATATTAATTAAAATTTCATATTATTATTTTATACATAAAAATAAAATAGATAGTCTTAGAATAGTAAAATGTTTTACTATCTTCAAAGGATAAAAATATTTTTTCTTAAAGTTTTATACAACTTTTTTTTTATCAACTAAAAAATATTTTCAATGACAAAAAAAATTTTGGTTTCCCAGGAGATAAAAGTAAAAAACACTTTATTGAAACATATTTTCGTCCAAGGAATAAAATACTTAATTACATTTAGCCATGTTATATTAGAAAATTTTGTGGGCATGGAAGTTTTCTTTTTTTCCCTCCCTTTACTTATTTGAGAGGAAATTAAAACTAATGCCAAGCCATGAAATTACATTAGGTCACAGTTTCTTCTCACTAAAAATGATGACACCAACAAACTCTTCATTGCCATTGTGTTCTAGGGGTTGGATGAATGCTCCTAAGTTCGATTCTTAAAATCATCACTTTAGTTGAGGAAATATCATTTTACTCTTTCATTCCGATTCCAAATTAATCATTCAGACATGAAGATCCCCGAGTGGGTTAAAAACATGATGACACCACATCCATCTCATAAGTTTGATCGTAATGTCCATGTGCATATGAAAAATATACAGCACATAATAGCAATAAAAGTCATGCATAGTTCATCATAATCGTCATTATAAAAATCATTAAAAATTCAACAGTAGATTTAGGGTTCCTCAAGTTCATCATATTAACTTTATGCCATGGACACAAATAATCTCACGCACTAGTTTCCATCTCCCAGCCACGAACACATTATAATTCATCCACGGAAGCAGGCCCACCGAGGGAGATCGACCATGCAGCAGCTGGAAGCTTAATTTCATGCACGGTGAAATGATTCTTACAACCGGGGGGCAGGACGGTTCCGTTCTGCCTCGGTCACGATGTGTCTGCGTGTGATCTCCTGGAGCGAGGTGCAGCCACTCAGCGCCATGGTCAGCTCGAACTCGTCTCGCAGCATCTGCAGCACCTTCCTCACGCCGGCCTCGCCTTCAGCAGCCAAGGAGAACACGACTGGCCTTCCAATCTGCATCCATTTTAAGGGGGCATGCAACTAAGTACACAAGACAGGAGTACGTTCATGGATAGAGATGCATGCTGATGCTGCATTCATGCCTGCATGCATGCATGAGCAAGAACTTTGGAGTACCGAAGATGAAGCCATGGAGTTCTCACTTACAAATATTCCAGAAGCACCGAGAGCTAGCGCCTTGAACACATCCGTGCCGCGGCGGACGCCGCCGTCCAGGAAGACGGGAATGCGGCCTTGTGCGCCTTTCACGACCTAATTACATGTATCTTTCGTGTCAGAGGTGTACTGTGTAGGGAGAAGAAGATGACAGGTGATGAAGTACAAGAGGCAACCTCTTCGAGGGCATCGATGGTGGCTGGAACGTAGTCGAGCTGACGAGCTCCATGGTTGGAGACGATAATGCCAGCAGCACCAGATTGCACGGCGATCCTTGCTGCAGTTTGGGGTTGAGGTTATTAGGGTGATCTCTATCGGATGCAAAATGCGGACCAAAACTTGACAAGAAGTTGGATGCTTACCGTCCTCTGCAGTGAGAACACCTTTCACCAGAATTGGCATGGATGTGATTGTCTGCAGCCACTTGACATCCTGCCGGGATTAGAACAAAGGGAACTTGATTAACATTCTTTAGAACAATACAGAGCAGATTTTTGGACACTTCAATCACTATTAAAGTTTTATTTCCCATCGACAATGAAAAGGACATCAGCAGACTAATTCTTAATCTGGGAGGTATCATTATGTTCTGAGCATCCTAATATTTTAAGAAAAATTCTTCCATTAATTATGACCATGTAATAAAAAATGGGAACAAGGTAAACAAGATCCGTATGTATCATCAAATGTGCAACAAAGGAACACGATCAGTAGACATGATACAAGTCTTACGTTAACTGAAAAGCTGATAGAAAATCGTCAAATATTTCTAGATCGATACTGATACTTGAGAGTTGAGTGCATTATGTAAGCATTTCAGAGATTGGCACTAAACCACTCCTTTTTTGTTTTGACATAAAGAAAAATGGCAAATGATTGTTTTGCACTGACTTAATGCTCTGTACTTTGCACAATGATAAAAGTTTATCAAATAATATAATAGAAGAAAACAGATCATAGCGTACCTTCCAACTCAATGTTCGATCAATTTGACCAGCAACGTATGAAGCCAGACCAGAATCATTAGCCTGTAATTTATCAGATATATTTGATAAGATGCATAGCCATATATTTTGGTTACCAATGGATACTGAATCAAAATACTCGCCTGGTCCATCTTGCCAAGGTCCAGACCCTCAAAGTTTTTGAGTGTCAAATTTGGTGGCAAAACGAACCTGTAGAATGGTAGAAGAAAAGTTATTCCCCAGTCTGATAACGTACCATTGAGGATACTAGCAAGTGACATTTAAACATCAATAACTTCAAGTCGAAACTAATGGTTTGTTCAGTAACTTCGATAGTATTATCAAACTAACACATATTCAGTAATAAAATTCCAGAATATAATGAAGATTACAGACTACTTCATTTGCATTATCATGAGTTCTTACTGAAAGCTTTTAGAAGGGTGGTCCTTTTTTCTATAGAAGTTGTGAAGCAATCCAAAAACAATGCTTAATTGACACATGAAAGAAACTTGCACTCTGACAGACTATTCTCATAAGCAGAAAAGGTATTGGAAGATAAACTTGGTGATTTGTGTTTACCTGTTCTTGATGTCTGCTTCCCTCCGGCCAAGTCTTGGAGTATCGACTGTCAGTGCTATTGCCTTGAAACCAGCTCTTTCAGCTCTTCTGACAAGCTGTGCGACAACTTTCCTATCTTTGTATACCTACAGTTAAAAGATGATGAAACACCAAATGATGATCAAAATCCAAAATGGAAAGATATGCTGATCAGTTGACAAAAATGGAGAACATAATAATTACATAGAGTTGGAAGAACCGGATTCCTGGACCGGTTGAGGCAACCTCTTCAACACTTGATGTAGCCCATGATGACAGTGTCTACATAAAACACAAGAGATTGTTAAGTGTAGAGTGAATTGTTTCTGTAAAAAGGAAATAATACATAGTTGTTTCCATACTTCAGGAGTCATTACTTGTGAAAGATTTCTCCGAATCAAAAGACTTCACAACTCTAATATTTTTCAGCTTAAATTATCTGAATTCTCTACTTTGGTGTTGATCAGTTATGCTAAGACCTTTTAAATTAAATCGCACTTCAGACTTGTGAAATATCACTAACTTATCCATGATATCGATAGAGAATCTGGCAAATTGTTTTTGCAGCTAAAAAATATAGCTAGAAAGTTAAAACACTCATGATGGTCTTCCTGAATGGTAGCTCCTATTTTTCCTTCTACTTTTGTTATGTAATTTTTTGTGTGTGTGAAGATTTCATCAGAGACACATCAACCTGAAACCAAATATCTTTAAATTAAATGCATCATAAGTTTGGAACAATGTCAAACCATAATGGTGCCAGCTGCTGATGCTGCTCTTGCAGTTGCCAATTCTCCTGAAAATAAGTCAGATTCCAAGTCAGATGATCATTCTTAGGATCTGTCTAGTTTGTCGGAGGAAGAGCTCAGGATTAATGCATACCTTCAGGGTGGGCCATCCTCTGAAAAGCAGTTGGAGCAATCATAATTGGCATGGAGATCCTAAATCCCAATATAGTTGTAGTCATATCAATCTTTGAGACATCAATGAGTATGCGCGGGCGGAACCTACAACATAATCGATGAACAAGATTGATTACTGCAGGCGCCAGAGTAATTTTCATGGATGATAATACGAGAACTTCAGACTATACATCATCTTAGCAATCATGTTACTTTATATGAAAATATCATGATATATTTCTTATATGAAAGAACAGGGATAAATTTGTACAACAAGTTCTTAGCAGACAGAAAGTTTGTATCTATCAAAGGTACTAAAAATCTGGATGAACGGATATGACATAATTAATTCCTAGGACCCTCGCATCATAAATTGAAAGTTTTATCCTGAAACTCCAGTATTATAAGAATATAACATGATACCAAATAGAATTCATTCAAACATGTTACAGAACGAAAGGCACACAGAATACAAGACATCCCCATGATTGTTGACAGCACAAGAAAGAATAGCAGCAGTATCAAAAAAAAAAAAAGAAGAAGAAGAAGAAGATAGCAAAGTGCATACAGAATCCTTGAAAAAGCGTTTCTGTTCTCATTCAAGGTCCACTGGTCCTCGGCACCCGACGCATAGTAGTCGTAAGCCATCTTGGGCAGCTTCTGCTTCGCAATGGCATCGTACTCGGTGACATTGGTGATCTCCATGTCTAGAAAGCTTTGAACTACTCTGTGATCAGAAGCAGAGTGAACCTTAGATCTGAAGCTTTGAACTGCTCAAGTACATACAGAATGCTTATGCTCGGAAAGAAATAAAGCACTACTTGAGCTATCAATGCAAAACCAGTTCACTGGTCACATAGAGCTTCAACTGGCATGCATTAAGCACAAGATCTCTTGCAGAAAACAGTATGGTCATTAAGACACAGTAGACCAGAGACAGTAAAGAAGCAGAGGAAGAAAGGAGCCAACCTGACTCCCAGAGGACAGGAGAACGAATGGAGTTGGGATCGGAAGTGAGGGAGGGTGGGGGGTATGGCTTTTGTGGATTGTAGCACTGATAAATCCGCGGAAATATGAGACCCTGGTTCATTTGTTTGTTTGCTGGAGAGACGTAGTTGGATCTGCTTGGTGACAGCAAGCGTGGGAGGGGTAATCCATGGGACGAGTGAGCGAGCAGGGGGAAATTTCGCAAGCTATTTTTGGTTTCGGATTAGTTTTTCGAGGTTGGAATCGAGAAGTGCATCTCCAACACTGCTTTCTGATCCACAAACGTCAGCGGCCCCCCCTGGAACTTGCAGTTTCCACAGGACGAGAATAAAATAAATCAGCAACATTTTTGTTTTTCCTGTTTATCCACTCCATTGCCATCACAAAAAAGCACTCATCACTCACATGCCATCCAACATATATTACAAACTCTTTTTTTTTTCTTTATTTGTCCTTGCACATCATCATTGCACATGACTGAATAAAATCTTAAATATGCTCCCATTTCCATAGAGTAACCCGGATTGGTAAGCATGTCCTTCTTGTCCAATTAAAGTTTCGAGTTTGAGTGTTATAAATATAAAAAATTTGAGTGTTATAAATATAAAAAATTTTCACTGAAATCTTACTTGTTAGTTGGATTCGACGGTGGATCAACTTTCCAATTTGTGCATCGTAGATGGGTTGAACGTCCGATATCATTTCTCAGATATCCGGAATTGGCAATAAAAAAAAAGACTAATCAAATATACTGGGATATATGGTAGCTAAAAACTGAAAAAAAAAAAAGAGAACAGTCTCAACTTTGCAATTATGCTAGAAAATTAAGGAGCAGCTCCTGTGAAATTAACCAATTATGGGAGCCAAGTGAATGGAAAGCGACTGTGAGATGTTTAAGATAAGTAATTGATTGGAGCATACATACAGGGCAGAGATTGTGGGTGGCAAAGAGAGACCTTCTTATCATCTTATGTTACGTGGCGTTTGTGTCCTCTTGTTGGCCAAACAGAAAGAAAGCCCTTCCAGACATACAAACAGTAGCAGGTGCAAATTTAGCAAAGTGTGCAGAATAATAATCATGGCGTCCTCTGTGGTGATCTGAAAACAATAATAAAAAAAACGAACTTGTGGTTGAAAGGAAAAATCCTGAAACTGCAAAGATCCAAGCACAACCGTGGCATGTGATAAATCGAATACTTTTTTGTGAATTAAAAACTAAATGAGCACATAATAATTGATTAAAAAAATCAATCAGTCCAGTTTTTTTAAAATAATATTGAAATCTTGACTTTTTGAAGAGTGTGATCATCGTACTGCTATCGGAGTTTGAATAATCACAAGTGGCGAAAATTGAATGGGCTGGGCCTCTAAACTAGATGGCTATCTCATGTGGGTCAACTAGGCAAAGCACCTTTGGGCTCCATTTTGTCGCACTTAATAGGCCTACTACGTTGATGTAATCCACGATAATGGAACGTACATTTTATTTCTTTTAATGTTAATAAACATTATTTTATTAAAATTAAATTTCAGATTTACAATTTAGTTGGCCCGTATTCGCACTCTCTAAAAATGAAATATGCAAAAAATATTCTTCTTTTTATTACTATATATATATTAAGTTTACGGTTTCAACCATTTTCCAATATAATCTTAGTTTAATTCATGATTTAAATTCTATCGTAAACATTTCGGGCTGATTTCGAACACCCGAAATTAATTTTTTTTTAATAAAGTTGTGCGAATAAAAAGTGTTCGCCAAGTGAGAAGGACACGAGAATTCCACTGGGTAGTGGGTAGGCTGACACATTTGAATCAATCCGACCAAAATCTGATTAGTGGACCAGGTACGATTCCGATTTTCTAAATCTGATCAATTCAATCCGATTGGACCTGTCAAATAATTTTCTTTTATTTATATTTTCTAAATAGGCGTGGTTTATTTATATTGAGTTTAGACTAACATATATATATATATATATATATATATATATATGTATGGAAATAATGTATATGTGCAGTAGGGTGTGCTTCACTCCGTGTGACGTGGTTGGACAGTCGTGCAATTCGATTCAGATCCAGCGGATATCGTTGTATTGCCCGTCCGATCACGATCCAGCGGCTGAAATCCATCTCACGAGTTTTTTGAGCCATCTTCGCCTTTTGATTTCACACCCTCGTCTGCCCCATCCAATCATTTTTACTTTTTCATTTCCCCGCTCTCTCTCTCTCGTTCTCCCCTCTTTCCCTCTCGGCATCCGGCGTTCTCTCGCTTTCTTTTTCTCATCTTTTCATCTCAATCCCCGGCGTTCGATCTTCGTCTATAACATTTTCTCTCTTTTCCAGTCGGTGTCTCCAACATTCAATCTCGGTCTCCGACGTCTAATAGGTGCGACGTTCTCTCTCTCTCTTTCCCCTCTTTCCCTCTCGGTCTCCGACGTTCAATCTCTCTTTCCCCTCTTTTCCGCTCGGTCTCCGGCGTTCTCTGTCTTTTCTGATCGATGTCTCTGGCGTTCGATCTCGATCTCCGGTGTCTAATAGGTGCGCATTCTCTCTCTTTCCCTTCTTTTCCTTTCGATCTCTCTTTCCCCTCTTTTCCGTTCAATCTCCGGCGTTCGATCTCTCTTCCCACCCCACCTTTTCCTCTCGGTCTCCAATGTTCAATCTCACTCAGGTGCGTGCAGTGATACGCGTGCCTCCTTTTCATCCGGTGAGCGTAGGTCTTCTCCGACGAGAACATGGCAATTCCAGGTAAACCACCCCCCCCCCCCTCGCGCATTGATTCTCTATTTGCCCCTTACACCAACGTCTAATAGGTGTGCTTCTCATCCGGATTCTCAATCTCCAACATTCGATCTCGGTCTCTGGCGTCTAATAGGTGCGGCGTTCTCTCTCTCTTGTTGCGTTTTCTTTGTCATGACTCCCTCCTCTCTCGCGTTCGGCTTGAAAAATTTTATGCTATACAAAGATAAGATTATTTAATTTATATATTTTTTTCAAATTTTTAACACATCATATGACGGTTTGAAAAAATCATTTTCTAAGTAACTGGTGAGCTGCCTGCTTGAGCTTTTTGAAATCCTATTGATTGAAATGAAGGTCCAATCATATTATTTAGCTAAAAAATAGTGTTAAACCTCTAATTAATCTTAGTTAATCATAGTTAAACATATTTATTATAATATTAACAAATATTAAAATTTATTCCTAATAGTCTTATATAATTTCTTTATAACACTTATCGATAATTTAATTATCATTATGCTTTAACGCAAAATTTAATTGCTATATGCAACCATGACTATATAAGCATCTAAAATGATTTAATATGTTAATTAAAATCATGATTATGTTAAAATAATGATCGTGGAGCATGTCCGTGATAATCTCTCTCTCGGACCCATCTCTCTCTTTCTATCTCTCAAATCCGATCTCTCTCTTTCTATATCTCTCAAATCCAATCTCTCTCTCTCAATCTATCTCTCTTGGACTCCCTCTTGTGATTGATTGGGGAGCGACTTGCCTTCATCTTGCGCACGTAGGTGCGCGACTAGCCGACTCTCTCTCTCTCTCTCAATCTATCTCTCTTGGACTCCCTCTTGCAATTGCTTGGGCAGTGGCTTGCCTTCATCTAGAGAGTGTTGCCTTCATCTCTCAATCTATCTCCCTTTCTCTCGGACTCCGTCCGGCGAGCACTTGGGCATCCAGATTTGCCTCTGCGGGTAAGTGCAGGTACACTAACCACCTTGCCAAAACTACACTTCCCTGTCGAAGTGCCCCTCGTCCTCCTCCACGTCGTGTTCCGAGTCAAGGACAATCTAGAGGCTGTGACGGCTGATGTCAGAGCAAAAGGTGTCAGAGCGAAGGATGTTGACGATGTCATGGGAACGACTTGAGAGAACACTACAAGAAAATTGAGGAATAGCAACCCAAGAAACGCAACGCTAGGGAGGCGCTATTGCGTCTCCGTGACATAGAGCATCACGTTAACGTCCAAGTAGTGCCGCACATATGTGACGCCGCATATCCATGGCTAATGGTGTCGCAATAGAACCAACTAAAAAGGAGATGCTACTAGCGCCAGTTGTTGACGTTACATCGACGTTATTAAGACGTGTGGTGTCTGGTTGGGAGCAATAGAAATGCATCGCCAAGTGGACGCTCACGTGGCGCTAAAGCGCATGCACTACTTCGGCACCCAAGAGATGCTACGTTAAGCGTTCGTTGACACTACTTTGGCGCGGAAGTGACGCAAAGATGATGGTATTTGCGTCGTCAATGAGACGCTAATATGGCGCTAAGGATGATATATTTAAAATAGCGTCTACTATTTTGGCGACGCTAATATGACGCTATGAAGGCATTAATAGCAAATTTTTTTTACCCATTCCAGTCGCATTATTTCCCCTTCCCACACCATACAATTATATAATGCATATAAATGCATTAATACATTGACATTCATCACAGGCATAATATGAAAGCATCACAAGCATAATATTTAAGATAAGAATATGAAAAATAATTAACTAAACTAACAAACTATATGTATATTTAAGTCTATATGTGACGAAAGCATAGTTTCTATCCATGTTTCTATCCTAGGATTGAGAGTTATTGTTATCGTTCCGAACGTTCAACCCATGGTCTCGCGGGGATGGATTCTATATTAGGATCAATACCTGAATCGTCTGCAATAGCGGAGCCAACTGCTGCGACAACTGTTGCGACACCTGTCGTGATATCTGCTCCGATAGCTACTGCGATAGCTGATGTAATAGTTGTGTTATATCAGGTGCAACGGATGAGCTCGGAGTAGATGGGCCACCTGCATATCCTCCGATCCTCCTAGGTACCTAAGCGGCTATGCCGAGACCACACAAGTATCCCCCTCCTGTCATGCCGACCACTTCTTTCCAAACAACAGGGTCCTCTACGAAATAAAAAAATTATACAACCATTTAATATATAAATGATATATCAAAAAACACATAAATTTAAAACATGATAAAATAAACTAAGAAACATTACCTGGTGGCTGAGTACTCGGATCATCTTCGTACTTTTCAGCCATTTTCGTATTATACTCATCCTAAAAAAATTAAACATTGTGCATTTCAAAAATAGTGCACTAACGTCAACAACTAAATAAACATGTCATGAGATTTACCAGAAGCCTACGAGCAATGGGCGTGACCAAGTCTTTTATCTTTCAGTTCTTATGCATGGCCTCATAGACCACGCGAAAGTCTACGGGACCGACTTCTTTCTTTTCCTACAATAAAGTTTCAAATTTTATAACATAAGTATAAGTCAAAAGTTTGATAAATTGAATTTGTATATAAATTACCATGTGTCGTCGATGCTCGTCAAATCGCATCGATCCCCCTGTGTGGATGTGGGCCTAAGGCTTCGAAAGACGGTTAACTCTTGCTTTTTCTGACTTTCTTTGTCATCGTTCATCCGTCCTTTATGAACATCAAATACTTAGACTTCCATAAACTATAAATTTAACAAAAATAATTTAAAAATAAACATATTTACCACTTCCTACATAAGGACTCCCAAACCGAGCGCCTAATATACCTTGGACATCTTTGTATGCCCTGCTCCAAAGTGAGGTCGGCGGACGTGACGACCTTGCGAAACTTGTATAATCGATTTCGGAGGCGTTTTGCAGCAACTTCCTCTAAAGCTTTCCGAATCGTCCCTAAACTAAGATCCGGATGAAACTGATTTACCTCCTATAAAATACGTTAAAACTTAATAAATTTAAAATAATATAAATCAAATTATGTAACCCAAATAGAAGATCGTACCGTAAAGGCTCGAAAGATGTCATTCCGCACTTGAATTGGAACATCTTTACAGGATCCTACCCCTTCCGACAAGTGGGAAAGAAAGAGAGCACTAACATCCCCCACAGTACTAGCGGTATGAAAGTAGTCCTGTCAATTACAGAGAATAATTAATTTTTAATGACTACCAAAACTATAACAAAATTTGTACAACTTATTTAACTTATGGTTGAGCAATATTATTCACAGTGATCACCCCATTATCGTGTAATCCCTCTTCGTCACTCGAAGAGGAATCGTCATCCGGTACAGCTGGAGTAGGCTAAGAAGGTTCAACATCATCTACGGGCCATAATATAAAACAAATCATTAGTGTCATACCAAATTAAATGTTGTGATAATTGATATATGTACAGTAATGTTCTCACCTTGATTGATGTTTACCGTAGCATGATTCGTGACAGTCCACTCCCAAGTGCTTGTGCTATCGGCGGCGTAGCAAATGACATTATGAAAAAATAATTAATATAATTAATTGAGAAATATAATGTCAATAATAATAAATATATCACTTGGGATAAGATGTCGCTCGCCAACGCTAGAATGTGGTAAAGCGTCTGGTATTCTTGACGGTGGTGGCGGCGTAGCAATTGTCATCATAAAAAAATACATAAAAATTTTCTCCTATTTAAAATTATGGAATATATAGAAAATAACCTGGTGTGACATATCGATCGTCGTCGTACGACCGAGACGTCCCGACTATGTGCCCCGTCGACGGTGGAGCAACTATCATAAAAGCAAAATATTTAGAAAACTTTATCTCCTACTATATATCACCTACAATGTGACACGTACCTAGAGTGATACGTGGAGTGGACCCACCAATGGATCGCCTATTATGTGACGATCCGGCTATGTGCCTCGTCAGCGGCGGAGGAACTGATATTATTAAAAAATGAATTTAACTATCATAATCCACTATAAATATATTACCTAGTGTTTGTGATGGCTGACTCATATGAAGTGAACGCCTAGAAGAACGAGATGACCCATATGCTCGACATCTAGTAACCATGATTTAAAAAAAATGTAACAATCTTCTCTTATTATCGGTAACCATATATAACTAAAAAAAGAAAGAAGCTTGTGTCATTAGAGAAACTACGGGATCCATTCGCTTGTTTCGTATTCTAATTCATTTTCATCTTCTTCATCATCGTCGCTATAATCTTAGTTCGAGTCATCGTCAACGAAATTATTAAAGTTTACTTCCAAGAGGTCATTTGAATTGAACTCTTCCATTGGCTCAGATTCATCGACCAATTAAAAATTCTCAACTCCATCGGCCACATCAATCGTCTCATTCACTCTATCTTCTTGATAGTAATCATCCATTGGTACCTCATTGTGTACGGATGATGTTTACTGCTAAGAATAGTCTACTTCTCACCTTGCATGATGCTCATCATCCATCCTTGGTTCTTTTCGATAGATACTTAGTGTAGTACACTTAGTTGCGCTTGTTCCGCTAATACGAATGGATCATATGATTGAAGTATCGACCGAGGGTTAATATCCACCAATTTAAACTTTTGATCGATCCGAACTCCTTTCTCTAGATCGAACCAACAACATTTTAGCATCATGACTTTGTTAGATTTTTCAAATAAGACAATTCTATGATGTCTTATATAATACCATAGTAATCAAAGTTGTTGTCCCCGTACATACTTTCTAAAACGCATATGCCGCTATTAACAGTTGAACGTTGTCGGCTATATTTTTCTGTAACGAACTGATATCCATTGACTATGATGCCGCAGTAGCTAAAAACTTGTTTCTTCGGACCATAACCCAGATCTCGTATTTTTAAATTTATGATTGTGCCATTAATAACCTACAAGAAAAATGCTTAAAAATTTTATTAAAATTTATGAACTTAAGCAACAATTAAAAGAAAGCGAAAAGAATTCTCACTTCATGTCTCAACCAATCGACAAAATGTTCGTCTCGTAGTTTCAATAACTCATTGTTTGAAACTAACAGATTAATTTCTCGTTGTAATTCTTCGAATTTCCTGGATTTATAGTTGTCAATTAATGAAATCATATATCAACAATTAACTATAAATTATATAACATTAAACAAATTGTCTTACTCAAAATACGGTATCACTTCGTTACAATTTGCAAGGACATACTTCTCAATGACGGTGAGATTTTTGTCATTCAAGATAACTTTACATCTGATACTAAGAATCTGGTATGGATACTTGAAGATGGATAGAATATTCGGGTTAACTTCTCTTTCACCATCATCATCGTTTCTTGGAACTTGGGTGTGTCGTGATTGTATGTGTGGCTCGAAGTACTTTAAAGTGAAGTTTGACACATCCTCAATGAAATATGCTTCACATATGTAGCCTTCAATTTTTGCCTTATTCTTTGCCTTCCTTTTCAAATATAATATGCACCTTTCGAAATGATACATCCATCGATACTGAACCGGACCTGCAACTTTGTTTTATATGGTAGATGTATAATCAAGTGCTCCATCATATCAAAGAAAGAAGGTGAAAAAATCTTCTCACCATTGCACACGGTAATCACACTAGAAGCCTCTAACCGAGAGATATCTTCTTCTCGAACGATTGATGCACAAAACTCTTTGAAGAACATAGATAATTTTATTAAAACCTCCTTTTTAAACGCAATTGAAAGCAGCCTTTGCATAAAAATATGACAATCATGACTCTTCATCCCATGTATCCTCCCATTGTCCAAGTTAAACAACAAGATATGTTTGACACATATCCATCGAAGAATTTCAATTGCTTTACCCATTCAAAAATGACTTTCTTTGATCATTGCTCAAGACATAAGTAGCTTTTGACTTTTTGCATTTACCATTTAAAAAATGAATGATATTTAACTCTGATCTTTTGCATATTAATTTCATGTCTTCGCGAGCCTGTATGCTATTTTTTGCTCTTCCTTTAACATTCATAATAGTGTTGAAGATGTTGTCAAATACATTCTTCTCCATATGCATGACGTCCAAGTTATGACGTATCAAGTTTGAAGACTAATAAGGCAACTCTAAAAAATACTTCTTTTCTCCTAATTATGTTCACTTCCAAACTCAATTTATTTGTAACTACCGGCCTTCAATCCAAATGAGACTTCACTAAACTTGTTTACTTTCTCTAGCAATTCTTGTCTTGTCAAATGAGTTGGAGATAAAGTGTTCTCTGATGTATTCTTTTTAAATGAGTTTTGATCACGACGCATTGAATTCTCCAATGGTAAAAACATCCTACGACAATCAAATCAGCAAACTTTCCTACAATTTTTCAAATAAAATGATTTTGTATTCTTTCCACATATGGGACAAGCAAGTTTACCTTTTGTTCCAACCATTGTGTCCCTTCTTTGTGTCACCTCATAAATAATGCAGTTTTTTTAGAAAGAAATAGTCGTTGTAATTTTGGAACAATGAAAAAGTATCTAAATATTGCATTTGTCACATTTTTTTCGAACTTTGATAATTCTTTTTTGGCTTGTATTTGGGTTCGCCACAAATAGATCAACTCATAAGTGAGTTGTTTTTCTTGTAGTACAACATGCAATGATTGCGACATGTATCAATCTTCTGATATTTCAACCCTAAATCTCTCATTAATCGTTTGGACTTGTAAAAATGTATTGATAATTTCTTTGAAGCTGAAAGTATATTCTTAATAATGGTAAGCATTCGGTCAAAATAACTTTTGCTCATATTAAATTCTAATTTCAAGTTCATCAGTTGTACACTGCAGAAAGTGTAGTTTACTTCACGCATTCATCCCATAAAGATTCATCTGCTTCTTCCAGAAGATTATAAAATTTAGAAGCCGAAGGATTCGGGTCTTCTTCAATCAATGTTTCGCCAACATTTTCTCTTAGCATTGCATCTCATATCATGTCCCTGTACAGATTGCTCGAGTCGCCCACAACGATATCTACATTAGTTGTTTCTTTAGCCCATCTTTTTTCGCCATGAAACAATCAATTTGTGTATGTCAATAAGAAACTTGTTGTAATATAAATCCTTCTGCATATCATATCTTACTTTCCAGTGATAACATTTGCACTTCTAGCATGGACATAAGATTTCGCCATATGAAGAAGCAACACCTTCATTCCACATTAATGAATTCATCAAGACCATCCTTATATTCTTCAGTTATAACGCCACGTTTATCCTTCCAACGATAAATCCAATTATGATATGGCTTTGTCATTTCTGTAACGAACAACATTAAGCCATATGTTAATAAATTCGTATACTTGAAACATGTGATTTTGAAGTTACGAAATCCAAAATCACATGTTTCAAGTATTTTATCGTCGTTTCATAATCTCATTTTATTAACAAAAATGCGGATTTGCATCCTTAGTAAAAGTTATGAGAACATGATCAAAAAGAGGTAATAGCAAATTAACTAGTAACTACCTTAACATGCACTACTAATTAACTAGTAACTACCTCAACATGCACTACTAATTAACTAGCAATTAAGCTAACATGCATTAGATTAACTTAACTAGTTACTAAGTTAACATGCATTACTATTTAACTAGTAACTAGCTTAACATGCACAAGTAATTAACTTAACATGCACTAGTTTCAAGTAATTAAGTTAACATGCATTAGATTAACTTAACTAGTTATTAAGTTCATATGCACTACTAATTAACTAGTAACTAGCTTAGCATGCACTAGTAATTAACTTAACATGCACTAGTTTCAAGTAAGTAAGTTAACATGAATTAGATTAACTTAACTAGTTATTAAGTTCACATGCACTACTAATTAACTAGTAACTAGCTTAACATGCACTAGTAATTAACTTAAAATACACTAGTTTCAAGTAATTAACTTAACATTCACTAGTAATTAACTTAACATGGATGGTGGCGGGCTCGTACCTCCTTAACCGGAGAAGGATGGCGGTAGGCGACGGGCAACTGCCGGCACCGGTAGGAGGAGCACAATCGGCTGTCGAACAAGGCGGAGGGTGGTGGAGGCGGATGGGCGACGGAGGAGGTGGAGGGCGGCGGAGGCGGATGGGCGACGGAGGAGGTGAAGGGCGGCGGAGGCAGATGGATGACGATGGACGAGGAGGATGGGCAGAGGGCGGCGGAGGCGGATGGGCGGAGGGCGGCGGTGGAGGAGGATGAGGCGGAGGGCAAGGCGGATGGGCAGTAGAGGAGGTGGAGGAGTCGGAGGTGGAGGGCGGGCCGCGAAGCACAGACGGGGGGCGCGGGGTGGGCGGAGGAGTTGAAGAGGCGGAGGGCATCGTCGGAGCGGAGGACCGTCAAAGTGGAGGGCGTCGTCGGAGTGGAGGGCATCTTCGGGCGTTGTCGGAGTGGAGGACCGTCAGAGCGGAGGGCGTCGTCAGAGTGGAGGAGCGTCGGGCATCGTCAATGACAGTAAAAATCGACAAACAGTAAAAAGTGAAAATGCAGAAGAGGGGTTAGAGATTTAAGTTAAGTATTTAGCGCCTCAACAGAAGCAACACTATTTAGACGCGACATAGGCGCCCAATTTGAGATGCTATTTTATAGCTGTCAGGACGATATATCGAATTTTCTTCCTAATTTAACATTATATGTGCAAGATTAAGTGATAATAGTATGTATATATGCATGAGTTATATATGTATATTTATGATTCAATATGTGCCCGATTAAGTGAGGGTAATAAAAAGTCGACTAATGCGACACTATACAGAGGCTAATGTGTCACTAAGAAATATTACCGACACAATAGCATCGTAGTAGCGTCGACGCTGGCCTAGCATCTCAGAATGGAGACGCCAGGTCAACGCTAATGGTTTTTCTATTTCTAATTTTCTGTTATGTATGTAATTTTATTTATCAAGATACCGTCTCATCGCATTGTGCTCCAGTTGTTTTGTTTCCTTCCCACAATCCAAAAATTATGGAATGCATATATAATTATTCATGTATGTATATAAAATTATAAGTCCATATGTATATGTGTATATAACAAAATTTTGTGTATATATATATGTAATATATGCGTATGTATATGTCTACGTGTGAGAGATTAAGTCACAACAATATGTTTATCTATATGTATTATAAGTATATACGTGTATGTATAAGTCTATATATGTGCGAGACATATATTGATAATAATATATGTCTATATATGTGCGAGACATATAAGTATATACATATATTTATATGTATATGTATATGTATTCCAAGTATATATATGTATGTATATGTTTATATGTGCGAGATTAAGTGATAATAATATGTATATATGTACTTATTACATATAAATATAAGTATATACGTGTATTTATATGTCTATATGTGCCCGATTAAGCGAGTGTGATAAAAAGTCGGCTACTACGGCGCAATTCAGACGCTATTGAGTTGCTAATGTGTATTAGCGACACAATAGCGTCGAAGTAGCCTCTCACTGTTTTCGCGTCTCAGTAAGGACGCTATCGAGACGTCAATAGTGTCTATATGGTGTCGATCATGATTGCGGCTCTAGTGTGACACTAGGTAGACGCTATTAAGCCTATACGGAGACGCTAAAATGAGATAATTGCTAGCGAGCCATGTCTCTCAATTCAACCATCATAATTTCATAATTAAGAATATAAAAATAATATATATAATTAAGATATGATATATATTGTATGGATAAATAATATATATAATATAGGTGACAAATTATATATTTAGGAACACTACTATGATGTAGACATATATAAGTAATCATGTAGAAACACATATATACGTTGAAGGTACATATATAATATAGTATATATAATATATAGGGTTGCCTCAAAATAAATAACATATAGCGATATAAATATAGATTAGCCTATATATAATTATCTATTTCTTAATTAACATATACATGTATGCTAAGTAATCACATTCGCGTTTACTTAGCATCGTGTTATCTATTTCTTAATTAACGTATAGAGGTATGCCAAGTAATCACATTGGCATCTACATATCGTCGTCGTGGATGTGACGCCAGTTAGCGTCATCATAGAGTCTCAATAGCGTCTCAATATTTGCGACGCTAGCTTCGCGTCGAAGGCTATCGACGCGAGAACATCGCTAGCTTCTCCCGTGCACTTTCACTTCATAGCGCGCAATAATAGCGGCTATCTGGCGTCTCAATGGAGCTTGCTTTAGCATCTACTTCTTGAAATGCTAAGATAACGCTAATGAGACGCTATTGGGAGGCAAGTAGCGTCTCTTATGTGGGACTCAACTGAGATGCCATAATGACGCTAGTGACGTCGATTTAGCATCACCATGTTTTGAGACACTAATTTGCGTCGCTAATCGTCAATTTTCTTGTAGTGGAAGGAGGAGAAGGAATCAGAGTAGCCTCGGCAGCCCTCGTCTCTCTCTCCTCATCTCATCTTCTCGTGAAATGTACGCCAACCATCATATTACACCTTGACGGTTCAGATTGTGTACCTTATTCCAAGCTGTCCGATCTCATATAGACAACTCAAATCATGCTTCACACTCTCCCCATCTCATCTTCTCGCGAAATGTACGCCAACCATCATATTACACCTTGACGGTTCAGATCATGTACCTTATTCCGAGCTGTCCGATCTCATATAGACAGCTCAAATCATGCTTCACACTCTCCCCATCTCATCTTCTCGCGAAATGTACGCCAACCATCATATTACATCTTGACGGTTCAGATTGTGTACCTTATTCTGAGCCATCCGATCTCGTTTGGACGGATCGAATCATGCTTCACACAGTGTGAAGCAATAGGTGCTTCGCACTCCCACTATGTGTGTGTGTGTGTGTGTGTGTGGGATAAATGTATATATTGAACACCTAAATTCAATATGCATGCAAGCCCTTCGATCTTAATAAGTGGCTGAGATTAAATCATAGTGGCAAATTGGACACAAATTATCTTTTTGTCTAACAAATTGTCTCCCTCTTCTGCTGAATATGAGTTCTCTCCGACGAGTGTCCATGGTTTTCACTCTAGATGTAAACCTTTGTATTACTATTTAGATCTCAGGCAAGTGTCCATAGTTTTTATCTCATTGCATTTCACGAATGAAAATGGAGAGGAGGATAAAAAGGACCACAAGGGAGGAGAGGAGATGGGGTGAACTATTTTGGTGGTGGAAAGAGAAGAGAGGAAGTGGAAGAGACGATTCAATGCGTTGATAAAATCATAACCATTTATTGACATAGAAGGGAAGATATTGATGCTTTTAATCTATGAGTTTGTTGTCGTTGTCCCCTTCGCCGATTTGAAGAGATGAAAAGCGCAGACAAAAGAGAATGGAGAGAGAAAGAGGGATTAATAGATGTAGGAATGACAATGAGAGGGACTAAATGTGCAAAAAGAGGGATCAATAGGTTGGAGAGAGAGAAAAAAGTTCTTGTCCAGCATATATTCTAAAATAAAGATCACGACCGTGGATCAATAAATGGACGACATCGTAGTGCTCCACATGCATACTAAATTTAGGTGCTCAACATATCGAATGGCTCAAATCTGATCTGATCAGATTTAATCGGATGCCATATAGAACTGATCCGACGATCGACATTCATCTCGTGAGATTGACTCTCATTCCTTACCCTCTCTCTTTGTTGTCACTCGATTGTCGACGACCTTGATCCGAACCCATAGGTCATTGTCGGAACTACAACTCGCTCGCGTCGAAGATCGAGGTAGGGAGAGAGTCACAGAGGGGGAGAGATTCGCAGAGGCCGCCAAAGGTTCAAGTTGCAGGCGATGGGTCACATTAGGGTTTCGACAAGCGGCCAAAGGTCCATGAATTTGGACTATAGGAGATCAATAGAGGGAGGGAGGAAAGAGAGGGGGAGATCTAGAATGCCGATAGTCGAATCCCTTGCAATGGCCGTCGAATCCCTCGATTGTCGGTGTCCCATCCTCCATATCAGCCGCCCTTGCCATACCATCAGCACCGCAGCCTCCAAGTTCGCTGCCATCACCATCGTTGCGGCCTCCCTCGTCGTCGACGCCATCAATCAAAGAAAAAGGTTCGAATCGAGGGGGAGATCGAGAGCGCCGATCGAATCCCTTGCAATGGTCGTTGGATCCCTTGATTGCCAACACCGCAACCTCCAGATCAGTGCCCTTGTCATCGATTGTCGGCGCCACAGCCTCCAGGTTTGCCACCTCATCGTCGATGCAGCCTCCCTGGTGCCATCACCATTGATCAGAGAGAGAAGGTTTGGATTGTGGAAGAGTCATCGTGAGTTAGAGAAAAGAGTAGTGAGTGAGTGATGTCAAAATCTCTTGAGATCTCGTGAGATGATTTCTGAACAGTCGGATCTCCAACGGACGGATTGGATCGTGCTTCACACCGTGTGAAGCAGAGGGCGTTCAGCACGCTCATTTTACCCATATATATATATATATATATATATATATATATGTATGTATGCACGTATATACATACATAACCCATCTCTATGAATCAATATCAAGTTTCTATAACAAAACCACCTCTCTCTCTCTCCACCCCTTCATTCTTCTATTCTCTACGACGGATGAGAAAAAAGCTTGACCACCGTCCATTGTCCCTGCTGCCATCCAATTAGATCCCCTTTCCATCTTGGCAAATCATCTGATTGTTCATCGCCCCTGCACCATATCTCGTCCGGTCCCCCTCAATGTGGAGATTACTTATAAGTCTCTCGCCAATGCTCTCATAGTCCTTGCTGTCAGGAATCCCCTTTAATCTCGAAATTGCAAGCCGATCATAAAATTTTAGAACAAAATATGTTTTTTTGTTCCTTTTGCCATTTCAAGAATTCTAAAATATGTTTGATACAACTAACCAAAACCCTTTAAGGTCGAGATGATTTGGATGATTTGTGGGAGGGCGGCAATGATGGCGCTCCTGAGTGAGATGGAGTTTTGCATCCTCATGTTAAGTCTCAACTCAAACTCATGGATGGGACCCCTCGTTGAATGGATGATGTCTCAAAGGAAGCCCTTGACGGAGCAAATTTTCACTCTTTGTGATGTTTTTATTTGATTCATCAATTTTCCTTCTTTCTGGTGTTGATTTGATGGCTGCATATGAAAATGATTGAGATCACTAATGATTCATTCATATTATTTGGGGTTTTGGTTAGTTGTATCATACATATCTTAGAATTCTTGAAATGGCAAAAGGAACAAAAAAACATATTTTGTTCTAAAATTTTATGATCGACTTGCAATTTTGACGTTAAGGGGATTATGCGGAGAGAACAATGACAGCAATGGCGTGCTTGGATGGCAAGGGGATCTAGTTGGATGGTGATAAGGAAACGGTGGTTAAATTAGAGAGAGAGAGAGAGAGAGAGGTGGCTTTGTGTTTTGTAGCCTAATTTTGATTCATATATGGGTTTCAATCTAACGAACTAGATGAAAGCACACTAGAAGGTTTCACGCAGTGTTGAAATAATTGGACCAGACATCGATCCGGGAAAGTTTTCGTTTCAAGTCAAATCGATTATCGGTCGGATCGGATAAGAATAAAATATTATAATTATAGAACTATGTTAAATCAAATCACATATTGTCTATAATCATATAAAATGATATCATAAGTTAAACTTTAAAAATTAATACATATTAATTTAGTAGCTACTAAATTTATATTAATATTTAATAAATTTTTTATGTAAAATATTCATATAAAAAATAAAGTCATGATTACAATATTTGTTGAAGTAAAATATATGTATTATATATTAAATTGCTACAAAATAAGAAAAATGCATAGATAAAATAGTTTAGTATTGATAAATAAAAAGGGAAATAATGGGTGTCCCCCCAACTTAGATGGGGGGCTTTTCACCCATTAAACGGCGCTCGTCCGATGCGAATCGGACGGGCGCGCATCTAAGCCGGCCTCATCTAGTGTGGAGGCCGGCTTATTGATCGATCCGACGAAGTGAAGAACTGTGCCCGGTCCGGTTCGATGCGCCGCGGTACAAAAGCGGCCGGGTAAAATTTTTTTACCCATTTGTCGCCGCGCTCTCTCTCTCCTCTTCTCTCATCTCGCTCTCTCTCTCGCTCTCTTGTTTCGCCCCTCTGAGCTTCTACACACGCCGTCCAGATCTACCACTAGAGATGTCGTCCGTTCGGATCCGTCGACTGCCGTAGAGATGATCCACGCGACGGTAAGATTTTTTCACTTCTTTTACTCTCTTGCGCTCTCTCACCTCTTTTACTCTCTGAATCTCAGCGCCTCCGGCCAGATCCGGCCATATACGGCCCCTGCTGCGCTCGCACGCCGCTGGCCGCCCGCCCTACCGCTCCCGCTGAGGACCGCGCCGCCCGCCCGCCCGCCCTGCGCTCCCGCCTAGGACCGCGCCGCCGCCCGTCCGCCAGCCCTGCCGCTACAGCCGAGGACCGCGCCGCCGTAGAGATGATCCACGCGATGGTAAGATTTTTTCACTTCTTTTACCCTCTCGCGCTCTCTCACCTCTTTTACTCTCTGGATCTCAGCGCCACAGCGGCGCCGCGGCGCGGTCCTCGGCGGGAGCCGCGGGGCGGGTGGGCGGCGGCGCGGTCCTCAGCGGGAGCGGCAGGGTGGGCGGGCGGCGACGCGGTCCTCGGCAGAAGCGGCAGGGCGGGCGGCGGCGCGGTCCTCAGCAGGAGCGGTAGGGCGGGCGGGCGGCGGCGTGCGAGCGCAGCAGGGGGGCGCCCCCGCCCTGCCGCTCTCACCGAGGACCGCGCCGCCACCCACCCACCAGCCCTGCCGCTCCCGCCGAGGACCGCGCCGCCCGCCCGCCGAGCGCCACCCCGCCCCGCCGCTCCGTCTCGTCATTTTTTTATGTTAATCTCCGTTAATCATGTAATAGTGATTAATAACACTTTTGTAAATTCTTCATTTTTGTGTTAAGCATGTTAATTCTTTATTTTTTGTGTTATGTTGGAAACTAGTTAAACATTCGTTATGTAAGTTGAACATGATTGTTGACGAAATGAACTTTTCATTATCATTAGCAATGTTCTATTTTTCATCAGTGGGTGAATTCTATCTCATTTGCCTTCAAATATCATTCCACGGATGCATAAACATTAACCAATTGTAACATAAACATTTATATCACTCGAAATTCCAACATCGTACATCATGTTACGACTTGACTCGAATTGAAATTACAACAAATTTCATCATCGACGCAGCACACATAGATAAGCATACACATTACATTCATAATTAATGTGCTAACTTCAAGGATGCATACTACATTCATAATTAATGTGCTTACTTCAACGACGCATATTACATTCATATTACATCGCAAATCTTGAAACAACGACGCACATTCATAGATAAGCGTACACATATCACTTTACAACTCAAATAAATGGAAGGAATATCAATTCAATACAATATCGCTTTACAATCCAATCTCAACAGGAAGAGCGGTCGGCGCTACTCAAAAGATGATATCGCTCCTCTGACGACGCTACTCACGCTTGCCTGGATGATAAAAATACTTTGCATTATGATAAAAATCAATGGCCTTGCATTGTATTTCCATTTTCTTCATACCAATGACAATCTCATTTATTTTGAAACATCATCCCATTTTTTTCATGCTCTCCACTCTAGATTGCAACACAAACATTCTTGCATTACAACTAAAAATTACAATAAAATGTACATGTTACAATTACAACATTACAACTCCAAATTGCAATTGATTACACAAATTAGACAAAAAAATTAGGGCATTGAGAGGTGCTGAGGGTTTCCGGCGGCAGGGATGGCAAGGCGGCGACGACGAGGGGTAGCGGCGGCTGACAGAGGCGGGGTGTGCGAGGGTCGGCGGCGCTCAGGGGGGGTGTGGTGGTGTGTGTGCGAGGGATAAAGGCAGGGCGCATGAGCTCGAGGGCGGCGGGCGGGAGGGGCGACATCGCGAGGGACGAGATTGGCGGCGGAGGGCGAGGTCGGCGGCGGACAAGCTCGGTCGGCGGGCGGGAGGGACGACATTGCGAGGGATGAGATCGGCGGCGGAGCTCGACGTCGGAGGGTGAGGTTAGCAGCGGCGAAGGGCGAGGTCAGCGGCGGCGGAGGGCGAGGTCAGCGGCGGCGGAGGGCGAGGTCATCGGTGGCGGAGGGCGAGGTCATCGGCGGCGGCAGGGCGCGAGCTCGGCGGCGGAGTGCGCGAGATCGGCGGCGGAGGTGGACGGGTCATAGCGTGTTCGGGTTGGCGGAGGCGGCGGCACGTGAGATCGACGGCGGAGGGGCGCAAGGTCGAAGCGGATCTGTCGGCGGCGAGGAGCTAGGAGGTCGGCGGCGTCGCGGATCTGCGTAGATCTGTCGGCGGTGTCGCGGATTTGTGCAAATCTGACGGAAGTGGCGGAGGTCGGATCGACGTGGGTGGCCCGATCGCGCGTCGGCTCGGCGAGACGACTGAAGGCGAGAGGTCGAACTGTCGGCGGCGGCGGCGGTGCGCGGATCTGGCCGGGCAGCGACGCGGATCTGGCCGGTACACGGATCTGGCCGACGGACGGATCTGGCCGGGCGGCGACGCAGATATGGCCGGGATGCAGATCTGGCCGGCGGACGGATCTGGCCGGGCGGCGACGCAGATATGGCCGGGATGCAGATCTGGCCGGCGGGCGGAACTTGGGGCGGATCTGGATGCGGATCTGCGGTCGACAGCGTCGAGGAAGGGGGAGAAGCAAGGCGGAGAGCGCGAGAGGGCAGTGGGCGAGAGAGAGAAAGGCCGGCGAAATGGTGAAAAAAAATTACCATTGACACTTTTATATCCGGCTATTTCTCGAACCGGTGCCGGTTTCGTCGTGTCGCCGAACCGCAAAAAACGCATCCGAGCCGGCCTCCACTTTCACTTGTGGAGGCCGGCTCGGATGAGCACCCGTCCGATGCCATGCGGATGGGCCGGATTTAATGGGTGGAAATTCCCCCATCTAAGTTTGGGGGACACCCATTAAACCCAATAAAAAGTAAGAACAAATTATGAATAAAAAATTGTACAAATAAATAATCTCACATTGATATCAAAAGAGTAAAGACAAAGTTAACTATTAAATAAGGAAAACAAATAAAAAAGAGTCCCATATTGAGGATACTAAGAAAGTAAGAGAAGACAACTAATATAAAATATGATTTTGGGTTAAAGTAATTAGATTGGTGAAAAAAATAAAAAAAATTGTTTGGTCAGTTCGTCTCGATTTTGGCCCGTTCATCCTAGTTTTGACCGGTTCTCGCGATTTTGATCAGTTCGAAGTGATTCAAAGCGGTCATCACTCTCAATTTTGGAGTGAGCATTAGTGACCGGTCGACGGTCTGACCGATCCGACCGGCCCATTCGGTCTGGTTGTGACAACAGTGGTTTCACAATCAAGCATTTATGTACTAATAAATAAAATTAACTAGTCCATGTTTTGAAGCTTTTGTTTGGTCATTTAGTAGTTGATGGATAAGATGGTGAAGGACCATGAGCTATTTAAATAAATATTTTAGGATTAATTCATTTAAATCACGTACTAACCCATCTGATTCGATGATATCTTTTTTATGGTCGGGTTGGATTTTAAAATTTTTAAATCTGACTCTAGCCAATCTGATCAGATTTGAAAATCTACTTTTTTTAGTTTCATTGACTTATAGTTTTACATTTGTTCTGCTATTTGATGAACCATCCATATGACTTTGTTTTCAAATGTTATAAATTTTTAGCACATCTTATCATGCATGTGCTCCACAAAATATCATTTTTACACAATAGTATATTTAATTAACATATTAAGTTAATTTAGATGTTCATATAATCATGCATGGATAGAGTAATTAACATTCAAGATTAAAACATAATGATAATTATCATCAAGTGAGAGGAATGACAATGAGATGGATGGTAGAGGGCTGCTTGTGCCCAAAAGCAAAAAAATATAACATTATTAGGAATAAATTTTAAAATTTGTGCATATTATAATTAATATGTTTATCTATTATTAAGTAAGGTTTTAAATATGGATTTGTAACAAAAGAAAATAATTGAACCTTCACTTTTTCAACGAGATTTTAAGCTGCTAAAGGTGCCATATGATATGGAAAAAATTATATAAATTACCTATTATTATCCTCCAGTGGCCTAAAAATTATCAGGATAAAAAATCTAGTAGAATGGCCAAAATAAATTTGACAAGGTCGCTTGATTAAGGTGAGTACCCTAACCCGAGATTGACCTTCGACTTGAGATGATTACTTCTTCGTGGTTCATACTTCATAAATTATGAATTTTTTATGGTTTTTCTTTTGAAGTTAGCTTCCATGACCACTAAAATCGCCTCAAAAAGCTTTTATAGAGTAATTTATGAACATAGTTTTTGTTAATTGCTCGCTCTATCTCGAGTGAGAGACATGTTCGTCTTGTAAATTATGACATGGTTAGGGTAGAATGAATTAGGATTTAAAATTTATATATGTTAAATTAAACTTTATATTGGTTCTATGAAAAGTAAAATCATTTAATTTGGACTTGTATATATGAAAAAATAAATTTTTTCATCCCCTATGACTTCTTCTGTCATGTTGTGAAACATGGACAAAACTTAAACCGCATTGAGTATTTTTGTTAGAAGAGTATACATGAAATTAAATTATAAAATTTTTATACCTAAAGTCTAGCTTTTATGAAAATTCGCAAATAGACAAAGTACTAATTAAGATATAAATTATTTTTTTCAATACCATATAGTCTAGTAGAACACAAACCTTAAGTTAGATTATCTACAATATTATGAATTAGCTCATGATATTTATAGGTTGCACACCTTAGTAATCATAATTTCTATTTCATGTAGGATCATAAAATTTTGTCATTGGTTAAGAAGTTATGAATTATTTGTTAACAGACACTTAGTCTAGAGACAACACCTAGTCAAGTTTTGAAAGATTGAAAAGTATTAAATAGTTTCAAGTATGTAATATTATGGGTAAATTATATAGATCGTCTCCCAACTTTAATTTATGACTAGATTGTCGCAACTTTATTTTTCTTGTATGTTTCATCTTCTTGACCGCCAATAATCGATTATCCGATTCTAATACTGGCGGACGTAACAAAATATAATAAAAATAATACAAAAAAGATAAAACTAAAAAAAATAGGCTACCACAGCCACCTCTTGCCGAAGGGGAGAAAGGAGGGCAGCACTCCCTCCCCCTCTCCCCTCCGGAGTCGAAGAGGAGGGGAAGGGGCACCGGCCCCATCGCATAGTGGGGGCCAATGCCTCCCTCTTCTTCTTCGCTGGCCACGAGGGAGAAAAAGGGGTGCTAACCCTTAATGCGAGCTCGCAAGGGGGGGCGATGTCCCCATTTTCTTCCTCGCTGGCTACTTCGACGAGAATGGGAACAAGAAGATATCGCCATTGGAGCTATAAAAAGGTGCATGTTGGCTGCAGGGAATGAGCTGCCGAGGCGGTGGCCGAGGCGGTGGTGGAGTCGACAGACTCCGACGGGGACAGGCTCTTGCGATTGGAGGACTTCGTAAAGATAGTGGAGGGGAGGGGCAGAGGAGAAGGGGAGACACCTGAGGGACACCTTTCCGATGTACGCTATGGGGGAGGAGGAGGGCCGATGAGTTCACATGGGGTCATCACCCCCCTTTTCCTTCCTCACGTGTGACACAAGCGAAGGATAAAAGCACAGGGGTTGGTGCCCCCTTTCCTCCTTTGCTGGCACCATGCATGAGAGAGAAAAGGGGGGTGCACCCCCTCCCTCTCCTTAGTCCAAGCCGCACGCGAGGGAGCACCGACGAGGAAGAAAAGGGGGGAGCTGGGCCCCTTCCTCTCTCCTCTCCGACGCCGTAGGGGAGAGGGAGAGGGGGCACCCCCCCCCCCCCCCCCTTGCTCCCCTCTGGCAAGGGGCGGCAGCCTCATACTGCTTCACTTTTTTACTTTTTATTTATTTTTTATTATGCCACATCATCAACGAATTAGAGAACTAGTTATTGCCGGTCAAGAGGCAGTGCGTGCAAGAAAATCAAAGGTTGAGAACATTCTCGTTACAAATTAAAGTTGGAAGAATGAGTAGTTAGCACGCCTAAAAATTAGAGATGATCCGTGTAATTTACTTGTAATATTATGAATATAGATAGCTGATATTGAACATTAGTATTTAGAGAAGATTACATGTACTTAAAGGTGTATAAGCATCCATGCATCATGATTATGAATTACATATTATTAATAGCAATTTAAAAAATAAAAAGAAATTATTTCTTGTAGAAACCATCAAGTTACAAGTGAAAAAAAAAGAAAAATATAGTAAACCTCCTTGTAAAGATAAAATACAAGGTGTACATTCAAAACATAGCAAAGTGGTATAGGTTATATCTTTTATTTATAGTAATATTCCAACTAAGGTTTATCATTATTATTATTATTGAAACATATTTTGGACTATGAAAAATACTTATGATATAGTTCAATGATTTCCTATGAGGTAAACTTATGCAAATCATTTTATGAAAATATTTTAAGAGGACAATAGTTGTGATGTTAAAATAAAGTTTACTTAATATTGATATGTAATTATGACATGTGTATTTTGGTATTATTAAACTTCATATGTTTATTGGTGATGTTAGTTAAAAAAGATCTTTGAGATTATATTCAATATACATGATGTTTCTAGGGCATATATCGAGTGTCTTTGTTATTTCGAAACTGCTCTGCGTGCACATATTGATCGTGATCGCATCGACTCATGATTGTAAAGCTCTGCTTAACTGTATGATACATAATCATGAAGCTTTGCAACATGTATTTACCCATGATGATTGATTTGTCGCATGAATTAAACCATGTGTTCCTCTACTATTCCTATTGACCCATGATTATGAAGTTTTGCTTAATTGTATATGATATGTATTGACTCAGTTGCTTTGCATGATTGTATAGACTTATGTTGAGTATGTGCAATGACATATGTGTGGAGTTTGATCGTAAATATAATGATATTTTGAGTTATTTATGTTTATATAAAAAGTTATATGACTTGAAAATTTATATTATATTTTATAATTTAAATGTTTACTCATATGCAAGATATAATTATATAAATATTATATGCGCTCGTATTATTTTCTTATGTTGTACTTTTATAACACTCAATGAGTAAATGATTATTGCTCACATTAATCTTTTTAAATTTTTCAGATAACTATAAGTTCCCGAGTTGAGTTGACAATTTATGTTATATTTTATGCTTTAAATATTTATTCATATGCACGATATAGCTATATAAATGTTAAATGTGCTCGTATTATTTTCTTATGGTGTACTTTCATGACACTCAATGAGCAAATTATTATTGCTCATTTTAAATCTTTTTTAAATATTCAAATAATTGTACATTCCCGAGTTGAGTTAATTCGAAGCTTATTTTGTTGTATATAGAAAATGTTAAGCCACCGGAACACTTTTATTTCTTCTCCAATTTTATTTTTGAAAATATACATGTATTATATAATAAGTGTTGAAAATAGAAGAAATATTTTGTGAGGTTATATGACAGTTAACTACTCATAGTGCTATATATTAGGTAGTATGTGAAAAAACAACTATGCGAATGATGCATATTATGTTCTTTTTACTAAATTCTGATAAATATATTTGTATAACAAACCAATAAGTAATACCAATATTAATAATGGAGAATGTTTTATATAATTTATTATAAGATAGTTAAATAATATTAATAGTTATAATAATTAAAATTAAAATTTAGTAATCGAGTAATTGAAATCTAACATCCTCTCTTTAAACTCATTAGTGTTCCTTCTAGCAATCCATGTAAAGGGAGAAGAGGACAATCCTAATGATGTAAGAAAAGAGTCATTGCAACTATACAGATATGACATGTCCATATTTGATGTCCATAAATTGCTAAAAAAAAGTAAATAATGATAAAAAAATGTCCATAAATTGACATCTAATCCTCTCTCTAAAGGGAAAAGGAAATGCAAGCCAAACTACTAATATAATTCCGAAAGATACAAAGATTCCAAACTATTTTTGGAGGTGATAAGTTCCAAACTGCAATGTTGCATGCTAATATTAAATTTAAAAAATGTACAAATATCTGCCAAATGAAAATAAAAAAAAAACACTTTTTGCGTTATGCATTCGATTGCTTCCTAGAAAATTAAAGGAAAAAAATATATATATATATATATAAATTGAAGGAAATGAAAACAGTGTCGTGTTCAAACTTCCGAGGGGCTCCCCGTCGTCGTCCCTTCTCTCGTCTCCTCTTCCTTCTGCCTCCTCCGCGGCGCCACGCCGTCGAGCCAGTCGAACCCTCCACATCGTAATCGACGGAGACGAACGGCGGGTGGCGTGGGCGAACTCGAAGCCGTCGGAGAGGACGATGCGATCTTAGGATGAGGATTCCGGCGCGCCGGTCGTCGCAATCGGAGGAGCAACGAGGAGAACCTCCGACGCCATACTTTTCTCCGGCGGACTCTTCAGCCGCCGATTATGATGGCGTCGCCGCCGTTGAAGATGATTTGGCATCCTCAGTGCCGCCGCGCCGGCCCCCCTGTTGGCCTGCGGAACCTCGGGAACTCATGCTACCTCAACAGCGTCCTCCAGTGTCTCACGTACACACCTCCCCTTGCACAGTTTTGCCTCGCTTCGCAGCACTCCTCTATTTGTAAGTATTCGGCCCGCATGACCCTCGCTCTTCGATAAATTTCCCTCTGCCGAATTCTTCGATATTTGGAGTCAGTGAAAACTACTAGTTTTATCTGGGGTTTTGTTGATTCGTTCCTGTTAGGTAAGTTTTCGTCTGCGAATCGAGAAAAGGAGTGCCCTTTTTGCATACTCGAGCGGCAGATCACGCGATCCCTGAGTCTCGATGGTCCACTCGACGCGCCGTCCAAGTTCCAGCGCTGCCTCGCCCTCTTCGCCGAGAACTTCCGCTGGGGTCGCCAGGAGGACGCCCACGAGTTCCTCCGCTATGTCATCGACGCCTGTCACAACGCCTGTCTCAAACTACTCAAACGCCGTGCTTCTACCCCTGTCGGTAGCGTGACCAATGGAGTTGTCTCGAATGGTGCTGCTGCAACGGCCAAGACGATTTTGAATCATGAAGCTGGCGGGCCTAGCACGGTGATGAAAGAGATATTTGGTGGGGCGTTACTCAGCCAGGTGAAGTGCCTCGCCTGCAAGGGGGATTCAAACAAAACCGATGAGATTATGGACCTCTGTCTGGACCTTTTCCAGAGCAACTCGTTGAAGGATGCTTTGTTCCGGTTTTTCCAGCCAGAGGTTTTAGACGGCGATAATAAGTACAACTGCAGCAGGTAAGAGCCAGCATTCCCAAGTTCTTTTCATGTTCTTCTGTTATGTCTATGGTTGAAATAGTTCAATTGAATTGATCATGTTCTGCCTCAGATGTAAGAAACTCTCTGTAGCTAGGAAGCAAATGTTCATACTTGGATCCCCCAATGTGCTTGTCATCCAGCTCAAGGTGATCATCATTGTTTTCTCTTTTTATTTCTCTCATTTTGTGTGCTCTAAAAATTACTAAATGGACAAATGCACTTCTTGAATAGAGATTTGAAGGCATACATGGTGGGAAGATCAACAAGAACATTGAATTTGAGGAGGTTCTTATGCTCTCAAATTTTATGGCTAAGCCAAACCAGGTTGGTGTGTACAAAATTACTCCTTTTCTTTGGTCATTGATAGATTACACGAAATGTGAAGCAATAGGATTTTCCAATCAGGGTGACAGCTCATGCAAGCTGCATTATTTGTATGGTTAATGGTTATGAACTCGATCATTTATGACCCTAAACTTATATCAGGTTTCACACAATAATGCAGAATTATTTGCTTCATATGATATGCTAAGTTCAATGGTCTAAGACTTCGTCATTTTTGTATTTCTTGATTGAATTCATTCACAAAAATTTGGACGCCAAAAACTTTGAAATAAAATTGAACCACTGGCTGAAAGTTGTTCTCAACTTGCTGTGGTGCCTTCTTGATTTTATGAATTATCCTATAGCCAAATTCTTATCACAAGGAAGTTTGTATACCCAAGAACAAGCTTGTAATATTAGAGGTAGCATAATTGAGATTGAAAAGTTTCTTGTGCAAAAGGAGAGACAGTTGGCATCTCCTGACAGGGACAGGAACAGCTTTTGAGAATTCCTGATGAATATCACTATTAAGGTTATTGCTGTTGGTGGAATTTACCCGATTTTTATTCCCCTAAAGAGGATCTAGAGCTTGGTCTTGGGTATGTGGTTAGTTCTATTAGTTGAAGAGCGATGTCAGGACATGGAGATGGTGGTTTGCGGTGTTTCTTTTATCCTTTCCTTTTTTGTGCATTTCTTGTTCAGGCAACTCCAGTCATCTTTAGTTACTTAGAGGCCCTTGCTGTGTCTGTGGTTAGTGCTATTAGCTGAAGAGTGAGCTGCATTGTGTCTTTTGTCCTTTCCTTTTGCGTGGATTTCTTGTTTCAGGCCATTCCAGTAACCTAGTGTTCATTTGTAGGATTTAGGATAATCTTACTCGAGATTTTTATTGTAATGCTGGATTTTGGTTTTTTTGTACTTCTTTTCTTTCTGTTATTTCTTAAAGTATGACTTCTTTTTGGTCGAATATTAAAGTATGACTTGTCACCTTTCCTTTGTGGTAATTTATCATCAGTTGATTACAATGTTGTTGGTTTTTAGGATCCACGGCCTGAGTATAACCTAATTGGAAGCATTGTGCATTCAGGCTTCTCACTGGAATCTGGGCATTATTATGCTTACATCAAGGTATTAACAAAGTCCGCTTCAGTGTTTTCCCTTTAGTATTTCCTTTCTGATGACGATGACAGTATTACATCCATTTTACATTTTCCCAAATGTACAGGATGCATCTGGACAGTGGTATTGCTGTAATGATGCTCATGTTTCCCTTTCAAGCACAGAAGAGGTTTTGTCAGAAAAAGCATATATCCTTTTTTATCTACGCCGTAATCAATGCCCAAAACCAAATAAGACCAGTGCTTGCAAGCCATTGAAGATGCTGGATGCAAATGGAGCTAACGTTATATCTGCAGAAAGTTTAAAACCAGCAATCACAAAGCCCAATGGGTTGTCATCTAAAGCTACTATTTCTATTGTGCTCAAGAATGGCAAAGTATCCTCAGGTGTACAAATTAAACAAACTGGCTTGAAAATTTCTGTGTTAAGGAGAGATTTTCCTAATAGTAATGATGTTAGTGGAGCTGAACATAGCTCTTCAGCTACAACCAAGAATGATAAGAAAGTGTGGACATTGGCGTCAAGTGAAATTGCTGCTAACATGACCATCTCTTCTGCTGCATTACATCAGAACACACAGAAGTCATATGGCAGTGAGTTTGCTAGATCATTGGCAATAGAAGAACATGTAGATAGCATTAATCATAGAATTGCAACTACAGAAAAGGAACTTGAGAGTACTCATTCAGCAACTAATGGGGCAAGTTGGTCCAACAGTGTTGTGCTATCTGTTAACCAAGAGTCATGCAATGATAAGCCACCTGAAAGTTCAGTTCTCCGCACTAAAGTATCGGGTGACGTGTTGGCTGAAAATGGCATATGCAAAATTCTGAGGGTGAATGGCAAAAGGAAATCACAGAATGATTGTCAATGTGTTATAGAAGAGTAAGTATCTAATGTTTTAACTACATGATGAACTTCTGTGCTTTCGGTGAACTATGATACTTTTAATGGGCAATTAATTTGCAAAGGATATCACTTATTAAAGTGCATGAAAACATGCATATGCAGCACATTGTTAGCAATTCTTAAGATGCCATGTTTTTCTATCTTGTATTGATGGTGATGATTTTGTCAGACTTGCCAAAGAAGCCTCTTCAGGACTACAATCTTGTGGCTGGGTGGATGATGTGCAAAATTACATGTATGCTAGAAAAAAGACATTGTGCGTGCAAGCAACAGGCGGTTCAGATTTTAATTTGATCAAGTAAGAGCAATGTACTGCTTCTGTGTAAGCAATATACTACTGAATATGCATCTCATGTCCTGAATTCGAAATGAGGCTAGTGGTATGCTTGTTTGCTCAAATTCATTGTGTGTAGTAGCAGATTGCATTTGGATATTCCTTTGCATACGTGGTTGCAGAGTAACATGTTAGGATGCTTCATTCTATAACCTTTTCTTTTATTCTCTTAAGTCTAGATTTGCTTAATATTTAAATCTGTTGTGTCTGATGGCAACTGATATGCTATTAAACATGCTAAATAGTTGTTAGATCTCTTGTTGCACTTGGTTTTCAATTTATGCCCTTTGCTGACTTGTTTCTCTGGAAGAGTTAATGTCCTTCCCGTATGATTTTCTTATTTAAAGTTAACAAATTCAATTGATTACAAGTTGATTTGCTGATCTGATGGAACGCTTAAACAATAGCTACCCTAATAGCTGCTTCAGCAGCTGCATTAATAAACATTGAGAAAATGTCTCTTTTTTTTACAAGTAAATAAATATTTAGAATAGCGTTATATTTTCTTTATATATCTGCAACATAATACTTTTGTAGTCCAGGGAGGTTTATAGCATCAGAGTAGTAGCTTATTTATGAATTTTTATATGTCGTGACAGGAAACAGTTAATAATGGATGCAAAGAAGACTTTCAACTCTCAAATTCCAGTATCACTAAAGGGACACCTCTTTCGACGGCTCATGCATCTTGCTGAAGAAAAGCTTTTGTTGGATTCTTAAATCACCTACAGTGGTACTACGCTCAATTTTTTTTTATGTTTTGGTGGACAACTTTCTATGATAATTGGTACTACGCTCAATTTTTTTTTATGTTTTGGTGGACTTAACTTTCTATGATAATACTTCTCCAGAAATTTTTGAAAGATTTAGTCCTGTCGTCATCCTTAACGTATTCTTCTTTTTACATTTTGAGCCTTATAGCTATCCTGGTGTATATGCTGCGGGATTATCAAGTGTTAATTTGTTTGCAGTGCAAATTGCTCTAGGTATGAACAGAATCCTGATAAATTTTTCTTGCCATAGTCAAAAAAATAAGAAAAAAAAATCTTGTTGTTTGGTTTGCAAGTTTGTGGGATTTGTCTCTCCATTTTTTAAGTTTTCACCAGGTACATGTGAGAAGCCTCATTGAGTTCCTATCCACATCTGTCCATGGAAATTTGCAATTTTGAGGCCTGAAAATTTTCCTTTGATTTGGAAAATTTATGCAGACCAAACATGTAAACCAAACAACTTAAAAAATGGAGAGACAAATCCCACAAACTTGCAAACCAAACAACAAGATTTTTTTTTCTTATTTTTTTGACTATGGCAAGAAAAATTTATCAGGATTCTGTTCATACCTAGAGCAATTTGCACTGCAAACAAATTAACACTTGATAACTCCGCCTATATTTTATAGCCGGTCCCAAGCCCGGATAAAGGAGGAGGGTTGTGTTAGGCCCCGACAGCCAGCATAAAATCATGTCGAATCTTATGAACATGGATCAACGAATATAGGAATGGCGTCGTATGATCCATGTAGCCGACCCCACCTAGTGGGATAAGGCTTTGTTGTTGTTGTTGTTGTTGTTGTTGGAAAATTTATGCAGAATTACATTCTGATGTAAGATATCTTTTTTACAATGGTGCCGATGCTCAATTTCTGGAGGAAGTTCTTTACCTTTTTGCAACCTATGATGATTGATGCAATCTGGAATTACTGTGAGCTATTAATTTAAATGAATTTATGTGAATTTGGCTTTCATATTTACACTTGTCTGATCTTTTTGATTACTCATCACAATATTCTGAAATTTTTGAGAGGGCACAAGATTCTGAATTAAGTGGGCAACATTTATTTGATTCATAAGTTATATCTTTTCTAGGCACATTTATAAGGTACTGTCATGGTTCAATCTATGAAGCATATTTTGTTCCTTTCTTTTTTTTAATTCTTGTCTTGGTTCTTTAATTTTTCCTTGATATATTTATCTTTCATATATCTTTTAGTTATAACCTATGCTCTTTGGCATTGCATGCATAGGATGACAGTGAATTTGTAATTTTCTGCTATAAAAATTTCTTAATGATGTTTCAAAAAAAAGTTTCTTAATGAACTTTTTGTTTCTGATTGATTGTGAATGTTTTTATATCGCTGGTGACAACAGAGATTTAGATGATGAATAATGTCACTAGTTTGAGATATTGGCATTTATCAGCATATGGGATATAATATAGGGATGTATCAAATTGATAATAACTTGCTACTCCTTTCCAAGACCTACTCATTGTTTATTTGTGCAGATTTCTAATTGTTCGCATTCTTTGATCCAGCACAATACTGTGTCATACTTTGTTGAATCAGACCCTTATTCTGCAAAGTCAACCTTGTAGTTATATGGTAACAGATACTGATAAACTCTCTCATTGGCTTCATTTGGATATTGTTGGTTATTCTATGAGTTATTGCTTAGCCGTCCAAACTGTTTGATGGTTACAAGATGACCTGTTATATGAAGGGAAAAAGTGGTAACTTTTTCATTGTTAAAAGTAATTCAATCTTGACAAAGAATGACTTATTGTTGTTTGATTGCTTTCTTGTTGTTACTCCTTATAACACTAAGGTTTTTTTAGGGGAATAACACATTGAGCTATGAATAAATGATGGCCATGTCTTGCTGCTCCTTTGTCTTCTTTTGCCTTTTTTGATAGTTATCATTTTCAGAGAGTAAAACTATGACCTGTGTTATACTTAGGGGGACATCTTCTTCAACCTGCTTGGTGATTGTGAATGCCTCGTTTTTTCCCCTCCTGCAAAAGATGAGAATCAGGTATTTCGTGCATCAGATCTGCAAGCTTTCTTTGCTTTCCCAAGATTGTCAAAACTGAATCTGTTTAACACTCTAACTTATGTCATCATCACTATTAAACATCTAACTTCAGGGAGTGTATCTCAGAAATGCTAATTTGCATTCATTTAGGTTGTTTAATTGCTATCAGTGGATATATCTACATAAGTAAAATCTATGCTAATAGGAACATCTGTTTAGCAGAATAGAATTCAGATAAGGGTAATTGCACTATTCAAAAACTTGAAAGACAATTGAAGGAGAGGAGTGAAACGAGTTTTACAATTTTGTGGAAGTTCTCTTGGGAAAATTAGATGGCACTAGGTTTGCAGTCAATCGGAAGGGATTGTCATGCGGCTCATGCCTTTGTGCTCCTCCGTTAAAAAGCAGACAACTTTGCTTACGATTGCCTATTATATGTTTACTACTTTCCCATCTAACATGAAGTATTTAGTGATCCAGATCTTCTAGTTTCCAAATGTTGATACTGATTCGAGTTTGAGTTCTGATTCATGCTTTCATTTATGTATAAGCCAATGAACAGAGAGATTGTCCCATTTTCCTTTAGCAACAGGGGGAAGTGTCTACTAAAGAGATTTTACCATGTAGTGCCTAGAACACAGATATTGCCTCCAAAATATGTAGGACACAGCAAGTCATGCACTCGTTCTATTAAAAGGCTTATGGATGCACCCATTGAACCTTCCACGTATTTTGTGATGCTCATTCAGCTTGTTCTCGAATAGAAGTTTCTACATCTTAGAGAGAGAGAGAGAGAGCCGGCGTGTAGTTTTGAGGACTGTATAAAAAGAAGTGTATATGCAAAGTGTGCACTGCTCATTCTTGTATTTATGTTATAGTCGTCAATTCCTTTTTATTCTGCAGTTGAATCCTCTGTTTGGCTTCTGGTTCTCCGACTGAAAAATGTGAATCTACCACTGACAATAATGTCAGGAAATAAGAGAATAACTTTCGAGATCGGAATAGCAATTTGATTGTGATTCTGAGTTGGTCTCCAATTTTGTTATCTTACAAATTAGTTTCTCAACTGTACAGCCAATTTATTGATGCGAGTCGTGTGGTGAGGGTGATCGCAACGCATCAGGTAATCCACATGCGAACCGTTCTAATTTGGAAAAAAATGACAATGAAAAAAAATGAACTAAAAAAGAGAAGACCTTTTCTTTGTTTTGAACAATAAATCTTTTTTAATATCCGTGGGAGCAATTTGTCTACGTGTCATGTTTGTCACATCTAAAATCATATGGCAGGAGGGGTGTAAGAAAACTCCATCGAACCGAAAAATAAAAAATTAACGAATCGAATGCAATTTACGGTGATTTTTAAATAGAGCGGCCCGTGGAGGCACGTGGAGTTCGTTTTTATTTATTAATTTTTATTTATATAATTAATTTAGATGTAATTATTTATTTTATTACTAGTGTAATAATTTTTTATATAGCTTAATATATTTCCATGAAATTCTAATTTAATAGTTCTAATATTGTATCATATATTTAATTATAAAATTAAATAAGTTAATATTAATTTTAATTTATTATAATTTTTTGAAAATATTATTTATCAAAATAAGGGTTCGAAAAAAATTATCCGAAAAAATTGATCCGTTGATTCTTTTTCTAAATGGTTTAGGATGACTTTTGTGATTGAAAAAATCGATTCGAAAAATAATGGATAATTTCTTTGGACCGAAAAATCGATTCGATCCGAACCACTTTTACCTCTATATGGCTGATATGGTAAAGAAAATTATTATGATATTAATAGATTGAAAATTGATAAATTTACTATGCATGCCATTGTGAATAGCAAAGATGATTAAAATAAAAAATATGATTAATTCAACAATTGTAATTTATTTAGTTTAGATGATATAATTTTATTAACAAATTATTCAAATAAATACATATTATTTTCATTATAATTATTAAATTGATTAAATTATAAAATAAGTGCTCTAGGGTAGAGCAGGATGCTTTACATAATAATTAACCTCATAAATCATTATTCTTCCATCTTTTCAACTTACAAGTAGTCAAACTTTAGTAGTCTCTGGGATGCCTCCCATTCGAGCCGGCTCCAAAAATCCCCTTCAAAAAATATACGAATTGTATGGGCTCTGCAGGAGAGTTGACGGGTCTTTCTAAAATGAGGTGAATGTTTTAATAATCGCACCGGTCACGTGATCGGACGATCAACTGAGTCATGGTTAGATCGATTTGATCGAATTCAATCGAGTTTAACTAAATTTTATTAAATTAATATTATTTATAATAATTTTATATAGATACATAATCAATATTATATAATACTTATAATTCATAATAAAATATAATAAACAAATATTAATTAAATATTAATATTCATGAAAAGAGTTTGAATTTTTATTATTGATACAGTATATTAATTCTTTTATTTTATTCTTCAATATTATTTTATGGTGATAATATATTAATTAATTTTGACATATATCACTCTCATGTTTTTTTCTTTACTTTCATTTTAATAATTTTCATTTTATATTTCCATTAATTCCTCTCTCCTCATTAATTTCCATATTTATTTACTTTTTTATAATAAAAATATATTAAAATTTCAATATTCATAAAAAACTTTAAGTTATTATTATTGATATACTATATTAATTTTTTTATTCTTTGATACTATTTTGGGTGATAATAAATTAATTTAATTTCCATATATCACTCTTACTTCCTTTTATTTTCTCCTTTATTTTCATTTGAATACTTTCCTATTTTATTTCCATTAATTCCTTTCCCATATTGATATCCTACATTTATTTCCTTTTTAATGTTTACCGATTATTAATTCAAATACTTTTCCACTTTTTTTACCTTCCTTCTTAACTTTTTATTTCCTATTTTTACTTTTAATTTTTAGTTTCTTTCACTTTAAATATTGAATCGGGTTTGTCCGATTTAGTGGTTGAACCGATTTTTGGCCGGTTCAACTTCACTTCTATTTTTGCAATTAATTCGGACCGAACGAGCCACCGATTCGTGGTTGAACCTATTGAACCGGTTGATCCGATCCGATTTTAATAACTATGGGTGAAACTTGAGGAGTCATCCTCTGCGCCATTATCAAGACAAAACAAAAGAAATTCTTAATATATCTAACGCTCGTTGGAATCTTCCTTGTCATAGTTCGGTACTATTCGGAACGACACCAAATTAATTGAGCTTAATAGTGGACTCGTTGGAATCTTCCTTGTCATAGTTCAGTACTATTCGGAACGACATCAAATTAATTGAGCTTAATAGTGAATTGAGATTTTAATTCGCGACTAATACAAATAACTCTTAACGACAATCGAGACTGAATGATCGACGTCACTCTCCGAATATTGGGATGACAACTGGAAAAAAATATCCTCTTATTTGTCAGACTTTGCCATCTCCATCTCCGATTATAAATTACCCTGTTTGAGGGAGAAAGGATTTCATTTCATGTCATAATTAGACATAATTAACGAGCAAAGGGATAATACAAAAAAAATGATTTAAAATTATATATATATATAACGATGGAAATAGAATTTAAAGTACTATATCCTATATCTGAAATATTCTTAGATTGCAGTTCCACCTTGCCGAAGGAGGTTGGACATACTCCATACCACCAGACGAAGGGGAACGAGAATAGAATCGCTACGTTGTGTTAGACAAATGCTCCCGAGCTTAAAGAAAATGTAGAACTTGGAGACTACAGTACGTTGGCAATGCGTTAAGATAAACAAAAAGCAAGCATACTATTAAGAGAGGCTGATGCCCCAGATGAAAGTTGCAATTGCATACCATATCTTAAACGAGCCCCACCAATTTCAAGACTTGGTTACATTTTATACATGCATGAGGAATGAAGTAAACCTCTAATGATCGTCGCTCCAAACATTATCCCACTGTCCGTTGCCGGCAGATTTAGGACCCTCGAGCATGTGCTGACCACGCCCGGAAGGGCCGGGGAGGAATTCACCAGGCCCTGGTGGCACCTGTTTTCGGGATTTTGTTTTGATTCCTAGGATCCTCAGAACGAACCTTGCGAGTTCACCGTATAACAAGCCCGAACGATCGAAGAGCTGCAAGCAATAAAAATCATGCAAAACAAACTAAACTTTATGGTTCCTGTGTAGCCAAAGTTGTCGGTACAAAAAATCAAATGGGCAGGAAGGAAAAGTTAAACCTGAAGGAGAGCCGTCATGAACATGTGAAATGCCTGAGTGTTCTGGTCGATAAGGATTGAGATGCGACCAAAGAAGTTGACAACTCCTTGCATCTGCCATCAGAAGTATATACAGCAATTAAAGATTAAAAGTGGATCGAGAAAACCTAAAAGTTATAGCATATTCAGTATCTCAAATTAGATGCGGAAAAAAAATTAAAAACCTAGTTTAAAGATGGAAAATATTTTTTAAAGATGCTAGAAAATTATAGAAACAACTACCAACAATTAAAAGATTATAGAGCAAGTAAAATACACACAGAAAAGCCTAATATTTTGAATAATTTGTTTTTTACTACAAAAAAGTGAAGTTCTCATGCACGACATAACGACAAAAGATACCGAGAAACATGTACTTGAGGCAAAGAAACATGAAGAAAGAAGTCCTACCACACGAATGAAAGATATCCAAAAGCCTGGGGGTGAGGATGGAGGACCATATGGATTATTTGGATCTTGGTCACTGTAGGGGCCTCCCATGCCCATTCCATAACCCCCCATCGGCCCACCCAACCTGTTATTATACATACCACCACCATACATACTATTCCCATAAAGCCCACCACCATACATGCTACTACCACCATAAAGCCCACCACCATACATGCTACTACCACCATATCCCCCATATGACCCATACATGCTTGAGCCATAGCCTGTATTGTAATTCATATTGGAACCATAACCTGCATTGAAAATTAGGTTAAGAAACTGAGGAACCAGACATGAATGACATTTACCACTAAGAAGTACCTCCATAACCAGTAGTTCCATAATTTTGTTGCCAAGGCCTTTGAGGTACAGGCCTTGAAAGAGCAGGATTTCCATTTGCAGTCAGGCTCCTGTCGGTGCTAGCGACAATTTCCCCTGGTTTTGCTGTTCCAGATGCTTCCACAACATCACTTGTGTTTCCTGCCGATGGAGGCTTAAAAGGTGTAGGACCAGATGAAGTTCCAGCTTGCTCCCAAGGTTTCCGAGGTGGATTAGTACCTGAAGTACAACAATTTGCAATAAGAAGGAAACCAATGGAACCTAGAATCAGTTTTTTCATTGAAACCCTAATGAGCAACAATAGAAAGGAAAAATGAAGAGGAAAATGACTAGAAGATTTTTTTTAGCAGAAGAAAGTTGTGCCTCTCATGAAGGGAGCTGCCGTGGATGAACTTTGCAAAACAGTTGGTATAGATGAACAATAATTGAAAACCACAAGTCTCTATTTTCTCACTAAAAAGGTTATATATATAATCTTAAGTGATCTCATTTTATGCTATGCATAAACATTAGAAAAAAAATTCTGTTTTTCCATATCATAGAGGAAGAACGAATAAATTCCTAATAAACAGCATGCCAAATATCAGTTCAGTGATGTGTAATGTCAAATGATAAGCTGGTTCCTGGCGAGTGATCCTTGTGGATTCAAGCATGAAAAATTCGAGCAAGCCAACCAAACCTCGAACTTGCTTGAAATCTTAATCAAGTGGCTGTTACTGGCATATAGTTTAAGCTAAGGCTAATAGCTCTATCTGATATACATCTAGTAGCTTGGCTTGACATGAAAGGTGAAGCCATAACAAGGCAAAGGATACAGATTGAAAGCAATCAGTATAACCTCTATTAAAGCTCGTAATTTAATTTAGTCAAGTAAATATCACTCATAAAAGCAATGAACAGATAGAAACAGGTTTAATACATTCTACTTTTTTTTTAAAACCGCTAAAGTTTATCTTTTTGTGAAAAGGCACTAAAGTTGTGTTGCATGGACTTAGCTTCTCCAACTATTTTTCTCACAAGACAAAAACAAGAAAAACTTATCAAAGCATCACTACGCAGCAGAACAGCATTAGGCTTGAAAGACCAAGAAATTTTATTAATAAACAAGCCGTTGTACTTTGAAAAGCAATCATGATATATATTACACCTTATATAGGTTTGCTCGTCGATTATGGATAAGACCTTTCACGTGAAGCCAACTTAACTTGGATCCCAAATGTTAAACATGAAATGAAGCTATATGAAGTTATGAACATAAAACTGGCAACCTCTACATTTCCTAATGTACATTAGAAAATGAATCTAGGACATGGATTATTCTAAAAGCATGCAAGTAGAAATCAACACTACCAAATCCTGGAGCAAGAATTGATTCTTGAAGTATTTCCTACACGCCAGTAATATCATCTTCAGCACCACTATAAATCAATACCATCAGCAGCACCACTAATATGTATCAATCAATATATGAATTTTCAATCTACAAAATGATTGTTTCCTTAATCTCTAAAGTCGATTAATTCATATCTAACAATTTGATATGAAGTATCACAAACAGGGCATCTGTCAATTCAGAACACAGCCTTGTTGCCAACCAAAAAAAAAAAAGGAACAAGTAAAGGAAATCTTTATATTCCGATACCCATCGCATACTGTTTCAATCAGATCCATCAGTGGATGTTGTCATGTGCTTTTGCCCCCGATAACTCACGACATAAAAGAAATCTCCTTGTAAGAAACATCAACAAATTTAGTAACAAAACATATGTCGAATCCCTCCTGAAATTGTATGCATCTGTCGCCGAATCTACAGGATCTCAATCCAAAATTACAAATTTCCAGCTAAAAGCAAGCCATCCGAAGGTGCCATCGTAGATTGATGCCACCCCCATCCAAACCCCCTTATCGAGGACGAAACCTAATCGATCAAGACCCTTTGTCTTCAAATTCGACTAAAACCCTCTAAAAATCGGATGTAACAAAGCAAGAAAAACGAGGTCCTCCGATCTTCGAAGACCGTAACACGATCGGAGGAGGAGGAAGAGGAGAATTCTTGCACAGACCTGGCGGCGGGGACTCCGACGTCATCGCGGCGACCACGGCGAGAACTCTACATGAACAGGTCGCCTCGGGCCTTTTGATGGAGGAACGCGGAGCTCGACCTCGCCGCCTTCGCGTGCGTCCAGGAAAAATAAAAGAAAATACGAACGAAATAATGGAAGATAAGTCATAAAGAAAGCATTTGTCCAATTTTTAATTTATTAGAAAATAATAAATTTAAAATACAATAATAAAAGAGTTTACTAAAACGAGTTAATTTTTTTATTTTTAAAACAATTATTTTCAATTATCGTGAAATTTTGTTTCAAATTTTTTTTTATTCTCACCAGAGGCTTTGACTAATTTGAAATCAGGATAAAAAGTAAAATAATATTCTTCTGACCAAATAATAATTTTAAGAGAGCTAATAGCTCCTAATTGACTCTTTAAAATACAACTTTACTAACTAATTATGTCACTAAGCTCGATTAATTTTGTTTCAGATACGAGTTGTTCGCCAAAATTCGATGAGAAAATTAATATCCGATTATTGCAAAACCTAATAATTGAAAAGTATTATGCCTATTAGTGATAATAACGATGATGATATGTAATAACAATAATGGCGCCGCGGTCACTTACGGACGCGGATGGATGGACGGCTATTGGAGGTTGTTTGAGTTGATCGTACGGTGACAAGGTGGTGTCCGGTGGTTGGGCTGGCGAACCCGCGTCCCAATGCAGCACATTGGATTGTAGTTTGACGGGACTTGGCGCGTCCATGACGTAAGCAATTGCATCAAAGGTAGTGATCCCATTACTTTTTATTTAAATTAAGTAAAAAACAATAAAATGTAATATATATGTTGAATTTGATTAAAAGTTATATTACATAATTCATTTGATTAATTTATATGTACTCTAAACAATGGTAGGGCAATATTTACATTATTTATTAGAGTAATTTTAACTAGGGTTAAGATGCGTGCTACCTGCATACTAAATTTTTATAAACATGGTGCAGATAACTCAACCTCTATGGGGTCTTCATCGTATATATTTAATTTAATATGCAAACTACATATAAAAAAGAGAGTGTGACTTTTCTCATACTAAACCATTCATTAAACCATATTTACAAATAAGGTTTTATTACACCTCATTGTCAAAGTCAAAATAAATAGAAATAGTGCTGACTCCTGCGTGTCACAGTGTTTAAATTTTATATTTATATATATAGTAACCTGTGGTCTTAGTAAAAAAAATTATTACCAAAAGTTTTGCTTCTTACCAATCTACTACACATAAGTTAGGGGCGAAATTGTTGCACGTAACTTTTTAAATTATCAGATGAATCAATCACTTTGGTAATATCAGTATGTTTAGTTTTAACCTTCTTAAATCTAACTTGGTTAAAATTCACTAAATTTCCTGATATCATGCCTAATAAAAACGTGGCCATCTTTATCCTCGTACAAATGATCAATGATGACCCATTATTTTCCAAAGGAAATATAAATTATTATTATTATTATTAATGTTCTTTTTAAGTTGGAGCTCACAGTTCATTACTGCCTGATTACTAAAATTTCACTCCTCTGCCTGGCATTTATATTAATAGAATAACTTCTCTTTTTGAAAAGAAAAAATCAGTCCTTGCAGTTGTGAAGAGTGAACTCTCTCTCTCTCTCTCTCTCTCTCTCTCTCTCTCTCTCTCTCTCTCTCTCTCTCTCTCTCTCTCTCTCTCTCTCTCTCTCTCTCTCTCTCTGTGTGTGAAGCTTGAGGCCTCCAGAAGCGCACGTTCTTCAGCTCACAAGCCGCGCGGAGCATAGAAAAAGTAAAGGGCGTTCGTACGCAATCTATGTACGCATGCTGGGGATATAATTCAGAATCGCCATGCAGATACATTGCCCCCCCTGGTCAAAAGGATTGATGCCTGATCTTTGTACAAAACTGACATCCAATCTCCTTTACAACATAGAACCCAAATCAGTAACCTACTGCCGTAATTATAAAGCTAGAGAGAGAGAGAGAGAGAGAGATGGAGTTTGACCGTTCACTGGTAATGGATGATCAAAACAACAAGAAGCAAAAGGGAGTTTGAGAGATTGCTCCGGAGGGCGAGCAGAGAGCTGAGGCAAAATGCAGCTGATCCCTGTGTGGCAGGACCGTCGGACCAAGACCCGTTGCTGGCTTTGAGAGAGTCCAGACAGGGCGGTGCCTCCAAGTACACTGGAAGGTTCTGGTGCATGCGGGGGCCTGCGCACAGGCCCTTGTTGTCCCTGACGTCTAGGCTCTTCCCGAGCCTGCTCACGAACTCCTCGGAGAAGACAAGCTCCCCGCTCAGCTGGTTCTGGCTCAGGTTGAGTTGGCCGAGTTTGGGGAGGCCTCCGAGGCCTGGAGGCACTGTCCCGTTCAACCTGTTCCTGTCCAAAGACAGGCTGATGAGGTTGGTCAGAGAACCGAAGGAGGCGGGTATGGGACCAAAGAGCCCGCAGCCTGAGAGAGACAGCACGACCAGCTTCCTCAGAGATCCAAGGAAGCGAGGGACGCCTGTGTCTATGGGGTTGTCCTCTGCGAGAAAGTACTGCAGCTCCACCATGTCTGACAGTGAATCCGGTATGGGACCTGTCAACGAGTTGTGGCTCAAATCCAGCAAGACCAGCCTCCCCAACTTGCCCATGTCTGCTGGAATCCAGCCGGAGAGCTTGTTGGAGCTGAGGTCGACCTTTTGGAGGGACTGGAGTTCACCCAGCGAGCGTGGGATCTCTCCCTGCAGCACATTCCAGCTAAGGTCGAAGATGGTCAAGCTGCTCAAACCAGCGATCTCGACGGGGATCCTGCCTGTCAGATGGTTGTAACTCAGGTCCAGTTGCTCCAGTTTTCCAAGTGTTCCGAGCTCCTTTGGCACCCCTCCGAGCAGGTTGTTCTGTGAAAGGGTGAGCACTCTCAAGCTCTGCAACCTGGCTATGGTCGACGGGATCTCTCCGGTGAGTCCTGGATTGGATTTGATCACCAGCTGCTCCAGTCTGGAAGTGCTTGTGAAGAGAGAAGGTGGCAGGAAGAGTGATCCGGGGCCAAGGAAGCAACTGAACAGCGAGAGCGCCTTGAGATAGGGAAGCTTCAGAATGGACTCCGAGAGCTTGGCAGAGGCCTTGCATGGCGGCGAGGCGACATCCGAGCCGATGTGGAGCTTGGTGACATGGAGATAAGGGTCCTGCTGCTGACCTCCTTGGAGCACCATCTCACATTGGATGCCAGGCCATGGGGTGTCAGTGCAAGGGTGCGGATGGAGCTCAGCCCAGCTCTGGTCTTCCAGGAGAGCACTCATCACCTCGAACAGACCCAGGAGCTCCTCGCTTCGCATTCCACCGCCGTCGCCATCTTCCACGGCTTCCAGTGGGGTCCCATGGAGGAGGACAAAGAGGAAGCAAGCCAGAAAGATGACCAGCTTTGCAAGGTTTCCAGGAGCAGCTGAAGCCATGAGCGAGAAGAGAGAGAAAGAGAGGTGAAATGGAAGGATCACTCGGCAGAGGTGGACAGTGGAGTTCCAAGGGCTTGTTCAAATTATTTATGCCCTGAAACAGGCAGCAATAAAGCTGATTCACCTGTCACTGTTCCGCTAATATGTCTGTTTCTTTTCTGAGCAGGTTGTTTGACATGAAATGTCTGGACAGACAACTTTGGGGCATCCGAGTCTAATCATCTCGGCATTCAACACGCCATAAAACACTTCTTACCTTCCTCAATCTAAAGTTTGGTGCCTAGTTGATGTAAAGATATGCCACACTTTCTTGATTCCATGCTCAGAGAAGGAAAGCCTCGGAACAGTGACTTTTCTATCTACTCTCTGGTCTTTTCAGAGCCCGGTGCCCAGGCGACAGGGGAGCGTGCGATGCAAAGATGCGAGCAAGGTCCAGTCACCTCACCAACTTTGTCCAATTACAATTTACAAATATAAATAGCTTGGCAAGGTAGGGGTAACTTATTCACGCATAAATAGTGCCTTGTGCTCTTAGCCAGTTAAAGAAAAATGCCGAGCAAAGAACGTAAAATATCCCCTGGTACAATCCTGACATCGATCTGAGAAAAGAAGAAGGAAAATCATGTTCATACTTTCACTACGAGTCTCCTCTTCAACATATTTATAGCAAATTGTGTTGTACAGAAATATACATGACAGGTGTACTGCTACTGTAGATACATCTAACATGTATCCAAAAAGTTCAGTGTACGTTAGGTGCCTGCACCCTTGTCTTCCTTTGGTGAACAAGTCAGGGACCCTGCATGCCTCCAACACTTCAAAGTTCATACAGCAACACGCACAGTGCTGTGCTGATCAGCGGAGGAGGGGGGGCAGTGGAAGCAGAAGGGGGCTGACAGCAAAATAAATGAAGGCATGTGGTGTTGCTGCGACTGGGGCGCCAATGGCCACGGCCATGGGCTGTGAGCACTGCAGAGCTTTGGATTGGGTTGGGTGCAACTGTAAATGGAGCCAAAAGGACTGTTGCCTGCGATAGATTCGAAGCTCGATTGCAGGAGATACAACGGAGAGGTGGTGGTGGGAACTGGAAACTGGGACTTTGAGAGTGATAGTTCTCTCTTTTGTTATCTTTCTGATACAGATCAGGGGAAATGCTTCAGGGAAAGAACAGGCAAGAAGCTGAGAAGAGTGGCTTGGTCAATGAGACAAGTACAGGAGAATTTTATAGGTCAGCAAAGCAATGCAACACTGACACTTGAAAAAAAAAGTCTCAGTAAATATTTTGCCATTTAAAGTCATGCTAATTTATGAGTAACCAGAAATTGGAACCTTACGTCTAAAGATTTTATGTTGTTTATTGCTCTCTCTCCTTTTATTTTTTTATATAAAACGTTATGTATTGATATTCAGGCTATAACCATCCTCGTACAAAACATTGAAGAGGTAACGGAGGAGTTCCTCCTCATAAAAAATATTGAGAACTTATTTTCTCCCAATGTGAGCCAAAAGATTTGTCGCCCTATTACAAGCTCTTTTGCAATGCGTCAAAAGGAAAGACTTAAAGTTTCGACTGCTGTCCAAAATTGATTTGACAATGTTTTGTATGTTTGTATTTTCCACGGGATTTTGTTTGATGATATTGAGTAACACCTTCGAATCAACTTCAGCATGCACATTTGTGTAACCCCTTTTGTAGCATTCCTCGAGCTCAAGATATAGTGCCCACGCCTCAAACTCCTCAATTGAATCGGTAGTCCGTCTACATGAACATGCAAAAAGAAGAGAAGTGCTAGGGACACGTATCATGTAGCCCGCTCCCTTCGGCAGAGTTGAGTCCACAAAGAATCCATCAGAATTGAGTTTCACCCAAGATTTAGCCGGGGGCTCCCACCGAACTCGATTTAAGTCTTAGGGGGTATTTGCCTCAGGCACATGGGCATTCACATATTCCGTGTATGCAACAAACTCTCACTCTCAAACACATAATATGATTGCCTGTTTGGAATTAAAGTGGCCATCATTCCTAATTAGTCCCCAAAAGGCAAAAACTAAAAAACGATAAAAATAGACGTTTTGATCTCCAGTTGAGGTTACAACCTTCCTTGATCCAGTCATCGACATGCCAGGAATCCATGTATAAGAAATTGCAATTAACATTCTGCTGGAAAATTTTTCATAAATCATGAGAAATTGGGCACTGAAAGAATAAATGAGCATTTGATTTCACACTTAAGCCACAAAAAGTGCAGTCTGTATTCATAAGATTATCAAAATGTAAGAAGAAATCTTTAGTTGGGAGCCAATTGTGTAGCAATTTTCATAAAAAATAGATATTATGTGGGGAACCTTGATTTGCCACAAGGAGTTCCAAATAGACCATCCAAATGTTATGGTTGAGCAAGTGTCCCTACACAAGAATCGGTATACAAATTTTGCATTTGCACGACCAAGAGTGTCAGATGCTCATACCCATGAATCATCTTCAACATAGTAAGCAGACAAATGTATCACAATAATTTTAAAGACCAGTAATTGCTCTCTCTTTTAAACGCAATGTCGAGACAAGGTGACAGAATAAAAAAGTAGAAGGGAAGAAGGTCAAAATATAATATTTTCTCGGTACACAAGAAAGTGCATATTTTGCATCAATAATTTTTTTCTTTCAAGAAAAAACACTAAAAAACATATTTCCCATCGTGCACCTTGAACAACTTATTGGAGCAGTAAATTCGATCCGACTCAATTCAATCATCAAATTTTATTTTTTATTTATTTATACTTATTTTTTATATTATTTAATATAAAAATATTATCTAATATTCATTTTAAAGTACTAAAATAAACGTTCTTAGGATTTATATATTATTTTCATAGTTAAAGTTTTTTATAATTTTTTAAACCAAATATATGGTTAAAATTGAATAAAAAGGAATAAAAATTTAAAATTAAATTAAATAATTAGATCATCGGATCATAATCATATCAACTCGAGTTGAAATGTACCCATCCCACCGTCCAAGTAGAATGATTCTAATCGGATCAGATCATCGGATTCAGGGGCGAGATGTACACATTTGTTTTACACGACGATGCATTCCATGCTAATGACAAAGTTACGTGGGTCTCTATTCTAATAATGACTTTTCTGGTTTCAGTTAGTGGTCGAAAGCTAATAAAGTGGACTTTTTTGGTTTGTTTAAATTAGATTTTGGGCTGGGTTGAGATTTGATATAATAGCAATCCACAGTTAAAGCAATGAAGCCCAATTACTAACTTATATTGATAAAGGCCCAAGGAGCAGTACTATTGGGAAAAGCACAATTATTTATCTCTTTCTCATGGCCAGGCCCAAAGTGTCCTTGTATTTTTTTACTCATCTTTTTATTTTCTCAAAAACTAATATATTAGTGTCCCTCGCTTTTGGCTTAATGTAGAGAGAGAGAGAGAGAGAGAGAGAGAGAGAGAGAGAGAGAGAGAGAGAGAGAGAGAGAGAGAGAGAGAGAGAGAGAGAGAGAGAGAGTGGCAAATAATTGGGAAGCATTTGCCGAAAGCCATCTCTAATTGCATTACAGTGGCATCACGTTACTCACAAATTAATGAAATTTGTAACATCTTGTGGGATTACTTAAAAATAAAACCTATCATAGTTGCATTTCTTCGTATAAATGTGCATAACAAAAAATGGTACTTAAATTTAAAAGGGGCAACATAATTTTAAATATTTTTTTCCCGTTAACTTGTCTTATTTCTTACTGCACAACAAAGAATCCATGCCCATTATCTTTTTTTTTGTCACAATAATCATCAAATGACCAAGATTATTAGTAGGAAATTTGATATCTTTTTTTTAGTTGCTAGGCCTAGGTGTCTGAAAAGCAATGACGATATATGATTTAACTCGCGTGACGTAAATAATTATACGCAATGTCTAAAGATTGAAGGTCCGTCCGCCATGAAATCTAAATAATCCGATAAGGTCATCTGACGTTGTGCATATAGCAATGGCAGATAAGATTCCCAATAAGAATTTTTTGCATTCATACGAATTCAAACTCGAGACATCTGCTTAAGTGAGGAGGATATATTTTCTAATGTCAATCATGCCTTACTTGTATAACATTTTTTTTTTTTTGCAATCTTAGGCTGCATTTGAAAATGGAACCGTAGTTCTTTTTAAGTTCTTGGTGAATAATTAAATTGATAACTTAGTTCGAGGTGTTTGGTCAATGTGATAGAAAAAAGTAGATGTGATAGATTATTTTTTATGGATTTGAATTAAAAACAGTTATTGTAAATATAAAATATATATTATTAATAAAATTGAAAATTTTTTATTTTAAAAATTTGTTGAATAAAATATTATTTAAATATAAAAAATCATTTTAAAATAATATATATTTAATAAAAATATTAATTTTAAATAATATTATATTAATTCTTTATTATAAAAAATTTATATGTAATAAATAAATTATTTTATATAAGAAAAATAAAAAGAAGAAAATAGAAAAAAAAGAATTTACAAAATAAGAAAGGTCACGTCAATTCTAAAAAAAAAGTGGAATAGCACGAACTAGAGGTGTTCAGCGGGTCGGGTCGACTCGCGAACCAGACGACCCGACCCGACTCAAACCAGTTTGGGTCGGGTCGGATCCGTGGTCGGGTCGGACCCGATCCGACGGGTACGGGTCGGAAAATTCCGACCCGAGTCAACCCGACCCGACCCGAAGACCCGGGTTTTTTATTTATTTTTTAAATTTTTTTAGTTTTAAGCTTATATTATGTATAAAAAGTATAAAAAATATTAAAATAAAATATTTTAAATGTGTAAAATAATGTTTAAATGTTGAATAAGTTATTTTATGCTTTTTAAATAAATATTATATAATATTTTTATATTAAATAATAGAAAAAAGTAAGAAAAAAATTAAAAAAAAAAGAAAAAATGGTGGTCGGGTAACCCGACCACCCGACCCGATCCGAACCGGGTCGGGTTGGATCGGATCTGCCCTTAAAAAATGGGGTGACCCGATCCGATCAAAATCGGACGAGTCGGATCGGGTCAAATCCGACCCGTGAACATCCCTAGCACGAACCGTCTGACCTTGATTCCATCTTAATAAATGTGGCCTGGTCTACCTGATGTTTGACAAAATTAGATAGAACGGACCTCCAATTCATTATGGTTCGATTGCCAAAGGACTCTTAAAATAATCAGCGCATATTTTCCTAGCTGCAATCTTAATGTTCAAAAAACGACTCCGAATGTTTTACCTAGACAATGCCGAGAGAATTAACGTATATTTAGGCAAGACATATTTGCTGAGATCTACTCATCACATCAATTGGAACAAGTGGATCGAGAACGAAGTGCTGCATGCCTCTGCAATCATGCAGAAAGAAAATTAACAAATAAATCCTAATTATCCACGTCAGAAGTCCATAAAATCCTGAATCTTGTGCTATACATAATTCATGTGAGGGGCCTCGGAATTCCGACACGAAGGCCTTTGTGGAGGGGACTCCAAAATGGATGAGCTCGAACTAAGAAAGACTTAACCCGAAAGGAATCCACCCACAACCAAGTAACGAGCATCTCTTTCTCTCTCTCCTCTCTCCCTCTCTCCCCCTAATCTTTGGACGAAATGATGGATGCTTTCCAAGTAGATGATTCATCCGAAGGTTTCTAACATTATTTTCTTACTCACTCCAACGGGCACTTTCGGGCCACCAATATATATTTTTCCGGCTACTTTGGAGGCCAAGTGGGTCAGCAAAAGAAACTTAAAGCTAATCATCTCAACTTAGTCAAGGATTCCACAAAAGCCCTCATGCATAGTTGTGGCATTTGGTGCATGTTGACATCTTGAACACTACTCAAGATGCATAATTCCACAAAATATCAACTTTTTTTTTTGTTCAAGAGATAGTGAGAGTTTTTATAGTCTCGTTGTTAATAACGCTTCGAATCCGGCTCCGGCAGGTCCTTAAGACACTATGAAGTAAAAGACGTCTTCAAAATATTATAATGAATTCTCTAAGAATCCAAATATAAAATATGTTTGATTTGTAATCATCGTCCGTTTTTCATATAATAAAAATTCTACGTCACCTTAAATTCTTGATGCATTTGTCGATGTATAATTTTTCTCATACAATAATCCTAACACTCATTCTAAATTTCTTGTGAATTAGGGAACTTAACTATCATTACAACTAGCATGAACTCTTTCAATCTACGGGGATCAATTGGAGCCATGAAGTAAATGTGTGCTCCAAATGAACAGAAACAGGAACACAGGTGACACACACAAACACACATGTTTGAAGAACAAAGCTTGAAAACAGCTGGATCCTTAAGAAAGATCTTTTTAGCTAAATGGTAGCTAATTACCATGAACTGTTCCCAGGGAGGCAGGTCGTCCTTGCACACCGTCCAACCTGGTGGTGGTCCTCTGATCATGGGAGTGTGTATTAGCAGCACTTGGATGTTGGAGCTTCCCTTGTATTCAAGTAACTATTCATCTGCATTTCATTACAGTATGTGATCATCCAGGACAATGACAACTCTTTCTCTTGTTTTGTTTTTTTTTTAATTGTAAAACATGTATATGTAGCGTATTTGACGTAGAATACTAATTTTATTTATTAAATTAATAAAAAAATATATATTAATTTTTTTAAAATAATAAAGGTGATTAAAATTAAGACCATCGGATTACCTGATGCTCATGATCACCTCATGTTAAAATTCATGTATGTATCCATATAATAAATATAGAAACTTAATAAGTGTATTAAATTATTTTCCTATGTGAAGAATATGTTATCTACTTTTTTTCTCTTTTTTTTTAACCCTACATATTTCATCAATTATAATTTGGAATGTCCTCTTGACGAGGATTCAAAATAATATAAATTATAAATAGTAATTATATTTACAAATTTATAGACATTATCAATTGCTACGATGGAAATAATTATTTTTATATATAATTTTCTATATTACACACCATTATCAGTGATTTTTTAAAATTAAAAAATAAATAATAGTAAAAAACGTTGCTTAGGATATATTTCAGATGAAAAAAAATATTTGTCATCCTTGTTAAATCCAAAATATAATGTGTTCAATGGTGATATATCTTTTCACGAGAAGAATGTACATGTAAAACATTCCACATATAACTACTTTTATCCTCTAAAAAAAATATAACTACTTTTTTAAATATATTAATAAAATAATTGTCTACTTAAATAGTGAATTTAATTATGATCATTATCAAATTATTTTAACGTATATAACTAATTCATGATCCATTTAACCTTATATATATGACACTTTTGAACTGTCCTAAATTCCTAATAATTAAGCATATTTTACTTTACGTATGTAACTATTATTTTCATAATTTATAAATTAATAGAATGATAAATAGTAAATGTTCCACGTCAACATTTATATTAATTGACCTCTTTATATTTCTTTTTCCAACTAGGCCATTAATTTGCTCTCGCGCGGCTCTCTATAAATACTCCTGGAGAAGCCTAAAACGAGAAACCAGAGAAATAGAGATGGAACGAGCACCAGGGATGCCAACTAAATCCCACGCCGGCTCCGGCAGCTGGTCGTCGTGTCATGAAGCTAAGAAGCTATCGATCTCCATCCTGGTCATCTCCCTCCCCCTCCTCTACGTCTCGCTCCTCCACGTCCCTCCCTCCTCTCTCATGAAGGACACCACCTTCTGGTTCCTCATGTCCAACTCCATCATCATCATCGTCGCCGCCGACTCCGGCGTATTCTCCTCGTCCCGAGGCGCGGCGGACGATCTCTACGACGAGCTTCTCAGGCACAGCAGGGCAAGAACCGCTGCTGCATGCACAACGGTCGTGCCACCAATGTTAACGAACCATGTGGGTGATCACCTGCTCGGCGATCAGCAGAAAACTAGATCAGTGGAACAAGAACTTAACAATGCTCAGAACCAGTCGTCTCCGGTAGTAGTTGATAAAAGTGTGGTGGTGCACGAGAAGCCATCGAAACAGAAGGTGGCCATGATCAAGTCGGCAGGGGAGGAACGCATTGAGCGGAGGAAAGAGAAGGCGCTGGTTTCGCATCAGAAGTCGTTTTCTCAGGTGGAGAGAGTCTCTGATCGTAAAGGCGCAGGTGTTAAAAGGGCGCGGCGACTCCGGCGATCGGTGACCGAGAGTAACAAATGCGACCAACCGGAAGTGAGCGAATACGATAGCCTGTCCAACGAGGAGCTGAACAAGAGAGTGGAGGAGTTCATCAGGAGATTTAACAGAGAGATTAGGCTTCAGATGCAAAATGAGTAGATATATATTTATATATATATATATATATATCTTCGATCCTTAGAAGTTAGTAATTAAACTGCCTTTATTGCAGCAAGGAGAGGGATTGTACCATGTTAGAGAGGAGCAGCTTTGATGTACAAATCTGCAGCAAAAATGCTTTTTTCAGGTCATCTTAATCGACCTGGTTACAGCAATTTTTTTCAGCGAAAGCAGCAGCTTTTGAAAGTTGCTACATGTATCTGACATGTACACTGAAAGAGTTCTTAATAGTATTCTACAAAGATTATTGCAGCTACTTCAAGCAATTACTTAATCACAGAGAAGAAACTATTTGAGCATACATGCATGGACATTTTTTTCCCTTCAAAATGGAATCAAACTTTAGTTAATTAGCATATATGAATTCAGACATCATATATATATATATATATATATATATATGAGCATCTAAACAATGTGGAATCACATGTGGAATCCAGGGATTGGGTTGCTCTCGCATGAGGAGGCAAGACCAGAAGAATACAAAACCTTCTCCTCATATCCCACTTGCATTCCAGACTTCTCATTCATATGTATGTACAAGTGGCACAATCATTGTACAACAATGGAAGGCTCAACGCTTGTCATGCTTATCACAAGGTTTAGGTGATGACACCTTAATTAATCAATCTCCTGCAGCTAATACCCAGCTGTACTTGCTAATCCCACAGGTGAGTGTGCTTTTCTGGTTTACTGACCTTGTGCTTTATATTATATCCAACGTTTCCTTCCACCTAAGCAGTCCCGGTATCCAAGACAAATCTTTACTGGAGATTAATCATTCATATTTACTATAAAATATGGAGAAAGATTGCTATGGAAAAGATCCTAATACGACCAGGTTCATAGAATTGTATGATTGATATACAAATATCAACCTTGTTGCGTGTAGAGTGAGTTGCTTTTGGTAGGTGGCACCTCAAGTTTACTATATCTATTAACAAATTAATATTCCAACGAAACGCATGTCATATGACTTCTGTTAATTAGCAGATACAAATTAATGTTGAAACGCAAACCACGGCATGAATATGTGGCAGTGTTTGTACTGTTTAAAAAATACGCTTAGATATTTAAAGTTTTAAACTCAAGCGTATGTTACTCGTATAAGCTGCTAAGTCCTACTTCGTATTATCCATCAGAAACACTAAAAAGGACATGCACGCCTGAATACAGACAGTCACAAACCGCCCTTCACATGATCATGCACACAGGGAGACGAACTTTGATTAAAACGCAGTGAACAGTGGACAAAACAAGTGCCAAGTCCCTTTCCATTTTGCCTTCTGCAGATTAACTTTATAATCGCACATGTACAACTGACAACCCTCCTCCTTACTGCGCACAAGTGCCAAGTTCCTTTTGCCTTACATCTTTCAGAAAAGTTTACTTCTCTCTCTCTCTCTCTCTCTCTCTCTCTCTCTCTCTCTCTCTCTCTCTCTCTCTCTCTCTCTCTTTTATGTATATAAATTTTGACTGCTAAAAGACACTGTTTAACAGGAAGGCGAAGCCGTCTGAATCATGTCATGAGGACGCGTGGGGGAATTATCAAAGAGAAAGCCTCAGGCTTGTCTGTATACATATGATCAGGAGTTCAGCTGAGAGCTACACGTAGGCGAAGTGGTTGCCACCAGTTGAAAGCTCTGTGAGCTAAATAGTGATGGCTGCCAACCTTGGAAATCTTGATTGGGCAACCTCCCAAAAGAATGGTAGATGTAGGAGAGAGGGTTTTTCAAATGCTAATTGTCATGTATCTCAGTCTAGAAACATGTACGTATTGGCAGTAAGTATGTTGAACTGCAGGTGGAAAAAGCCTGATGTTTGCTAGCTTGATGTTTGTATGGAACAACATTGTGATTAACAAGAACTGAAAAAATAAATCCTAGACCATATATATATATATATATATATATTTGATTTAATTGTGTTTATTCAGTCGATAAGCAAGTTGCACTGAAATATATTATATATGAGATCAAAATTTGTAGAAACTATACCATTGAGGGACTTTTCATTTTAACATAGATAATTAAAAGAATTAGGACACAGATTCTTAAGACTCCAAGTGTCTCTTATAAGATCTTAATTCCGCACATGAAACGAGTAAGGCCTCAAATATCAGTCAAAGTTGACTTTCATGGTTTACTTGCATTAACCAAGTAAGGGAGAGGTAATCTTTGTAGATTATCAAGTTTGTATTAAATTATTTAGGTTCATCACATTACTTTGTTTACTTGTAACAGGTAATGAACAATATGCATTGCCCAGGTAATCCACATTGCTTATGAAGTGGCAATGCATATTATTTATGAGAGGATAGACAATCTACATTACCATCTGAGTTGTAATCTTTTAAATTTTACTTTTTCCATTTGTCCTTTTCAGTTTTATTTAAATAAATTCTAAAATACATTGAATAAATTATAATAATAATTAAATAAAGTATAAAATTAATCAAATAAATACTATAATTATTATGACTATATTATTATCATATTTTAAAATATATTAATTAATTTTATAAATTTTAATTTTATAAGTGAGAATATATATTTGTGATTTAAGTTTACGAAGTTAAAAATAATTTATATATCTAAACATAATTCTTTTGATTAGGAGTATATTGATAAAAATTGTATATTAATTCATAAATCTATATTTTCTTATAAATAACTAATATAAATTGCTAGATAGATTACTTATGCATAGTAAATAAGGTAATGTACATTGCTGGTAATTTAATAAGCGACAATCTTTTTGAGAGGCAATTTACATTGTTAGATAATATTGAATGGTAATGCATTGAACGCACCCTTAGGGGTGACCCCTCTTAATTATGATATCAAGAGCGTAATTAAAAAGAGAGAGAAGGAAAAAGTGCCAACAGCATGTTGTTAATGGGCCTCTTCGGGAGCCAATTCTTGTAGTATTAGTAAGCCATTTCCAATCTGTTTCAGCCCAAGCCAATCCAGGCCCAATAACAAATTTAAAGGATAAATAAAACGACTAATGACCAATGAGACATCACCACGTCAAAAACACCATGCCTCCCTGCTCTCTCCTTCCCTCCTCTCTGCAACCGCAAGCTCCGAAGCCGCCGTCGAAAGCAACAGCTCCCGTCTCAACCAAACGTAGCAGCAGCAGCTCCAGCTCCACCCCGGTCTCCAGGCGGATAGCATCCATAGTCTTCTCCTCTTCTCCGGTCCTCCTCGCCCTCGCTTCCTCTCGCTCAGCTCGCGCCGAAGCGAACGAGCCTTCCAACGTCGTAGCCGCCGTCGACGACCCCGACGAGGACGAGGAGCGCGTCGTCGGCATCTTTAGTGTCCTCTCTCATGCCCCTATATTCTTCTCTCTTCTGTCTCCGGATCTCCGTGCCCAATGTGTTCGACCAAATGACTCCGTCGGTTATGTGCTGCAGGAGGCGTCGCCTTCGGTAGTGTTCATCAAGGACTTGGAGTTACCCGCGAAAACTGGAGGAAATCAAGAAGACGGGGATGAGATGGGCACGAAGGTGGTGGGAACGGGATCGGGTTTTGTGTGGGATAAAGGCGGTCACATTGTAAGAGAGTAACATGAACGGTTGAATCGATTCATATAAAAAATTACTTATTTTGCTTCGAATCAATCAACTCGCAAGATGACGTCGTCGAAACATTCTTGATTTGGATTGGATTTAGGTCACAAATTATCATGTCATAGAAAAATTTGCAACCGATCAGACTGGTCGTCAGCGTTGCAAGGTTCGTGCAGGTGTTTTTGTTCTTTTTTTTTTATTACTGCAGCATTAAAATTGGTATACAAGTTGAATTCCTTGAATCTTGTTGCAGGTATATTTGGAAGACACAAATAGCAATAGTTTCTCTAGAGACGCAACGCTAATTGGCCTCGATCCTGCTTACGATCTTGCTGTACTGAAGGTACTATTGCCTACTGGACTAGTGATGTTTCTGTGTTCTTGTTAATTTGTGGTTTCACAGATTAGTTTAGTGATTAATATTGCTTGATTCATGATGGAAAACTAGTCCAGGTTGATGTTGAGGGCATCAAGCTAAGGCCGGCTCTAATTGGTACTTCAGACGGCTTGCGAGTTGGTCAGAGCTGCTATGCAATAGGGAACCCTTATGGCTATGAGCATACTCTCACCACTGGGGTACTCTCCTCCCCAATGATATGTGGCTAATTTCTCTAATATCATTAACTCAGTAACTTTGGAATGCCTGTGTCAATATTAGGACAAGTATCAGCATTTTGATGCACAACTTTTACAACATTCGTAAGGGCATCATGATAATAGTTTTGATCGAAACACAGAAGCTTATGAGTATATATGTAAACCACTTACAATTGTTAAAATGAGCAGGTTGTGAGTGGATTGGGCAGAGAAATACCCTCGCCAAATGGAAGAGCGATTCGGGGTGCCATACAGACAGATGCTGCTATCAATGCTGGTCAGTGTTGCACACAAATAATAGTTTACTTACGCAGAAATAAAAAGTCATATTTCACCATAAATAAAAAACCTTCTGTATTATAAGATCATATTGGCTGAAGGATCCTTTTACGTCTTTCCTATATTCCTGGATCCGAGTGATGAAATTGAAAGCTGAAAGCATCCTGGAATGCTGGTACTTTGTCCTGTTCCGATTTTCTTGTTGTTCCCTCAATCAGGTCAATATGTCAGAACAAATAAATGCATTTCTTCATTAACGAAATTCACTAAATTGTATACAATGCTCTAGTAAAATATGGTGGTTCATTTCATAATTAGTAGTAGTTCGACAATAACTCAAAAAAACAATAGTAATGTGTTTGACAAAAGCGAAACACTTCTTATTGCATTCCCAAGTGAGATGCGCAAGCAAATTAAATATGCCCCATTTCTAGATAATTGATGTATCTTTTATCTTATTCAAGTTCTCTTTTCTGCCATCTTTCCTCAAGCTTACAACTTTTTAGTATCAAACATGAAGAAGTCTTATGGACCCTTTTAGCCTCAATGTTGTCTTCAGGGTATTATAAAGGTTCCTTATACGGCTATTCGTTAACGAATGCTGCATAATCGACATTCTTTTGTAACCTTACTTAATCCTTAGATATCACATTATAATTTGCAGGAAATTCAGGTGGGCCTTTGATGGATTCTCACGGCCATGTAATTGGGGTGAATACGGCCACATTTACTCGCAAAGGTACTTTCCCTTCATTTCATGTAATAAAAATTGAAGTCAAGGGACAAATTTATTGATAAAAAAATATGAGTTCTTCCTTTATTGACTTCTAAAAACAACCATATGTTGTGCTTTGTGCATATGCACACACTTGTTTATCTTTCTGAATAATCAACGACCATGATGGCTCTCCAATTATATCATTTTTCTCTGCTGTTGCACAAAAGATCTTTTATTTTCATCTCAAAAAATATGCTGAACTAGCTAAAGTCTTCCAAAAAAATATGACAAAATAAGCTCCATAAGATTCCTCTTATTGTAGTAGGGAAACACTAAGGATCAATACTATATGCAATAGATGAAAGTTTAGGTTCCACCTTATATTCTTGATAGCTGGCATGTATTAGTAGGCAAAACTTTGTAAGGGACCTGAATTACCCATCCCAAGCAAGTGAATAGTTAGCAAAATGCTTTCAGAAATCAGGGAAAATTAATATGATTGAGTGCTTGACAAGGTCACACTATGAAATTATGGGAAAAAGTGATTGAGCATAGATTGAGAATGGAGACTAGTATTTCTGAGAGACAATTTGGGTTCATGCCAGGAAGATCCACTACAGAGGCGATTTATTTACCAAGGGGGATGATGGAGAAGTATCGAAGTAGGAGAAGAGACTTACATATGGCTTTCATTGACTTAGAGAAGGCGTATGATCGGGTACCAAGGGATGTACTTTGGAAAGCCTTGCAAAAGAAGAGGGTGAATGTTGCCTACATTAAGGTAATACAAGATATGTACGATGGGGCATTGACTAGGGTTAGGACACCCGGAGGTGAGACAAATGAATTTCCTATAGGAATTGGCCTACATCAAGGATCAGCTTTAAGCCCGTATCTATTTAACTTAGTTATCGATGCTATAACCGAGAGTATCACAGAGGAGGTACCTAAGTGCATGCTATTTGCGGATGATATAGTACTTTTAGCGGATTCAAGAGAAGAGATTAATACAAAATTGGAAATATGGAGAAATACGTTGGAGTCAAAGGGTTTTCGTTTAAGTAGGAGTAAAATAGAATATATGCATAGCAATTTCACAAATAAACAACTTAGAGACGATTTGAAAGTTAGGTTAGAGGAGGATATAATTCCTCAAGTGACAAAGTTTAAATATTTAGGATCAATTGTAAGACAAGATGGTGAGATTGATGACGATGTTAATCATAGAATTCAAGCTGGTTGGTGTAAGTGGAGGAAAGCCATTGGAGTTCTTTGTGATAGAAAGGTACCCAATAAAGTTAAAGGAAAATTCTATCGTACTGCTATAAGGCCAGCAGTGTTATATGGTAGTGAATGTTGGGCTATGAAGGGACAACATGAACGTAAAGTGGGGGTAGCCGAAATGAGGATGTTGAGATGGATGTGTGGTCATACAAGATTAGATAAGATTAGGAATGACCATATACGTGAACGAGTCGGAGTGGCTCCTATTAGTGAGAAAATGGTAGAGAATCGTTTGAGATGGTTTGGTCATGTTCAGAGAAGACCATTAGATGCGCCAGTAAGAAGAGTAGATCAAATAATCTGGAGTCCGATTAAAAGAGGGAGAGGGAGGCCAAGGCGGACACTTGGCGAACTAATAGAGCAAGATCTATTGGTGAATAATATACCGAAAGGTTTGGTTACTAATAGAGCGGAATGGCGTCGTATGATCCATGTAGCCGACCCCACCTAGTGGGATAAGGCTTTGTTGTTGTTGTTGTTGTTGTTGTTGTTGAGTGCTTGACAAGATGATAGAACCATAGATGCTTTCCCACTCCCTAGTATGGAATTCTTACTTATTTAACATGCACATGCTCTCTCATTGTGGATGTTTTTATCCCAATTTGACAATGAAATATTCTTGGAAGCAATTTCAGCAGCCAATTATATTGCACATCTAGCTATAAAAACTTCTGCGTACATTTCATGAGAAGTTCTCATATCATGGGTTTTGTCCACATATAATGTCCCAAATTTAACTCTCGCCACACGGCTAAAGTCTCATTTTGAAATCATTACATGGACTTACAATCAATAAGATAAATGCGAAAGTGAAAATGATGATATTCATAAATGTGCAAGCTCAGGAATCTCGAAGTAACTAATATCAACACTTGTCTCATCTCGAATGCATCATAATCACAAAGCCTTATAAATGAGGCTCATCCATGTGCAGACCATCACCCGAGCTAAAACGCCACACACACATCTCCACTAGCTACAAGAGAAAAATCACAATATCGTAAGTAATAATCTCTAGTGTGTTAATGATAAGCCATAAAACATGTCCTTTAAGCACAAGCATCAAGAAATATGAGTACTATATAGAATAGAAAGAGGCATCATCAGGTCATGAATTTTATAAGAAATAATAATAGCCCATTTTTGGACTGCCATGTGAAGGTAAAGATTATGCTCAAGAAAATCATCAATAGACCAAAATCAAGTTTTTTGATAGAAGAGTCATATCTCTTCAATTTGGAAGGACCATAATAGCATGAAATTCATCAATTAAGAAACTTAATTTCCTCCGTCATTTCCCCTCAAAAAAAATTTTCTTTGTCATTAGTAACATTATCATGCAATTAGGAACTTGGCTCCTCCATCTTTAACATCATAGTCATAACTTCATAACTTCATAACCATCATAACATAGTCATTTTCTTCTTATTTATTGAAAGAGTTCTCCAATTGTTTAGGATGTGCATTGTAAAACAATACAACATATGTCATAAGTCGGAGAATCAGTATCATAACAATGTCCTATTATAAGGAGAGGGTGCAATTGTACAATCATCTTCCTTGTTTAGGGTGAAGCAGCCCTGCATAACAGTAACAGGGATGCACTAGCCATGTAACTATGTGTTCCTCCATTAAAAATCTTTGCTTAGTTCTCACTGATTCATAGGTATAGGAAAAGGTATCTCACATCTTATATCATTTATTTTTCTTAGCATTGAATCTATCTTTGAGCCACAAGAGTCGATCAAATTATAAGAGAGCAAAGGTGACTCTAAGTCATTAGTACTGATCACATAAGAATGTATGGGAGTAGTATACATGATTGGATTTTGATCAAGTTAAAGAATCATGTTTGAGTTCTGTCTAAGCTGATCCATAGTGCAGGCATCCGATTCTCTTATGAATGCTCTCGACAATTTGAACTTTCAAATGTTCAGCCAAAAGTGCGAGATGTGTCTCGGCCATTTGAAAGTTTCGGGCGCCCTGTCTGATTTAAAAAGGAGTTTAACTGCCATCGTATTGTCATGTCATAATGGTCGACCGATCCTAGTAGCGGACATTTGGTCAGAGAAGAACCCAATCGTTCGATAACGGTGGTTGCGGCATTTTGTTGAACCAGATCATCACAGAGCAGGCATCCAGTTTGCAGATTGTCTACTCTTTGATGAGACTTTCGGATGCCTGAAACTCCTACCGAACTTTCATTCGACATAAGTATAAGTTATTGTTGTTCTTAGATTTTCAATCAAGTTTTGAACACCCAAATCATTTCCAAAGTCGAAGATAATATATATCCATTATGCATTAAAGTCTGAGAATCCAAGAATCATTCAAGTCATTCAATCATCTATTCTATGTCCAACATATATATATATATATATATACATCCACAACTAATTAAGACATTTAATCATACTAAGACTGATGTGAATCATGGACAGCACATATTAAGCAATCTAGGCATTTGAAAATAAGAATCAAATGATTAAATCAAGTTATCCATCCTAGTTTGCCCTAGTTAGAAATTTCATTCATCATCTATATAAGGCATCATCCAACTCGGTCATAATTCATCATTGGAAGACATCAAAATGATATTCTAAACATGGATTCTACGGAACATAAAAAGACCATCATTAAGCAAGAAGATCAAATCACAAGTAAAACAATAATGAATGCATGATACTTCTCTAAACATTAAGCCATCATTTTCAAGTCATAGATCCTCAATATAAAACCCTAGAATGTCTCCCTAAAACATGCTTCTACTTCAAAAACAACACATTTTTGCAATACCTTCTTCTCTTTTGATTATTTCTTCTCCTAGTTCCTCCTCCTCCTCCACTTTGACCACATACCAAGTCTTCTCCTTAGCGCTTTGTTGTCCAAAGTGCAACAAGAGCAAAGAGAGAAAAAATATGAGAGAATTGTCAAAAGAGAGGAGAAAGAGAGCGTGGAGTGTGATTTTAAGGGGTGGGAATGTAGTTCCTAAAGTCACCCTATGCATAACTTTTCTGGTGTTCTTTCATTAGATTTGAGTTTGGGACGAAGATAATTCGAATTCACGCCTTTTCAATAAAAATCGTGAAAGTTTAAGTATCTTCTCCATTTAGTGGATGCTCATTTCGATAATGCTTCCCATCCATCTCTTAACTATAATTGTAACACTTGGCGTTTAAAAAAATGATAATGTCACTTTAAAAAAATGATAATGTCCTCGTGACATCATCATTTTTTTAAACGCCAAGTGTTACAATTATAGTTAAGAGATAGATGGCAGCTTTTCATTATATTTTTTTTAAAAAAAAAACAAAGGCATTAATTTCAACATGCTGCTCCCGGATGAAAATAATGGATTTTGGTGAATTTTATTTTTATTATTTTGTATTTTGCATGCAGGGACTGGGATGTCTTCTGGAGTCAACTTTGCTATCCCTATAGATGCTGTTGTTCGAACAGTTCCTTATCTGATTGTGTATGGTACGTCGGTGAGCAACAGGTATTGATCACACGACGAGTTGGGTGATATGTAACGATTTATTTGAATAATGACATATATATAATATTATATATATTTTAAAAAAGTATGTCATCTAACACGTTTAATGCCCACTTGTTCATGTGGACAAAAGGCAGGGAAAATCCAGGTCAAACTTTTATGAAATTAATATTCAACTCAACTTTTATTTTAATATCCGAATCATTTCATTTAAAAGACTGCATCTAATTTATTAGAGTTATATAATATTATTTATAATTACTGTGATCATGTGGCAGTGAGACAGCATTTTCAGGTTAATACCTGTACTTATTTCATTAATGAAGTTATTTGCATAATATTTTTTAAAAAAGGTATGAGCGACATAGATATTATAAATAAAAAAGGAATGGCTTAATAATTTGTCAAAGAGATGGAGAAATGTACTCGCACTCTCCAATCAAAACATCTCACAAAAAACGTTGAGATTTATTGAATATGGAATTCGAAAATAATGCATGCGTAATATCCTACATTTTAATCGCACCTTATAAGAAAAAAAATGCAACTCCATGTCACGTATTCATTACAAACTATCAGATAAATTCTTTTTTTTTCTTTCAAATAATATTCTTTTACAGTTGTTTGATTGCAAAATTATTATTCTAAAGTTAACATTTATATTAATTCTTTTATTATTCATAACGATAAACACACTCATTTTAGATTGACTTCTTAGCTTAACCTTGATTTGTTACGTTTATATCATAACTTACTTTCAAAATCTATTTCATAAGATGTTGTAACTTTTTAACTTACTAACTCTCTATTAATAAGTTATTTTAGGGAAGAATAATAGTAGTAAGAATTTTCTTTCTTTTTATTCATTCGGGGCTTTCGATGTTAAGTATTATTAGTATTTAAATAATTTGAAGTTGAAGTAAAGGATAGAATGATATTTTTTTTATTAAGCAGTGACTCTAAAAATTGAATTAGGAAGTTACCAGCAACATATAACTCCGTTATTAATTAGTTGTGGCAAATAAATTTTATATTAAGAATGGATTTAATGTAGGTGCTAATTCCTTAAGTAGGTAGCATCTTTGAATGTAATATCCACGATTCATAATTTCTTTTTTTTTTTATTTAAAATTATGTTTCACGTTTCTTTTACAACCACGTTTGATATCAAATTTTACGATTTTAACATAGTTAATATCATCTACATATTAACTAGGTAGTATATCCAACTTGCCTGGAAAGAAAATTTTCTTGCAAAATGTCACCTGGAATTAAAATAATATAATTGACACCGATCAATTTGAAGTGAAGTAATAAGCGATTCATCTCAAACTTGAGTCCTTATAATGCAAAAAAAATTTGTTGAGAGTCCGCCACTACGAAGTATGTGATCCCAAATGACCTAATCGAATTAATTAGACTGGATGGTTAGTCGACTTTCAACTTACTAATGCCTGAGTTGGACTATTGCTCAGATAGAATGTTTTTATTAAGTAGCGACTCTAAAAATTGAACTAGGAAGTTACCAGCAACATATAACTCCCTTATTAATTAGTTGTGGCAACTAAATTTTACATTAAGAAAGGATTTAAGGCTCGTTGGCTTAGCTGATATAAAATAGTCGATAAGGTAGTGCTGATAAGTATTTTATTAGTTGAAACTTATTTTTAAAAATAAGTAGTTATACATTTGGATAAAATTACTTACATTACAACTAATTAGTTATGATACAATTATCTGACTTTTTTTTAAAAAAAAAAGCACCTCTACCCTTGTTTTTTTTACTTATAAGTAGATGTGATATCTCCTTATCAATCGTATTTTTAAGTTATTAGACGTTGAATTTTTTTTAAATTAATTTATAAGTGATTTATAAGCTTAGCCAAATAATACTTTAATGTAGGTGCTTCTTTAAATGTAATATCCATGATCCACAATTTCTTTTTTATTTAAAATTATGCTTCATGTTTCTTTTACAACCACGTTTGATGTCAAATTTTACTATTTAACATAGATAATATCATCTACCTATTAACTAGGTAGTATGTCCAACTTGCCCCGAAAGAAAATTTTTCTTGCAAAATGTCGCCGACAAAATGCCACCATACGAAACTGCGAATGTGAGCCATCGGCACTAGAATTAAAATAATATAATTGACACCGATAGGATTTGGAATGGAATAATAAGCGACTCCTCCTCGATTAAATAAGATTTCAAATTTGAATTTTTATAATGTAAAAAAAAATTTATTAAGAGACTTGTCATTACTCAAATATGCGATCCCAAATGATCTAATCAAATTAATTAGACTCGATGATTAATCGACTTCCAACTTAGTAATGCCTCATGTGGACCACTTCTCATATAGAGAGACTAGGGTTTAGGGGCTGGTTAAAAAATAATATAATATCGATTTGATTGTTTATCCATTTTTAAATATGAAATTTAACCTAAAAATTATTTTTGATCAAAGACATTAGCTAAACTGTTCACAATTAGTTTTTAAAAAAATTACACGTACAAGTGCATTTGAACGACCCTTTTATGGTGGTACCCAGTGGCTCTGGAGGGTGATACTTGTCCTTCATGATTGCTACTTCTTATTGGCATAAGGGCAAAAAGAAAAAAAGAAAATATAGTTGTGGATAGTGGGATAGAGTTGTTGATCAGAGTCCATTAATTTTAATTATTAAATTAACTTTACTTATTAATTAAATAAATGTTCCATTAACTCCATGAATGGGTTTAATAGTTGTTTAATTATTAATGTGAAAAAATGTTTAATTATTATTAATCAAAGGTTAAAAGCAACGTTTTTAAAAATATATCGGACGTCGAACTAACGTGTCAATTGGGTCATAATTCAACCGATTTAATCGGATTCAATCAAATTTTTATTAAACTATTATTTATCTATTATTTCAAAGATATATTATCAATAAAACTTTGAAAGTAATATAAAAAATACTATCAAAATATTTTTTTATTAATATTGAACATTAACTTAAATAGTTTCTAAATGATATTTAATTAATAAAATCATCCAAAATGTATTCTAATTTTATAAGATTAGTATACTTGAATACAAATAAAAAAATAGACTCATTATATTAAATTAATATGAAATATTTATACTATTAATTCTTGATATTCATATCTATTATAATTAAAAGGTAGTAAGTTGATTGATTTAATTTTTATTTAGATTTATTATTCTAATGTAAATATTATAAAAAATGAATAATTTTTTTAACGTCAAGAGAAACTAAAGTATGAAATCGATCAATATTCTTTAAATTTATAAATATCTTTATTCTATTATTGTTGTTGTTAATATATTTTTAATTTAAGTATTACTTATGTAAATGACTTTCCTTTTGTATATATTTTTATTAAATTATTTCTCCTTTTTTCACTCAATTATTTCCATATTATTTTTTTCTCTCACCTCCTTTTTCCTCCTTAAATTTCTCCCCTCATTATTGAATTTCTCATATGCACCATCACCTACCTTCTTCTCCTTTCAAAATTACTTATTTTATTTTATTATTTGATTCTATCTTCAAAATTCAAATTTTACATATTTTAACAAAAATGGAACAAACCTAATTTTACCTTTATTCATTTTCTTTCCTTTCTTTATTTCATTCTATCATTGAAAATTCTAAATTTGCATATTTTAATATAATGATTAAAAAATCGGATTGACCGTTTCAATTGATTGAACCGATTTTTTCTCGTTCAACTCGATTCAATTCAATTTTTTTATCATTTTTTATTTTTAAAAAAATCAAATCAGACTTACTTCTGGTTCCTCATCGAATCGATTTTAAAAACACTAGTTAAAAGCTATAAGCCTTGAAGAATTTTAAAAAAAAATCAATTCAATAGAAGATTGAAGAATTCGAAGCTGCAACTTCAGAGACGTCACTGACTTGAGTGCGAGAGAATGTCCCGGATGTCACAGCCTAATTCCTCTCCTAAAAATTAGATGTAACCGGCCTTGAAGATCCCTCCTTGAATCACTCAAGCAGCTTCACAAGTGCACTCTGATTTTTCTCTCAAAGATGAACACTCACACGCCCTGAACTCACACTTAGTTTATTACTTAAGTTAAGTCACACACACAATGCAATCATATGAAGAACTCGGCCAAATGAGGGAAGAAGACTTTATTATCACTTGTCCCAGAATGTGTGAGAGTACATTTATTTATAGTACAAGGGTCAACCAACTGATGTCTCAGAATTTGAATTCAAACACTCTAATTCAAATTCAAATACAAACTATAACTACCTCCTAACATAACTTCTAATCCAATGGTCAGGATCTTCCCATCACCTTGATTGAAGTTTCTGCCTTCAGGATTATTTCCCTCCACCATAGGACACGTCCTGGTGAACTCCGGCCACTAGGATTCCGGCGCGGCCACCTCATGTCTGCCAGCCATGGCCGCCATGGCGGTTATAACTGCCACTTCTTCATTGTCTTCATTCCAGAGCTGCCTCCACGCATGCCCCTGCAAATCCAATGATGACCTGCGACCTCCACATGTCTGATGATGAACTGGGATGGCCTGGATCGGCCCTGGGACAACATGCCACAGAATGGCTCGGGCGCGCCCGACCATGTGCACTTGGCCATATCGTATGGCCCCGCCATGTTCCGGCCATCCTCTGCGCCTGGTCTTCTGCACCAAACCTCCTGGTTGATAAAGAAGTACCGAGAAGCTCTGCCATGTCTCAGGGATGTCTCGGCCCATCCCTGAGATGCACATGACCGCCATGTGCACCCGGGCGTCCAGGGGGCGCCCGGCCATGCTCGGCCATGTCCAAAAGTCCCTCCTTCATGGAGGGTGACACGGTGGCTTTTCCCGTGAACCGTCGAGTTATATTACTTTCTTGTATTTTTTTTTTCAATTTACTTTTATACTTAGTTTATTTTTTAAGTATGATAGTGACAGTTTCAAAATTTACATTTAAAAAAAGTGCACCCCTTGACTTGTCCTTCACATCACACGTGGCATATCTACCACCCAAATCGGTGGTATAATATAGGAGACCCGCTAGGGCTCCTATGAAGCATTGTAATAATTCATATTTACTCAACAAATATTTCAAGCTTCCCAAAATCTAGCACCGTGCCTCAAAGCATGGGGTAGCAACCCACAAAGCATCCCAAAATATCTTAAACAATCGAGCGTTCTGCCGAGAGACTTGTTTGTTCATAAACGCTTCCATCGAAACGTCCGCTCGAGATCAAGCGTCTCAAAATTATAGTATTCGAGAAAGTGGCATAATCAAGCTCTCATAAAATACTCAAAAGAGCTTGTCTAGATGTTAAGCACGTCTAAACGTCGCACGAGTCGGTGACACGAGCGCGATCAAGCCCGTTTCTGAGCTGATTACGTCGACAAGAAGGTAACGTGCACGCGACCCGTTCGATCGTCGTCCGCATATATCTGAAATCTTTTGGCTGATTGGTGTTTCTGCTGTCGCTTCCAGGTATTCGAATCCGCAGCGAAGCTGATGCGCTGGAGGAGGCCAAGAAGGAGTTCACCGGGAGCCTGAAGGTTCTGGCGGGCGTTCTCGACGACAAGAAGCACTTCGGCGGGGAGGTCTTCGAGCTTGTGGACGTGGCGTGTGTGCCGCTGGTGTCGTGGTTCCACAGCTACGAGGCGTGCCCGGGCTTCATCGTCGAGGAGGCGGCCCCGAAGCTGGTGGCGTGGGGGAACCGGTGCATGGAACGGGAGAGCGTGTGGGCGACTCTCTACGACCCCAAGAAGGTCTACGAGTTCGTCTGCTGCAGCCTACAGCCGGAAGAAGCTTGGGATCGAGTAGCGATCGGCAAGCTGTTCATGGAGTCTTGTTCGTGTTCGATGAAATGTTGCTGATTTGGCCGCTTCGTTGCAGCCGCTTTCGTTGATGTCTCAAATCCTTCCGAGTTCGAAATAAAATTGCCATGGAAGGCTATCAGTCCTGGTTTTGTGTGGCCAATTACCGATGGTGTATGATGTATATTTGGATAACAAATTATAAAAAATGAGGAGTGAGGTAATGAAAGTTTATATCCGTGTAAAAGTCATTCTTAATCTTTTATTATATATTACTTTTTTAATAATATTTAATGATTGACAAATATTTATTATATAATTCTTTACCACTTGATTTATTTCCTTTTAATTTTTTGTTTGACCTATTTTTTATTATATTATTTATTTTCTATAATCATTTTAGTCATTTTTAAGAAGTAAAAAATTAAAATAAATAAAAATAAAAATTATTGTATAATTATTTGTGTAATTTTCATCACTAGTCTGGTCATTTTCACTCCATCCCATTTTAATTCTTGAACTTTACTTTCTAACAAATTAATCTTCCAACTTACAAATTTATAACAAAAAGGTTTAAATTATTTTTTTACTTTTTAATATTATCACATCGGCAAATGCTTACATGATGGATATAGAACATGTCATGCCGGTGGCACGTCAGCAACGTCGACTTAAATGTTTTATAATTGGTGAAAATGTCATTTGATAAAATAAACTACTTGTGCTATAAGAAAAATCGTTATTTTTGACGGTTTTAGCCATCGGAAATTATTTAAAAATCATCGAAAATATCAATTTGCGACGAATACTCCGCTGGAAGAGAACTGTCAAAAATTGCTAGTCGCAAATATTTTTTGACGGTTTTATCAATACTGTCGAAAGTTCTTGCGACCCGAGCCACTCAAAAATTTTCCCACCGCTAAAATTGTGGGAACCCTCCCATGACCTAAGCCGTGGGAAGGTTCTTACGGTCCGAACCGTTTTTGGCCGTGGGAAGCATTTTCCAAGGCTTGAGGGGTTGAAAATTTCCCACGATTTAGGTCGCGTTCGTTATAGTCGTCGGAAATCAATTTTTAAATTTAAAAAATCCATCTCGCAGTCGGAACAGTCAATCGCCCAACCAGTTCCATCGCCTGGTGGCCGGATCCGCCCACCCGCAGCCGATTGCGCTACCTGGAGGCAAATCTGATTGATCAGACGTTGGGGGCTGGATCCGTCGAATCGGACACCGTGATCGGCCAGCTCTGATCGCGAGATGCCCGATCCTCAGCCAGGTAGCCTCTGACTGCCTGAAGCTTCATCGGCCGTCGGAAGTCCAAATCCGGCCATGTGAACTTTCATCAGCTGTCGGAAGACCAGATCCAATCGGCCGTAGCTTGATTGGCCATCGGACAGCCAGATTCGCCTGCCCGCCCGCCCGCAGCCTAATTGCACGAAGAAGGCCGCCCGCGGTTGGATCTGCCACTTGACGGCTGAATCCTCTGCAAGACGGCCGTTCCAGGTCGCACGCAGGCGGATTAGGCTGCCAGTAGTAGTTCCAGGCCACGCGCGGCCGAATTAGGCCGCCAATGGCCGTTCCAGGCCCCACACGGCTGGATCAAGCCCGGACGTGAGAGAGAGTGGGGGTTGCCAAGCAAGTCATCCCATCGTCATCGTCCGAGCCGCGCTTGTCATCGGAGATGAGCGTCCGGGCCGCCGAGAGAGAGGAAAAGAGTAGGAGAGAGGGAGAGAGTGTGAAATAAGGAAAATTAGAGAGAGTGCGGGAGGGAAAGAATAAAAAAGATGGGACGAGTGGGGAAAAATTAAATGCATATTTTGAGTTTCCGACGACTTAAATCATTGGTAATATTAAAATAATAAATGTATTATATAATTTATTATTTTGTGTTTCCCGCGGCTTGAGCCGTTGAAACTTCTGATGGCTCCGGCCGCGGAAAGTATTATATATATTATTAATATTATAAAATTTATACGAGACATATAATTTAATATTTTTTGTTTCCTACGGCTTGAGCCGTTGAAACTTTCGACGGCTCCGACCGCGAAAAAGTCTTATATACATTATTAATATTATAAAAATTATATGAGTCATATAATTTATTATTTTACATTTCCTGCGGCTTGAGCCGTCGACGGCTCAAGCCGCAAGAACAATCACTTTATAATATAAAATATCATTTTTATATTTCCTACAGTCGGAGTCGCATCCATAGGAATGCCATCCCTTGCATATAAACGGAGTAAAATAAAACAAATTATTATTTTATGTTTCCCAAAGACGCAACCGTGAGAATTTTCGACGATATAATAATCATCGGACCTTGCAATGGATGCGCGACCATGGATAATTGTCCTTCGAAAAATTGCGATTTTCTTATAGTGTTGTTAGTTGTTAGAAAGTGAAGTTCTAGAGTAACGTTGTGAAAGAACTCAAAATTAAGGATATTTGATGAAATTTATTGTTACATAAATAAATTTTATTTCACCTACTCTTCAAAATTCTCAAGCCATGGAAGCCCTCGAGCATCAAAACTTCCTGATTTCTTTCGAGATCGTAGCAGAATAATGACACCGATCGCGTTTGAGATTGGATCTCTCTCTCTCTCTCTCTCTTCTTTCATCATTAATGACGTGACCTTATTAAATCCTTGGACATCACATTATAATTTGCAGGAAATACAGATGGGCCTTTAATGAATTCTCATGGCCGACTAATTGGAGTGAATACGGCCACATTTACTCGCAAAAGGGTACTTTCCCTTCATTTCATCTTATAAAAATTGAAGTCAAGGGGATATATTTGTTGATTAGATATGAGTTCTTCCTTTATTGACTTCTCAAAAAAAAAAAAAAAAGAAAAAAAATCAAATGCTGTGTTTTGTGCATATGCACATTTTTTTACTTGTTTATCTTTCTGAATAATCGACGACCGTGATGGCTTAATTTCCAATTGCATCATCTTTCTCCGTTGTTGCACAAAAGATCTTTTATTTTCATCACAAAATATATACTGAGTTAGTTATAAGCCTTCTTGCTTCTTCAACATGCACATGCTGTCTCGCAGATGTTTTTTGACTTATTTTTATAAACTACTTCTAAATTATTATAATTTTTCGCATTTAACTTTAAACTATGAAATTATTTTTTTAATCCATAAACTATCGCATTTTTTTTAAATTAATCCTTCCGTCGACTTTCGTCAACTTTTTCATTATTTTAAATTTTTTTATTTATGAAAAATAAAAAATATCCCTCAAAATGGTAGAGGTTAAAATGAAAACATAAAATCAAAATGAGAGATATTTTTTACTTTTCATAAATGAAAAAAATCGAAGATAGCGAAAAAATTGACAGAAGTCGACAGAAGGTTCAAATTAAAAAATATATAATAGTTTATGCATAAAAAAATAATTTTACAATTTGATGTTAGATATAAAAAATCATAATAATTTATAGGTAATTTATGAAAATAACTCATATATTTTTTATCTAGTTATTGGACAATGCAAATTCTCGGAATCAAATTAGGCAGCCAATTATATTGAACATCTCATGGGTTTTGTCCACGTGGCTATAATTTTTGTTATAGTTAGATATGGATGGGCAGTTTTTCATTATTTTTTAACAAAAAAAACAAGGCATGAAATTAATGGATTTTGGTGAAATTAATGTATTGCTGTCCCTATTGATGCTGTTGTACGAGCAGTTCCTTATCACCCAACGAGTATGGTACGTCGGTAGGCAACAAGTATTTATCACCCAACCAATAGGGTGATACGTAACATTTTAGTTGTCCAGGAGTTGGCCCACTCTCTTAACTTTGGTCGACAAAAAATTATGCTTCTTAAAGTTGATCTTGAAAAGATCTTCGATCGTATTTTTTGATCCGCTTTTTGTTTCATCCTCAAGCTCATGAACTTTTCTGATAGCTTCATTGGATGGATTCGTATGTGTCTTCTCCTTGGTATTTTTCTGTGTTATAATATGTAACAATTTATTTGAATCATGAGATATATAATATTATGAGTTAATAGAAAAAAGTAAAAATTACGGCATCAAGAGACATGAAAAATCCCTATAGTACAAGAAAGGTTTCAAAAAATAATCCGTATTTTTTTCATTCAATCAATATGTTAGAAAGACTACTACTTCTTAATTACATAAATTTTATTATTGATTCTTATTTATTATTCAAACACTCATTAAAATTTATTTATTAAATTAATTTATTAAATTCTCATTATTATATTTTTCATCCAAACATCAAATTTAAAATTTTCTATCTAATCTGTTAACTATAAAAAAAATTAATAAGAACTTAAAAGTTCCTTGGCAACTTTGCTATCTCCATAGATATGCTGCCGTGCCAACTAGGGCAGAGCAAAACTGGGTCGGATCCAGGTCCACTGTGACTCGGTTTTGCTTGGGTCTAAAAAATTTAGACTCGGTACCGGTACCGGTCCCGACCGGTACCGGGACCGGGTCGGATCCGATAAATCGAGAATAAAACTGGAAATAAAATCGGGTCCAAAATAAATATTAAAATATATAAAAAAGTTTATACAATTAATAAAACCAAATCACGATTTGTTTAAATAAATATCAAATTAGCTTAAGATTACATCAATTTATCATATAATAAATCAATAACATTATTTTAAAACATTTGAAAATGAAGAAATGTCCATCAAATTAATAAATAATTATTATTTTATTATTATTATAATCGGGTCGGGTAGGTCGGGTTTTTATACATTGAACTCGGTCCCGACCCGAAATCCACCAGGTTTTTTATTTTTTGAATGGTACCGAGCCGATTTAGAATCGGACTAGAAATATTTCTCAGATAATCGGGTCGGTGAGGGCCGGGTCGACCCGGCTCGTGCTCAGCCCTAGTGCCAACAGTTCCTTGTCTGATTGTGTATGGTACATCGGTAAGCAACATATATTTATCACACAACTAGTTGGGTGATATGTAACAATTTATTTGAATAATGACAAATATATAATATTATATATATCTTAAAAAAAGTATGTCATTTAACACGTTCGATGCACACTTGTTTATAGATAAATTTCACTAAATATTTTCTAATTTTAGCATTATTTTATAATTTCGTTTTATAATTATACTATTCTTCATTTTATAACTCATTTTATGAATTACACTTTTGACTTATGATTAACCATTTTTTGATTGATATGTCGATGCGGTGTCCACACAACTTATTTCTTTCTCTTCCAAACAAGCAACTTACTAATGTGGCATGTTGAAAAAAATATTAAAAATAATAACTAAAAAAGTAAAAAGGGGTATACCTTGTTAATGTGTCACCCCCACTCCCTCTCGACCTCCCACTACAAGAACTCTGCAAAATAGTGGCGTCGATTAGCATCTCAAATAATGCGACGCTAAAATGACGCCCTTAATGATGCAACAACGTCGTCTTAGCATTGGAAAACAAGCAACACAAATAGCATCATCTTCTCCTCGGTAGCGTTGCAATAGCATTTAAAACATGTGATGCCCTGTTGACGCCTTCGTGATGCTACGAAGACACTGTAAATGCACGTGTGGACATGCAAACGCATGGCAAATATCAACGGGGTGTTCATCGGGTCAGGTCGACCCGCTGAACTCAACGACCCGACCTAGTTTGGATCGGGTCGAATTTTTCTAACCCGAGTTGACCCAACCCGACCCGATTTTTTTATTTTTTTTCCTTTTTAAATTAAACTTAAGCCTATATTTACTTTAAATTTTTTTAAAAATTAAAATAAAATATTTTAAATCTATAAATAATATTAATACTTATTTTATGCCTCAAAATAAATATTAAAATATTTTTATATTAAATAAATATAAAAATAATAAGAACAAAATTGGATGGTCGAGAAACTTGACCACATGCCCCTTTAGCGTCATAAAATCGCGACCTCGTCTTAATCGACGCCAAGGTGGCGCTAAAGTGAGAGTTTATACTCAACGTTATGTTGATGTCGACATGACTATGATGCTAAACATGTTGAGCCGCAAGAAGATGTGACGCTAATCGAGAACTGCAAATTTGCATCACCTCTTGTCGACGCTATTGAGGCAATAAAGTGGCACGTAGATGTTGCATCGCTAATGTGATGCTAAGTCGACGCTTGACTAAACTTTAATTCATAAATTAAATATACATATTTGTTGATATTCGACGAGGTCACAAAGTGGCTTTCCCTGCGCCGAGCCCGACAAGGGGGGGGGGGGGGGGGGGGGGGGGGACTCTGCCGCCCCTCTGCAATATCATTGGAGAGGCCCTCCCCTCTCCCGTGCGGGCGCCAAAAGGAAGCGCTCTTTTTTTTAATTATTATTCTTAATATTATTTTATTTTATAATCATGTCTCATAAATAAGTTCCTTATCTGGAGGAGAAAAAAAATCGTCGCATGGATCTCGACCGATCATTTGGTGAAATAAGTTAAGGACAATTTAGTTACAAAGTGAAGTTCAAAAATACTATTAGAAAAATAATCAAAATTAGAAGGTATGTGATGAAATTTATCTCTTGTTCATGTGGACAAAAGGTAAGGTTTCGAAACATGCCAAACTTTTATGTTTTATGAAATTAATATTCAACTCAAATTTTCATTTTAATATGCGAACCATTTCATTTAAAAAAGTAATAAATTATTAGAGTAATATATAAGTTATTAGTTATAATTACTGTGGTCATGTAGCAATTTTATTGTCACATTATATATAAAGATCATTAGGAATAATACAGTGATTTGTCTTCATAACTTTCCAAAGTGAAGGACAAATTTATTCTCCTTCTCCAATCAAAACAATCTCACAAAAACGTTGAGATTTATCGAGACATCGAATTCGAAAATAATGCGTACGTACATATACTACATGTTAATTAATCGCAGCCTTATAAGAAGCAAAAAAAAAAAAAAAAACGAAACTCCATCTCACGTATTCATTATAAACTATCAGATAACCCTTTTTTTCAGCTAGTATTCTTTTACGGTTATTTGATTGCATAATTATTATTCTAAAGTCAATATTTGTATTAATTCTTTTATTATTTATAATGATAAACACGCTCATTAATTTTAGAACGATTTCTTCGTTTAATTTTAATTTGCTAACTGATTTTTAAAATCTATTTCATAAAATATTCTAGCTTTGTTCCTTAACTAAGTACTCCACTAACAAGGTACCCGGAAAACCCATTTTTCCTTCAAAATGTGGCCGACGAAATAACCAATGTGAGCCCTTTCATAATATATTGGAAAAAATATTTATAAAAAATTTAAAGAATAGAAAATTCATATATAATAATGAGATTCAATAAGATTTTCATTTATTAAGTGTGTAATAATTTTAACATCAAATTTTAAATTTTAAATTTATGATTTATGATTGTTATTTTTTGTATAATTACATTTTGTTATAGGTATATATTCAAAACATAATAACTTAATTTAATATATCATATTAAATATAATATTTTATTACTATCCGGTCCAACCGATCGATTCGATTTGAAACAGACACTTATCCGAATCATTGTCCGGTCCAATCCTAACAACATTACTAAATCGTAAGTAGCTCATTTTCTTTTCAAGTAAAATTTGAATTTGAATTCATATGAGCGCAAAAAAATAATATTTGAAGTTTCATTTATCTCTGTCAATTACTCAACACAAAATATTATTATCAGATTAATTGGGCACATAAAAAAACAAAAAAAAAGACAATTTCTACGCCAAGTTTTTATTTTATATAAGTGCGAAGTGCGAACTCCCTCTATCAGTCTATCACTCGGAAGGCGAAGTAGCTTGCAGGAGAGAGAAGAGAAGAAAGGAAACAAGCGCTTGTTGCTTCCGCAGCATTAATGGCGTTGCCGGAGAAGGGGGTCGTGCTTCTGGACTTCTGGGTGAGCCCCTTCGGGCAGCGCTGCCGCATCGCGCTGGCGGAGAAGGGGGTGGAGTACGAGTACAGGGAGGAGAACCTGGCGGACAAGAGCCCCACGCTGCTGCAGGCGAACCCCGTCCACAAGAAGATCCCCGCGCTCATCCACGACGGCAAGCCCGTCTGCGAGTCCCTCAACATCGTGCAGTACATCGACGAGGTGTGGCCCGGGGAGCATCCGCTGCTTCCGGCCGACCCATACGACCGCGCCCAGGCCCGTTTCTGGGCCGATTACGTCGACAAGAAGGTAACCTCTGCACGCGACCCGTTCGATGGTCGTCCGCATATAGCTGAAACCTTTCGGCTGACTGGTTTCTCTGATGTCGCCGACAGATGTACCAATCCCTATCGAAGCTGTGGAAGCAGAAGGGAGAGGCGCTGGAGGAGGCCAAGAAGGAGTTCACCGAGGTCCTGAAGGTTCTGGAGGGCGCTCTCGGCGACGAGAAGTACTTCGGCGGGGAGGCCTTCGGGTTCGTGGACGTGGCGCTTGTGCCGTACGTGTCCTGGTTCCACGGCTACGAGGCGTGCGCCGGCTTCAGCATCGAGGCGGCGGCCCCGAAGCTGGTGGCGTGGGGGAAGCGGTGCATGGAGAGGGAGAGCGTGTCCAAGACTCTCTGCGACCCCAAGAAGGTCTACGAGTCCATGCGGAAGAAGCTCGGGAATCGGATCGAGTAGAGAGTGGAAAGAGCTGTTCATGGAAAGAGTACGCTGCATGCAGACGCCTTCGTTGACGTCTAAAATCCTTCCCAGTTCGAAATAAGATTGCCATGGCGTGCTAATGTTCTTGGCAAGTATCGAGCATCCAAATTTTCTGATTTCTTTCCAGAATCAGAAAATGTATATCATATATGATTCATATTATGTTTGTTTTGTTTGTTTCTGGTTCATGTGTTTTCGTTGTTCAGGGTGAATGTCCGGATAGCTGTCGTTAAATGAATATATCTGTGTAACTACGTAAAAATATATAAGAGGGTTTCGTTTTGAATCTGTAGATGAATAAAATTGATTCGCTGCTTCTCTCCCAACTTGCTCGCGATGTGAGGCCGGTGCTCGAGTTCTTCCATGGAGATCACAGTCAGATCCATTTCTTAACATAGGCATCAAAACAAGGTTAAAAGGTCCCAGATCTAACTCTTTCTTTACATATCATCTCTGTGTTCCACTACAAGAAAAATCCCGATTTTCGACAGTTCATTTTCGACGGGCATAAATTCGTCGGAAATACCGACGAATTTTTCGGCGGATCAACTTATCAGTTAAATTATCGTCAGATAACTTTTCGACGGTTTTAACCGTCTGAACTTACGACGGTTAAAAATTCGTCGAAAATTTCGACGATCATAACCGTCGAAAATGCGAAAACCGGGTGATAGCGAAGATGCTGGTCTTTCAACAGTTCAGACCGTCGAAAGATTCGACGGTTCACGTATCCGTCGAAAATTCCTGTAGTCTTGGCCGTCGAAATATATTAACGTTAATTCGTTAGCTACAATTTCATTTTCGACGGTTCCGACCGACAAAAGTTGCAACGTTTCACGGAACCGTCGATATTTTGACGGTCGAACCCATCGGAATGTTAACTGATTATAATTTCATTTTAAATCTTTTCGACGGTTTGGACCGTCGAAAGAGAATATTTATAATTTATACAATTCTCTTTCAGTTGATATATATTATTATATATTTCGACAATTAAAATCGTCAATAGTTGCGACGGTTTAGAGAACTGTCGAATGTTTCGATGGTTCATCCAGCGGGTTTGACCGTCTGAATTTGAATTAATATTTTATTATATTTACCAACTTTTCGATGGTTCCGACCGTCGGAAATGGACTATATAAATATGCGACCCCACTGTCACTATTTTGGTTTTCCTCTCTTCGAATCGCGAGCGAAAAAACGTCGGCGACGACCTCTCTTCGAATCCGATCCCGGCGTCCGCGCTCCACCAAATGCCGGCCATGTGGATCGTCGGCCGGCGGCGGCTGTGAGCGAGACCGTCCGCCGCCCGCATTGCGTTCGACCGCATCCCGCCGCCGCCAATAACTCAACCAGCCGCCGCCTCTACATCCTCCGTCTCCGGCGAAGGTAGGCTCCCCGGCCCCATCTTCCGGCTTCATTATTTGCCTTCGTCCTCCGCCCTCTCTCAATGCGCTCGTGGCGGCCGACCAGATCCGGCCGTGGCAGATGCCAGATCTGGCCGCCGCGCGCGGTTCGATCCAACCGCGGCAGAGGCCAGATCCGGCCACGGCGACGGCTAGATTAGGCTGTGGCGGCCGAATCCAATTAGGATTCCATTGTTCTTATTTTATTTTTTTTCAAAATATGAGACATCTCTATATGGTTTTTTCTTTTTGTTGAATGATTTGTTCTTGTTCTCCCATTTGTTCGAATAACAGAGTAGAAACAAAGACGTTGTTATCATTTTTGTTCGGTACCAAACAGATCTAAGTACCTTGTTCGGTATAGGTTAATCCAGGATGTGACCTTAGGAATAATTTTGTATTATGTATCATCTATAATAGTTCCAAGTGTTTCCCTGCCAAACACGTGTTTACACACAAAATTAGTTTTTCTGTTTCTATAGTAGTATTTGGGGTGATTGAATTAAACATATATTTATACGAAACTATTGCACTACTAATTCTGCTGCATAAAAGCTGAACTTGCGGAGAAGAATGATAAAATAATGGAAGAGGTGGTTATTAGCAAGCCTTTTTGTTGTGTTGAGAATTTACTATTCCTGTGACATAAAAATACGATAGCCATCTTTGCTTCTATCTCATCTATTTTACGCTTTTAAGGTAAGGAGAAAAATTGCTCGAATGCTGTAGGGGATAAATAATAAATTTATCGCACCCAACAAATGCTGCAGGGCATCACAAATGTTAAGTAAAATATGATTTTGTATTAGTTTATTTATGCTCATTAATGCATGTGTGTGCTGGGATTGCATGAATCTTTTATGAATCTGTTTAACCTCTTTAGTAACTTTAGCTGCTTTCTCATGATGTGCTGAACTTCTTAAGACTCAAGTAGAGAACATGAGATGATTAGCTTTTATAGAACTAATAATTATATATCACAAATTCTTTTGTAACTAGTTAGCTTTAATATGATCCCCTTTGTACTGAGTGTCAAATTTTGATCAGTTTTGTACACATAAATCCTTGTTCTTCGTGTATGCCTCTTATTATAAAATTTATGAAATCTAAATACTATAACTTGCAAATAATGTAGAAATTATGTCATACTTAAACGATCGTCGATGGATGTGCAATAGAAATAATCCTGGTCGTAGAGGTTTGACACAAGAATTCATATATGACGTTGACTATTAAACTAGCGTGGCTTGTCAGTCTTTGCAATTTCAATGGGAGGGAACACTTAGGTGTCCTTGCTTGAATGCGTTAGCACAAAGTTACAAACGCTAGAGACAGTTAATGTTCACTTATATAAAAGGAGTTTCAAACCAAATTATTGAGAATGAGATGATTTAGGTGAAGGAGCACCTTCAACAAGCGTACCAAATCTAGATCTCCATTTTGTCGATCCTCATGATGAATTTACTTCGCAATATGAACAACTAGTTTATGACGCAACTGCAACTGAGTATGTAAATATTAGGTTTGAGCAAGATGAAGAGACACCAAACCCTTATGGCCCGGGTGTGAAAGTCATTCAGAACTATCACTTACTGTTAGATTGTTGAATCTGAAAGCATATCACAATATTTCACAAGCATATTTTAATGCATTTCTAGATATTTTAAAAGAGGTCACACCAACTGGAGCTCGCATTCCTGAAAATTTTTACGAGCACTATTACCAAGAAAATGGTAAAGTCTTTCAATGTTGTGTCGACAAAATATTATACTTTATTTGACATTTTAAACTGCAAGAGAAAGAGACGGGTAGATCACCTACTCAGGATGAAGTATTTTTTCGAACTCATCAGAAGAAGACCAAAGAATGAGTTTCATCATTTGCTCAGGAGACATATGTATGTAAATCTAAGTGCCTCTTATTTTTTTAAAATTTCAAGTAAATCTATAAGATAGTAAAATCGTCATTGATTTATATTATTTTTTAATATCATTGATTTATCTTTTTTTTTTAATTTTAGGAGTCTTACAAAACAAGAGAAGTCGATGACATTACGCAAGCCACGCAGGACGGGACCACACAGCTGATCCCAAGACAACTTTGGAAGGATCACGTCGGGGTTAAGAAGGGTCGCATTTATGACCTCAGATCTTCTGTAAGTATTGCAGACATTGGACATGGTCGTAAATTGATTTCAGGTTCCTCTGGTCAAGGTATGCAAGCAATGCTTCATCAGATAGATCAGGCAAGAGATCACGTAAGAGATCAGGCAAGAGATCACGCAAGAGATCAGGTAAGAGATCACGCAAGAGGTTACGCAGAACCTCAGAAAGGAGTTCGAAGAACGTGAACGTCGTACGAAGAAAGAAATGAAGAAAATGATGCGTGACATGATGCGTGGCAAACTCGACGACCACGACGACAAGGATGATTTAGTACTATAGTTTTTTGTGTGTTGTGTTGTGCTCGGACAAGGTGCTAACTTTCTTCCCCTACTTGATAACATTATGCATATTTTTTCTACAAAACTCACTCTCTCCCAACTCTTTGTGCTGTGCAGTGACGATCGAGGTGCCTTACGAAAAGGTGGATCGAAATGGAAATTCATCAAGTTCTTGCCACATTTCTTGCTCAGCCCATGTGTCCATCTTTTTCGTGACCAAGACCTTATATGTTTTGCTTTGCTTACCATCTTCATGTTTCCTAAACATTATGTCTTGCATTTGTGTTGGACAATTGTTATGTTCTAAGCTTGTGTTGTGTTGAACATTATGTGTAGGAAGTCTTATGTTTGGACAATTGTTGTGTTGTGTTGTTAAACAATTATGTGTTGGACAATTGTTGTATTACATATTATGGTCCAAATGGATCCTTTGTTGTATTATCTGTTTGGACAGCCAATTTTTGTCATTTTTTTAAATTTTTTTTATTATTTCCGATGGTTAGAACCGTCGAAAATATTAAAAAAATAATCATCGACAATCAATTTTTTTTATACTTATCGACGGTTCTAACTATCCGTACAACATTATAGGCGATCTTAATCGTCGCTAAGCATCGACGGTTTTAACCGTCGAAAGTTAACGATGGTTTGAGCCGTCGAAACTCAACTATTGAATCGACGGCTCAAACTGTCGATATGAATTTTTGACAGTTTGAATCGTCGATAGTATCGACAGTCCAAACCGTCGATACATATCGATGGCTCAAACCGTCTTCCATCTTCAAGCTCCGACGGCCGCGCTCGCCAGCTGGACCGTCGAACATGTCGACGGTTCAGAAATAACCATCGTAAATCGTTTATGACACATCATTTTCACACAGACGCTATCCATAAAAAAATCCATCGAAAACCTTAACTTCCGACGGTTCTCGCCAAATTACAGACGGTTCCGACCGTCTGTAATAGGCTATTTTCTTGTAGTGTTCTTTGCGGTTTCTGCGATGTTGTTGATTGTTGATATGTGCTTTCGAGGGCTTTGGAGTTGTTTTGTTGATCCTACCTTTTCTACATCATGGTCGAGTTTAATTTCACCGTTTAGATCTAAAATCCATCAGTGATGTCTACCTCTTTGGGATCTAGTTCTTCTTCATCTGAATGCTTTAGATTCCCCATATCAAGTGACGGGATCTCAGAATGTATAACGCATTATTAACTAACTAAGAATAAACATGAATTTGTAGATGAATCTGTCACGACCCCGATTTAAACGGTGATTTAAATCAGAGCTCATGACTAATTACAAACGATCAAATAATTTGTTTTTTTTTTGGAAAAGATTTGTGCATAACTCATCTAGATAATATAAGAAAATGATAACACATATAAGCAAACCAAGCAGTTTATATTGATTATTCAGAACATGTAACAACCATTGGGTTTACACCACCACATAGTCATAAAAGATTTACATTTTACAAGATACAAAATTACCTTTCATACATAGCACATATCAAACTCTCTTCATATCCCAACAGAGAAATACGAGAGCTACAAGTCTTCTATCTAACACGTGTAGGGCTGAGCACGGGCCAGGTTGACCCGAACCGGCCCGACCCGGGAAATTGAGTAAATAACCCGGTCCGGATTAGATCCGGGCTGGGACTAGATCTCTTGGCTGGAAAATCCGTCGGGTATCGGGTCAGGACCGGATCTGCAGTGCAGATACCCGACCCGATATTACTTACTATATAAACCCCATCTCTACTCTCTCCTCTCATTTCAATCTCTCTCTTTGTCTCTCACATCTCTCTCTCTCGCCCTCTCCCTCTCACCCTCTCTCTCCCTCTTTCTCACGACGACGACGGCACCGATGACTCCGACGATCGTGACTCCGACGGCCCTCCCCCTCTCATGACTCCCTCTCTACTCCAGTCGTCTGGTGCCGATTCGGCCACCGGGTGAGCCGATCCGGCCGTCTGATGTCGGATCGGACACCAGGTGAGCCGATCTGACCGTCACGCGTCGGATTGGTCACTGGCAGGCCGATTCGACTGACAGGCGGCCGGATCGACCACTGATAGGCCAATCCGACTGCTAGACGGCCGGATCGACCACTGGCAGGCTGATCCGGCTCTTGGCGGCCGGATCGGCTCGCCTACTGGCCAATCCGACCGTCTGGCAGCCGGGCGGTCGGATCGGCCAGCTCGATTCGGCCGCCTGCTGGCCGATCCGGCTTCTGGCGGCTGGATCGGCCATTGGCAGGCCGATCCGATGCCTAGCGGTCGGATTGACTCGTCGGGTGGCCGCGTCGGATCGTGGCCGCCAATCGCGTGCGATCGCATTCCCGGATGGCCGGGATTAACCCGGAACCAGATTCGACCGGGTCCGGGTCCGGTACCGGGTCAAAATTTTTTTAATCCAGCATAATTCGGGTCAGGACCGGGTCCGCTCAAACTCGGTCCCGAGTTTGCTCAGCCCTGAACACGCGCGGTGGGGCACATGACTTCTCAATACCTTAGCAGCAAAAAGGATCCACATCCTGCTAAGGCTGTCTCTTGCGCTCCCAAAAGTTTTACTAATCTGAAAAAGTGTACAACAACCCTGTGAGTAAATAATAGCTTAGTAAGTTGATAACTCATGAGCTATGTGTTACCATCTAATAAATTCGAGGAGACATAAGCATACATGCATTAAACATAATATCAAAGTCAATATCTTCATATATTTACTAAATACATATATAATATTCCAATAAAAAACATTGCACTCAATTTACATTCATTGACACTTAAACATATCAAACATGTGTATGCAATACAACATTCTCATGTGTATGCACGAATTACCAACTGGTCAGTGGTCGGTAGGTGGACTCTAGAGGTGGTTCCTATCGTGATCAGCGATGTAGCACTTAGCTCCATCCTACCTCATCCCTTTCGGAGAACAAATTATATAACGATGGATGGACTCTAGAAGTGGCCATTACGTATTCTAGATGTGACCCCATCACGACTACTCACGATGTGGCACTTAGCTCCGTATGTCAATTAGCTCCAGTCTATCTCATCCCATTATTGAAAAACAAAATGATGGATTGGACTCTAGAGGTGGCTCCCATCGTGATCAGTGATGTAGCACTTAGCTCCAACCATCATATATGCAAATGCAAATGGATGCCGATGCATAATTCATCACATAACAAACATCTCGTGAATATCAGAAGATGAATCATATTCAATACCATTTCAAAATGAAAAAGATTGCACTCATGGCAATCCATTCAGATCATATCACATATACTTTTCATAACTGCATTTCTCGGGATCAATTCATAGAATTTTAAAACATATTCAATACATATAATAATCTATGTCACACCGAATTCAAAAGAGGTGAAAACATAAAGTAGGAGAAATCAACTTACCTATAAGTACTAGCAAAATGTTTTCCTTTCCTTCTTCACTACTTTATTCATCTACTCCTATAACAATAATAATAAAAAGCACATTAGTACTATGATTTGAACACAATCCTATCACACATGAAACATAATTAATTGCATAGGTATATGAACCTTAAGTATTTACTCTTATAACTTAAGTAACTATTTAATATAAGGATTGACCTAATATTCTGACAGATTGCACATATAGTAAAGAAAATCCATATCTTCTCGTATACATAACCAAATGGTATCAATCTAATTTTTTTTTAGTTCCATATTACAGAGACATTAAACTATATAAGTTTCAAATCTTATTCCATTATGGTTTGTTCTCATGAAAATCAACATTCAGCCAAATTTTTATGTTGTTTCTATGTTCTGACAGACTGAGTAACCTTATTTTTATGATTTATATAAAATAATAAACATTCCCTGTTCTGATTCTTTTAATTTTTCCAAATAGTAGACATCTTAAACTCATAAAATTACTTGAATTTATATTTATTGGTACTGAGCACAATAAATTTAACCAATACTAGCATAATATGTCCTAAGTTATCTCCTGACAGATTGAGTAAGGCTCTGTAAATTATTTATAAATTTCGCTACACATATCATTTTATAGTGATTGCAATTATCAATGAAACCTAACATCAATTTCTATAACACCATAAATTATCAAATAATTACACAACATATTAGATTTAATACATAATTTATAAATTCGGATAGCAATTTCGACGGACAGAATGATAGTACCTTAAAGATAAGAGCATAACTTTATCAACGGAAATCATATTAACTTGATTACAAAGCTCAATGAAAGTAGACTCATAGGGATCAATCAGGATAAATTTCATAATTTTTGGATCACTCGAATGTATGGAATTATGTAACTAAAGATTCAGGAACCAATTGAACATGGCTAAGGTTAATCTTACTTATGAACAACATGAGTTTTGCCCCATGTTCAAATAAAATACGAAAATGAATGAGATGGAAAAGGTTCACAGAAATCCTAATTAGAAAAGTATGTAATTAAAATTAAAATAAAGTGAAGTATCAACTCACCACAATCGAGAACCCTAATTTCCTCTTCTCTTTCTCAAATTTCCTTCAACATGTAGTAAGGTTCTTCTACCTTTGCTATTCAGTTAAGGATGGTGAAAGAGTCAGAAAGTGGTGGTAAAAGATAGAAGGTCAAGGATAAGAAGGCAAAGGAAAACCGACTTATTACGTCGGCCAAAGAGTGGGACCAAATTGTATTTTTTATTTATTTATTTACTTATTTAAGACATTACATGTAAATAAGGAACTACCCCCATTTGAATTTAAATAAAATATTTAGGAAAATAAATAACTAAGGAATCAAAATCTAAATTTTTGTCCGAAGAACAAAAATTATGATTTCACAGATTTTTTAATTTTGTGTCTACGTTTTACCTAACTCACACACCTCCTAAAAATTCTTAAAAATCACTTTTAAAATCCTTTCATATATAGGAACATTTATCGGGACTTTAATTTCCCAATTTTCACTTTTTCGAAAATCACATATTCAAGCCTTAAGTAAATTTTCATCAATTTCGCACTTTAATTGATATTGAAACATAAGTCTTAACATCACATTCATAGAGATTATCAATAAGATAATATAACATCACATTCATACAACTAATCATGCATGGTTAACTTAGGGATATTAAAGAATCATTTCCTCTGCATCAAGTTGATCCGAGTCTGCGGTTTCAATGATTAGATCTTTGGATATAGTACCACAACAAAAGGGTTAATTAGCAAAGTTTCTTGCTCACCATATTAGTTAGAGTTGAAAGAAACGGTTTCAAACAGTTAATGCAATGCAATTGTGCTCAAGTTCAAATCAGTTGTATAGTTTGGGTCTAGAAGTTTCAAAGATATTTCTAAATAGAAAAGGGACCCTAATATCATATGTGATCACTGAACGAAGGCTAGTCATAAAAAGACAGTGTTACAAATTAGTGGGTTGTAGGAAGGAATCAACATTTCTTTTCAGCAAACTTGATATGCTAAATTCGTAACGATAATATTACTAATAAGTGCACTAATCGTATTAAGAAACTAGTTAAATCTAATTATCTTAAAAATATACTAGGAGAAGAAAATGATTTCTCAATATTCAAATAAAAATTTAAAGTGTAAAATAATAAATAAGAAAAAATAAAATAAAATTATGCACTTGAGAATTATGGATGATTAATATGAAGATAAACATGTATGCTCCTTTGTAATAGTTGAGTTATAATAGTAAATAATATATTCGATTCTTATGAATTATGATGGATTAGGAATACTTAATGTATTGACATCTCCAATATGAATAAATCAAATTATATTAACTTCTAATAAAATTAATAATTGCAAACGATTAGTCAATTCTTAGCATGTGTTATGTATGCTTCAACTTAAAAGTAAAATATCAATTATTGGAGCAATAATATATCTTGAAACTAATCATCCCTCGTTGATGTTTGTAATCTAATGTCAATAATCAAATTACTCATAAAAAACAATGAACTTAGCTTACATAATAAAAAAAATTGAATAGATTAATTAACTCAACTAACAACATGGTTCAAATAAATTTTCCTTATTAAACAAAATAGAAAAATATATATTATAGAAAAGTATAACATGAAAATTAGGTAAAAGAGCATCAAAATAAAATATATAAGTACAATTTGTAGCCTTCAAGACCTCTGGGTCGTTGTACCACACAATTGACGAGTTAATATGCAATTGTCTCCTTTGGTTGACCTTCAAACTTTGAAATTCATCCTTATTAATATAGCACGAATCTTTCAAGCACTCTATTTTCTACCTCCTGGCATCTATTTATAGCCTCCAAGTGTCTAAAGTTTCGATATATCAGAAGTCTTTTCATATTAAATTAAGAAAAAATTGAATAAGACTTCATCCATCCAAATCTTCTTCGAATCCAAATAAATATGTTTCCAATGATTGCTATGACTTATGGTAACTTTTGGATTGATTTACAATTGAAATTCTCGAGAAAAATCGAAGAAACACCAAAGTTCAAATTCGTAACGTCCCATAACAAATTCATAACGATCTCATGACCCATGATAGTTATATCACAGTGTCCAAATAAGAGTACAAATATGATTTTCACGATATGTAACATTTTGGTCATGATCCATTATTTAGGTAAGTGTGGGCATTTATTTTTGTGAAGGCCCGAGTCTACGAAAGGCATTCGTTGTTCGAGACTACTAGTGCTCAACTAATTTAGAGGTAGGAGGATAAAGTAGTAATGATTTATTCCTTGACCAAAGTAATGACTCTAAAATTTGAATTAATCAAAACATCTTACAAAAAAAAAATATTTAGATTTATTGAACATTATTGAATTCGAAAATAATGCAAATGTAATATCCTACATTTTTATGTCGGCTTAAAAAGAAAAAAAATGAAACCCTTATTTTTTTTTCAAATAGTGTTCTTTTATGATTGTTTGATTGCAAAATTATTATTCTAAAGTAAACATTTATATTATTATTTTTATTTATAATGATAGACACTCCCATTTTAGAATGACTTGTTCGCTTAATTTTGATTTGTTAAGTTTATTTTAACTTATTCTCGTAATTTATTTCATAAAATTTTGTGACTTTATTTCATAATAATTGTTCCATTAACATGTTTTTTTTTTAAAGTGCTTGTATTAATTAAAAGCACTGAGTTAAGATAAAAATGGATAAGAAGGAGGGCTTGCTCCCAAAAATATAAATAAGAAGGAGTCACTCTAATCATAGTTGTTAAATTTGAATCGGACTGATCGATTGGATTGATCAGATCATGATTCAAGTATCTAATCAATCCTTGAGTCATGTCAAATTCGACCATTTTATTGGATCAATTTGGTTCAATCAAACCCAATAAAGAATCGAGTTGGACCGACCGCACCGGACAAATTAAGTGAATCAACAAACAATTCATGGAGAAATTGTGTGGATCATTGAAACAAATTTATGTTTAGAGAGATCATCATGAACCACTTAAGCATTTGATTAATTAGTTATTTAATATAATATAACATTATATGCAAATTTATGCAGAGGAATAATCACCTCTGAGTGATATAGTATCATATGGCGTGGTTTGGATATTTTAATCATTGTATCTTCTAAATGAATTATAGCACGCTTTCGTAAACTATACAAGATTATGTATATTAGGTCGTGACCTGCAAGTTAAACCAATATTTAAATTGGGATCATGATGTGGATGATATTTTAGTTTCTATTAATAGTTTATCACTTGTGCATCTTGCTAAAACTTCTCTGGAGTCTCACAACAAGCTGAAGGACTCAAGGGAGTTGAGGTACTTATGCGATCTTGTTCTGCATCTTTATGACACGATGCAAGTATACTCTTAACGTTTTCTCTGACCTTGGTTTAACTATTGTTAAGCCAGCCAAGACCCTACTAGAATAGAATAATAAGAACATTTTTAGCATTCGCGGATGCAGATTAGGCTTCTTGCATTATGTCACGAAAATCTGTTCTACATATTGCATTAAAAAAGGAGATTCCCTAGTTTCATGGAAATCTAAAAAAGCAGAATGATGTGTCTCGCTCCTCCGTTGAATCAGAAAATCGAAGTGTTGATTTAACAATTTAAGAACTTCTTTAGCTTGATATGCTGTTTATAGTTGCCCTTGGTCCATCCAATTACAATCAGCTATGCATATTGTCGATAATCCAATTTTTCATGAAAGGATAAACCATGTGGAGATTGATTGACATTCATTAGGGAGAAATATCTAAAACAGCTAGTGCGACTACAATATATTCCCACTTATGAACAATTAGCAGAACTACTCACAAAGTCTCTCTGGCAGAAATCAACAGGATTATTTGACTACCAAGCTGGGACTTTTCGATTCTTTCGACCCCCAACTTGAGGACGAGTGTTAGTAGAATCGGTTGTATATGATTCATATTATGTTTCTTTGTTTTTGGTTCATGTTATTTTCTATTTCGGTTATGTTTTAATTTTTGAATGTGAATGTCGTTGTCATACCGCATATATCATCCATTAGAATAAAAATAGAAGAAGGCTTCATTTTAAATCTAGGTATTTGAAGTTAGGATTAATTTCTTAAATCGCTTCTGAATTATAATGATTTTTTACGTCTGTCCTTAATATATGAATTTATTGTAGCGTCTCTCTAAACTACGTCGCGATTTTCACTTTAATCCACCCGTCATATTTTGTTAATTTTTCCATTTTTTTCAGTTTTTTTATTTGTTAAATTACTAAATTGCGCTCATGCGACTTGAATAAATGTTCACATTATTTTTTCTTCGTTGAAGGCAATTCAGTTATTTAGTAAATAAAAAAATAATAATAAAATTAACAGAATATGACTAATGGATTCAAGTGAAAATTGCAACATAATTTAGAAGGATGCTACCATAGATTAATATATTAGAGATAAATATGAAAAATCTCTATAGTTTACATAATTCCAAGTCTCCTAATGACTTAAAAGATACCACTATGATGTTGATGTATGAATCAGTTGCTTATGTGATTGTGTATGGTACGTCGGTGAGCAACATGTACTGATGTTGGGTGATATGTAACAATTTATTTGAATAATGAAATATATATTATATAATATTATAAAGTGTTTGTCATTTAACACGTTTGATGTTCACTTGTTTATATGGACAAAATGCAAGGAAAATTCACGGTTCAAAACGGGGTCATTTTTTTTATAAAATTAATATTTAACTCAAGTTTTATTTTAATATCCGAATCATTTCATTTTAAAAAAACCATATCTAAATCATTTGAGTATTAAAATATTATTTATAGTTACTGTTGTCATGTGGCAATGACACGGCATTGTCACATTAATACCTTTCATTAATGAAGTTAATTATTTGCATATTATTTTTTAAAAAAATGTGAGCGACATAGATATTAGAAATAAAAAATGAATGTCCTGATAAATTTTCAAATAGATGGAGAAAAAATATGTATTTGCTCCTCTCCAATCAAAACATCTTACAAAAACGTTTAGATTTATCGAACATCGAATTCGAAAATAATGCATACGTAATATCCTACATTTTTATCGCACCTTAAAAAGAAAAAAAAACGTAACCTTTTTTTTTTCAAATAGTGTTCTTTTACGGTTGTTTGATTGTAAAATTATTGTTCTAAAGTCAACATTTATATTAATCTTTTTATTATTTATAATGATAAACACTCTCATTTTAGAATCGTGTTCGCTTAATTTTGATTTGTTAAGTTTATTTTACCTTATTTTTAAATTTTATTTCATAAAATATTGTAACTTTATTTCATAATGACTGTTCCATTAATATTTTTTTAAAAAAAAGTGCTTGCATTAACTAAAGAGCTTAGTCAAGATAAAAAAAAAATTTCTCTGACCACTTCTAAACTATCACGATTTTTCAAATCTAATTCAAACTACGAACTTCATTTTTTGGATCCCTGAACTTTTGCGATTTTTTAGTTTGATCATTCCGTCCAATTTTGTCAACTTCTCGGTTATCTTTGATTTTTTTTCTATTTGTAAAAAGTCCATTATACCCTTCCGCCCTTCCTTAAGTGTTAGTTTATTTTGATTTAAAATAATATATAATAATAAATATTAAAAATAATTAAAAAAAGGACAGGGGAGGACGACGGCTCTCCACCCCCCCCCACCTCGTCACCTGATCGCGAGCGAGCTTGCCGCGGGGTTGCGTCGACGAGCTCGCTTGCGTTGAGGCGAGCTCTTACCGGCGCGAGCTCGCTCGCGCTCAAGCGAGCTCGCTCGCGCTCAAGCGAGCTCTCGCCGACGCGAGCAAGCTCGCTCGCTCGCGCTCGGGAGAGCTCTCGCCGGTGCGAGCGAGTGAGCTCGCGCTCAGGTGAGCTCGCCGCGGGGTTGCTCCGGCGACCTCTCACCTTTTTCTTTTTTAAAAAAAATTTATATTTATTATTATATTTTTTTATGTAAGAATTGACTAACACTTAAGGTAGGGGTACAGTGGTCTTTTCACAAATAGAAAAAAATCAAAGTTAACCGAGAAGTTGACGGAATTAGACGGAAGGATCAAACATAAAAAATTGCAAAATTTTAGGGATCCAAAAAATAAAGTTCGTAATTTGAAGTTAGATATGAAAAATCGTGATAATTTATGAGTGATTAGAGGAAATAAAAAAAATTTGGACAAGCAGAAAGGCTTGCTCCCAAAAATATATGTCGGATGATTGGATTTGGCATGATTCATGAACGATTAGATCCTCGAATGATTAGTCCAACGACTATAATTAGATTGAACTCGGTCAATAATCGAGTTGGATCCACTGATCCGAACGAATTGAATGAATCGACGGGCGATTCAAATTCAATTAAAAAAAGAAAGGAGAAATTGTGTTGACACCAATATTTCAATCCCTGGTCATTGAAGCAAATTTATGATGTAGATCATCATGCTCCACTTAGCCATTTGATTAACTAGTTATTATATATGATTATTACTCATGTAACAAAAAAATTTTAAATATATTTTTAAAATGTCAAAACTTAAATATGAAAATTTAACTACATAATTAAATTTAAATATATACTATAATAGTTTAAGTTAATATTAATAGATTTAAGAAATATGAGTTCATAAATAATAATTTGAATAAATTAAATTACATAAAACTCAATTCACATTTGATTTTCTTAATTTTAATTAAAAGTTTTAAACGTATTATTGTACTTGTACATATATATAAATATATTAGTTATTGATAAATATATATTAATAAATATGATAGTTCATATATTTATATTATTTTATTATTAATCGGTTCGATCATTCTAGTTAATTGATTCGCTTTGTCCAACTTGATAAGAAGACTTATCCGATCCGAGTATTACAGTATTGAATCAAACAAATGGTCCAGGTCATTCGCCTCTACCCGACAATGTACAACCGCATAAGGTTTAATATCCTCTGCTCGTCCATATCTCCTTAACGATGGCGTCAAAGTGATTAAGAAGAGTTGGGTAGAATGATTTCAGGTGTCAAAAACATGGTGCTGACGATCTATCTCATACGATGTTAAATAGTACGCTGTCCACGTGTTAAAAATCGACTCATCATCGAACACAATAAAATTTAACATCTTCTACTCGTCCATATATATGTCCTTAACCAATAAAAGAGCCAGAGTCAAATTGAAGAGCATATATATATATATAAATAATATTATTTACTATATATTTCTATTTTTTATTATATTTATATTATATACTATATGTTCATCTAAAAATTTAGAAGAGTCAGGGCTCTTCAAAATGAACTTGGCTTTGTCCCTATCCTTAACAATAACGTCAAAGCGTCTAAGAAGAGTCGAGGTAGAATGATTTTTACTGTTTGGCACGATATAACTCATACGTCGTTAAAAAACGCATTGTTTATAATATAAGTCGATCTATCATCGAATTTAATTAATTTATTAAATTTATTTCTTGTTATGTACTTGATAAAGTCAAATGAAATTTAATAAAAAAATTTTATATCCGTAAGGATTCGACTTCAAAGAAATTATTTATTATTTTATTGATAATAATATATTTCGAAGTGATAATAGTAATCGTGGAAGAGAAAGTGACGGCAAAATTGACCATGACATGCAGCAACAGCAAAGCAATTTTGTGACAAATGTGAGGATTTTCTTTTCGTGGTACTTGAGATGAATACTTATCCGGAAAACAATTCTCCCTTCAAAATGTGGCCGGCAGAAATGCCAACCGTATGAACAATTGTGAGGGTTTAGCCTCGGGACTTTGTGTCGATAGCAATTAATTCTGACATGTGCACGTTTTTTTATGTTATACTGTGAAATAAAATTTTCCTGTACACGTCTACGTAGTATACTCTTGAATCCATCATTTAAAGTACGTCGCTCTCTCTCTCTCTCTCTCTCTCCTCTCCTCTTAAAAAAAAGAAAAGAAAAAGAGAAAAACCAAAAGGACAAACAAATAAAATCATCTACACGTTGCAATCGGAAATATGATTATAGTCGATTTGATTGTCTATCTATCCATTTCGAATCTGAAATTGCACTCAAAATTTAGTTATCAACAAAGGCTCTCAACAAAACTGTTCATAGTGAGTTAAAAGAACTTATGATTTTACACGTGTTACTCTTACGAGAGAAAATAAATGCACTTGAAGAACACAACGGATTGTTCGACGGATTAGATTTGTGTCAATCAAATAATATGAATTAATAAAATAAATAAATAAGTTAAAAGTATTATTATAATATTATTAACATGTAATATTTTATTTAGAAAGAATATGAGATATAATATAATAAAGTAACATAAAACAATTCAGATCAAATAATATAATAATAAATTAAATCATCAATCAAATTTTTTGCTAAATAAAAAAATCTTCTAAGATAATTATAAATACATAAAAATATCAATAAAACTATATGTATATATGATGGGGAAGACATTCAAACATGAATTTCAAGCAAATATAAATATTATATATATATATAATATGCTTAAAAAATTTTACTTTTTTTAATTTTTTTTATGTTTTATAATTTGATTCGATCGAGTTGATTAAATTCGTGGAGTCCATCGGTTGGAATCCAAATTTTGAACAATTGATGAACTATTTTATTAAAAAAATTAATTTTTTATATTTTACAATTTGATTCGATCGAGTCGGTTAAATTCGTAGAGTCCATCGGTTGGAATCCGAATTTTGAACAATTCATGAACTATTTTAATGCTCAAAATATCAATATGATCTGATCGACCGGATGAACCTAATTTTGTAACACTAACTTAAACATTAAATGATTTCTTTTGTGGTTGCAATTTGCAAAAAGTTTGCTTTTTTTCTTTTCTGGCTCGGGAGGGTGATATTTGTCCTCCCATGATGGCTACTTCTTATTCGCATAAGGGCCAAAAAAAAAAAGAGTTATTGTGGATGATGGTTAACAAGAATCAAGATGCCTTCTCAAAGCTAAAGTTGAAGTATTCTCATTCAAAAATTAATACGTCATTATTCTTTCAACGTAAGAATGACACATTTTTTCGCTCATAAATTTAACTCGAATTTTCTTATAGACATTTTATTATTATTATTATTATTATTATTATTATTATTATTAATTTCTGTCTCATCCCAAACCTGGAACTCTCCAGAACCCACGTGTCTCTTCATTTGATATTTTCCAAGGCCTTATGCCAGTGCCGTCCCTCCAAAAGCATTTATTTGCGCCATAATAAAAGAAATAAATAATAATAATTTAAAGCCCCTGCTCCAACTGTTTCATTGATATATTAAACCCCTCCGCGAAGTGCGAACTCCCCCCATCACACAGAAGGCGAAGCTGCAGGAAGGGAGAAGAGAAGAAAGGAAACAAGCGTCTGTTGCTCCCGCGGCATTAATGGCGTTGCCGGAGAAGGGGGTCGTGCTGCTGGACCTCTGGGTGAGCCCCTTCGGGCAGCGCTGCCGCATCGCGCTGGCGGAGAAGGGGGTGGAGTACGAGTACAGGGAGGAGAACCTGGCGGACAAGAGCCCCACGCTGCTGCAGGCGAACCCCGTCCACAAGAAGATCCCTACGCTCATCCACGACGGCAAGCCCGTCTGCGAGTCCCTCAACATCGTGCAGTACGTCGACGAGGCGTGGCCCGGGGAGCACCCGCTGCTGCCGGCCGACCCCTACGAGCGCGCCCAGGCGCGTTTCTGGGCCGACTACGTCGACAAGAAGGTAACCTGCGCGCGACCCGTTCGATCGTCGTCCGCATATAGCTGAAACCTTTTGACTGATCGGTGTCTCTGATGTCGCCGCCAGATATACGAATCTGGAACGAAGCTGTGGAAGCAGAAGGGAGAGGCGCTGGAGGAGGCCAAGAAGGAGTTCACCGAGATCCTGAAGGTTCTGGAGGGCGCTCTCGGCGGCAAGAAGTACTTCGGCGGGGAGGTCTTCGGGCTCGTCGACGTGGCGCTTGTGCCGTACGTGTCCTGGTTCTACAGCTACGAGACGTGCGCGGGCTTCAGCGTCGAGGCGGCGGCCCCGAAGCTGGTGGCGTGGGGGAAGCGGTGCATGGAGAGGGAGAGCGTGTCCAAGACTCTCTACGACCCCAAGAAGGTCTACGAGTTCGTCTGCCACTTGCGGAAGAGGTTTGGGATCGAGTAGAGAGTGGAAGGGCCTGTTCGTGGAGTCTTAGTTAGTTAGTTCATGTATGTTTGATGAAATATTCCTGGTTTTGCTGCTTCGTTGCAGCCGCTTTCGTTGATGTCTAAACTCCTTCCGAGTACGAAATAAAATCGCCATGGCGTGCTATCAGCACTACTGTTCTTCGCTACTATTGAGCATCCAAATTTTTCTGTTTTCATTCCAGATCGTAGCAGAAGGATGACTTCGATCGCGTTTCAGACACCATATTGGAACTCTCTCTCTCTCTCTCTCTCTCTCTCTCTCTCTTCTCTCTCTCTCTCTCTCTCTCTCTCTCTCTCTCTCTCTCTCTCTCTCTCTCTCTCTCTCTCTCTCTCACACACACACACACACACACACACACCATTAATTATCGATATCGTGATCTCGCCTCCCCTTTATTCTGGTGACCCTTTTCGAAGTGGTCGCGGAGCAACAAAGATATTTTTTAATATAAACTAATTAAAGTAATATATTTATTCATAAATATTATATTATATATAATTTAATTAAACATTAATCATTAATATTTTATTCATAGTTTCAAATATAATAGATAAATTTTTTTATATCATGTGAAATAAAGTATGATATATTTTCTTAAAAAAATACTAAATTAATAATATATAATAGTTGATCTTAATGAACTATAATATTTATTAAAATACAATATAATTTTGAGATTCATAATAAAATTTAATATATAATTCTTAAAATTTTGAAAGATAATATAGTATTAGATTCATAGCATAATATTAAATTATTAGAAAATATTAAAGTTTATAAAAGTGAGACTAATATATATAATATTTATAAATAAAATAGTTAAATAATTTTTTCAAGTTTACTTTTAATGTTTATTCAAATAAATAAAGTTATAGTAATATCATAGAATTAGAAGATCGTTCTAAACTTAAAATCCGATTATAAATTCGATATACATCCTATGTTTAGATCCTTCGAATAGGATTGAAATCATTTTTAATTCGAAGAATCATAAAATCGTAAGATCTTACTATTCAGTCCGGGTCCTAACAATTATAGTCGCCTCTCCTTGTTTTTCTTTTCCGGTGGTGACATTATAAACAAATTTGATGCCCCTGGTAAATAGCGCCTTTCTTTCCTTTAATATATGATAATATTAACAAAATAATTAAATTAAATTAAATTAAATGAGAAACCAAAATGTAATACAAATATGTGAATTCTTTTCAAGTGAAATCAAAATTTTAGCCACATTTTATGATAGAACAATTAATTTCACAATAATATTATTTTAATGCATATAATTATTACGAAAAAAGCGATTCCTACATATGTAATTAACTTAAATATTAAAAAAAACAAGCCTTTACGTGCTGGCCCGAACCTAAAAAAAGAATAAACTATAATGCAGTACAATGCTTTTTTATATTAAAATTATCATACTAGTTTTTTAGTTGTGAAAATTTATAAATTTTCCAACACGTCATTTTGGTCATCAGCAATCTCGTAAGCTTAGGCACTATTTGAACTTTTTAATAGCCAATAGCGTTTCAAAACACTATTATAAGTATTTGATAAATTTTTTTAAAAAAAATCATTTAGAGATTTAAAAATAAACTACAATCTTGCCTCACTAACTCAGAGAGTATAAAATAACAGTTTGATATTGTATGCTTATTACATTCTCATTCTTTTTAAAATAAGAGTTTTATTTAATTATTAAACAAAATCGAAGCAATATTTTTTTTCAAAATATTACTATCTAAAATAGAACATTATAAATTAATTATTATTATAAGGATGTGTATAAGAATCGTCGTAAATTATATATTATGTTTATTTTTATCATTATATACAATATACAAATTTATTTATGAAACAAGTTTTATTAAATTAATAAATAAATCATTATTCGGTATCCACTAATAGTTAGCAACTAGTATCTAATAAATCATTATGCTCTAATTGAATCTCTAACTTTATCAAACAAGATCTCACAATAAAGATCAACCGTGAGAGTTATGATTCACATTGTGAGTGTAATGTACAAATTCATCAAACTCGTATCATAATGTCGATACTATTTAGACCATCAAACATGATTAATTACCTTACATAAATTAGATATTTTAAATAAAAAAATCATTAGAATAATTCGATAATAAAACAAATAGTTGTTGGAACTTTGAATGCGGACATGATTAACTCCTACTCACGAGGAACTGTCTTATCTAAGGCCCCCCAACTTCAAATGGCATAAGTACAAGTTGGTCCATGGGTGGACTTGAGTGTTTGTCGGGTCACTCGGATTGATTCTATTTTTTTACTTAATTAATTCAATTTACACCCTAAACTTCAATTTGGTAATCTATTTTTTACTTAAGATCTCAAGTTTTTATTTTAAATTACCAATCAAAAAGTAAATGTTGAATTCTCAATCTCTATTAACAGTAACGATTATGTGCATTAGTCACATGATGAAGTCTCGATTAATCTTTAATGCCAATGACGAGGGCTGTGAGCCCTATCATTAACTTGAGTTCGCATAATTTAATTTTATAGTGAAATATAAGAATAGGTAAATTTAGAAAAAAACAAATATGTATTTTCTACCGATAAAAAAATGGGACGTGTCACTATAACTTATCTTAATTTTTTATTAGTGTGTTAACTACTAATAATATTGATTTATTAGAAATCAAATTTTATTTTCATTTCGAAATCAAATTTATTCTATAATAAATAATGCATCTAAATCATACTTTCATTTTTAACGATTCTTGCATTATTTTTTTTTATTTTAGATAACTAATAATTCCGAAACTAACTTTTCTCATAAATATATGAATTATTATTATGTATTTATTGATTAGTTATAAAATTTTATTAGAACTTTAAAAAATAATATTGTATCTTGATATTATGTTATATTTTTCACTTTGATATATAGAGTCGGCCTTGATAAATATATGATTTTTTATTTATTTATTGATTAGTTATAAAATTTTATTAGAACTTAAAAAGATAATATTATATTTTGATCTTATGATATATTTTCACTTTGACATTTAGAGTCAGTTCCTACTAATTTTTAATGATGAGATTATCAATGAAAATTTTTATTGATGAGATTATCAATGAAAATTTTTACGTGTAGAAGAACTTAAATTCGAGATCTTGATTAATCTCAATCTTGGTTTATAAGTTTATTTTTTGTGTATATAAATATAATCATTCGAAGTTTTCCTATACGGAAGTAATAAATCAGATTAGTTGGGAGTTGGTGAGGCAGTGTTGCAGACAAAATGAGAAATATAGATCAAGTTAAATAGAGCCGCACCCAATAAATGAACCGGGCCAACTTGAAAATTTTCCCTTTTTTTTTCCAAGTGTACCCAACAATAATTCATGACTGAGTTGGATCTATTTTTTTTATCAAAGTGATCAAATAGAGTGATAAACATTTATTACCACTTAGCTAATTTATGACTTCTGAATATAATAAATTTCAAATTTGAAAACTTGGTAAATGAGAATAAATTATTTACTATTCGACCTTCTGATTAGGGTGAGCAAATTTCGGTTGCGATTCCGTCCCAATTTACTCAAGATTTTCTTTTAGAAAATATTGTCTCGGCATAACAAAAATAAAAAAATACTCGATTATTCTGGTTTAATAAAAAAAATTAAAAATACATATAATAATATAAACATGTTAATTATTAACTAAATTACATATATAATAATGTATTATAATACATATTTAGGATATACATTATTAAAATATAGTATTTTAATGAAAATAAAAATAAATATAATATTTTAAATAAATTTAATATTAATATAATATGTATTATTGTGTCGGGACATGATTCAAATTTTCACAATCTGAATTCGATCTCGACCCAATCCCCAATTGGGTCTCAAGAAATGAAACTTGTCTCAATTCAATCCGATTATCTACCTGGTAAAAAAATTAAAATTTTTGAATCGATGCAGGTCAAAATGAATGGGTTGTTCCAACTCATGCTCACCCCTACTTCTGTTATCCATTTTACCTTTTACTTTACATTATGTCAAATAAAAATGTTTCTCCTCGTCATCTACTACTATTCTCCATGGTTAGTTAAACCATTTAATTATATTTTTTATTTAAGTTATATATGAATAAGGTGGAATAGCTAAGTTCTTTAAACATCACATTTTTCATTCAATGGAACGAGAAGAAATAAATAATTTTATACCAAATTAACACTTCTTTTATTACCAAATGAAATAATTTCTCTCGTTGCAAAATTAAATCTCTTTACCCTTCTATCTCTTTCACATTGATAAATTATCTTTTTTTTTCTCCTATGAATATATATATATATATATATATATATATATATATATCATCTTTTTTAGTTTTTAAACTAGATGAATAAAATAGTTCAAAAAACAAAAAAAAATAAAAGAGAAAAATAAATTAAGTTGTAAAATAATAAAAATTTATTACTCATTATATATTATAAATAATAAAGTGTAAAATTAACTTTTTAAATAAAACTTCCATTCTTTATACTATCATTTTTTTTACGATGCAAACAGGGACTTTCTATCCACCATCCCATTTCTCACTACACTACTCCATTCCACCCCTACATTAGTTAATTGCCAATTCTTAAGTAGAAAAAAAATGTTTTGCACACCCTTATTTAATATCTTCATTATACAGAGTAATCAAAATATAATCATGGCATGGGTGACTTATGTAATCTTAATAACCACCTCATTAATACTGACAAAGAAGGTGACTTTATAGATTATCAATTGCTTGAAATGTATTTTGATAAAAAAATATTAATTCAATCAATTTTTTTTACTTTTGAATTTTTATTAATAAATAAATATTATTCAACTTCATCTTCTTTATTATTTAATCTTTTTACTAATAATTAATACATTTGTCTCATCTTATGTTCAGTTTTTTATTTTTTGTTTCATTCATTGAGAGTACTATGGGATGAAAATTTAAAATACATTTTTAAGAATATTTTGGTGATTTGTGCTTTATCTATTTTAATTACTATTTACAATACCTAATGGTAATATACGTAAGATGTGATCTAAATTATCAGTTAATTAAATTGATAATAGACCAAACGACTACTTAAGATTTTGTCATCATAAATCACTTCTTGGAATATAATCCAACGAACTTTCAGGTTTTTTTTTTCAATTTATTACCTTGTTTCTAATATTTGTTCCCTCTTATTCATCTTCGCTTGTTGTGTTCCTATATTTAAATGCTTCTAAATGGGTGTGAGACCTAGTGGTTGATGAAAGAGGAGTGCCTGAATTCTTTTAAGGGGTCATTGACTAGTTTTAATGTAATTAATTGCTCTTAGACATTTAAATTAAAATAATTACGATATATTTTTTTAATTAGAACTTTTTTCAATTAAATTTTGATTAGGAAAGTATTTTTTCTCTAATTCTTGTTTGTTTGTTAATATTACAATACAATATCATGTGTTATTGTATTCGTTTAACTGAAAATATTTTCGAGGAAATACTTTTCTAATCATGGAAATATTTTTCAAGAAATACTTCAAGATACTCTTTCTTAATAAAAGTACTTCTTGAAAAAATATTTTCATTTAAACAAATACAACAATACTTGATACTACATTGTAATAGTAACATACAAACAAGAATAAGAGAAAAAATCAGATAAAAAATAAAGTTTTTGTAATCAATATGTAATTGAAAATATGATCATAATTAAATAAAGGATCATAACTATGTCCATGTTCTTCATTTTTTTGGTCTAGTTCTATCTGTGTCCCATAGTCATTAGCATCCGACTAATTCAATATTCAGGTGAGAGCGATATGGATAAACTCTGGCCAAAACGATGACTCTAAGAATCGAACATAAAGCTACTAACACTATACAATCTCGCTATCCAATTATTGTCAATCATCCTTAGTTTTCATTGTTCAAATCATATCTCACCTTTAGCATTCTATACAGTTTTTGACGGCATTCTTAGTGGTGTTTCTTATAGCATCATCCTTTCTCCTAAACTTGTCCTCCACTCAACTTGCAACTATAATCTCTTTGCTTTAGAGTGGACATACCAACTTCTTTTGGGTACCCACTCAGAATTCACGATGTTTAGAATTATTAACCTCTAACTAATTCGAAATCAAAATAAAAAAATGATATTCCTCTGATCAAAGTGATGGTTTTAAAAAAACAAATATAAATTTATTAGCATCCGTCAAATCACCTGAGATATAACTGTACTAATTAATTGTGCCAATCGATCTTAGTTTGTTATATCAACTTCTTTAGACAATATCTCTCCCTCTTCATCATCATGGATTCCTTTAAAACTCTCCCGGAGCTAATCAGCCTGTTGAAATCATTTAATATAAGGTGTAAAACCGAGATTACAATTGAGACTTTTATATGGGTGAAATTTATCCTCTAATAGCCTTTTGAATTTGGAGCTCATCAAATAGAAAAAATATAATATTGATAGGAAAATGTAATCCTTATTCAAAGGGAAAAGTAATATTAATAGAGTTGATACACTTTATAATGATATCAGTTTATATTTATAAATTCATTGCATCAGTAAACTAAAGTCTAAGCACTTCGACGTGACCCCTATTTTAAGTTTGAGATATGATTCAACGTTAACTAGTAAAGGATTCTATGTTCGGTCATAATCAATCAAAGGGCCAAGCATATAACCAGGAAAGTGAAATGACACCTAATTTAATTTTTAACTTAAGTTAAAGTATTTTCGTTTTCTAACAAAATAGATTTTACTAATTTAATTTTTTTAAAAAAAAAATATTTCAAAATTAATGATAATGTTATGCGCATCGATTATATGTTAAAATCTCGACTCAACATTAAACTTGATTAATTTGATAACATCCTTAGTAATATGTAAGGTTTATGATTATGTCTGATTATGACGTGTGAAATTAATGATTTATGATTATGTCTGATTATGACGCGCGAGACTTTTAAAGAAAATTTGTTACCTTAGCAAATGTTTAAAAAGGAGAAAATCCTGTTCGCTCCACCCCACATGTTTTTCTAAAGATCAAAACTAAAACTATGTCACGAGGGTCGGCATGTCATTGCACACGTAGCAGCAGCAGCTCATCTTGGCGTGTGGTGGAGGAGGAGGAGGACCATCGTACGTTGCCTTCTGTTCTGCCGGCTACCACCACCGCCTTTATAATTAACCCGTCGCCGGTGTGCACCTTCCATCTCGCTCTTTCTTCTCCTTCCTCCTCCTCCTCTTCTTCTTCTTCTTCTTTAGTGGAGGTCAGTTGCAGAGCTCCCCGGCCATGGCGGAGGAGGAGAAGGGCGTCCCCGTCCTGCTGTCGTTCTGGTGCAGTCCGTACGCGCACAAGGTGCAGGTCGCGTTGGAGGAGAAAGGGGTGGCGTACGAGTACAAGGAGGAGGACGTCGTCTTCGTGAAGAGCCCCCTGCTCCTGCAGTCCAACCCCGTCTACGGCAAGGTGCCGGTGCTGCTCCACGGAGGCAAGGCCGTGTGCGAGTCCGCCATCATCCTGCACTACCTGGACGAAGCTTGGAGCGACGTCCCGGCGCTGCTTCCCGGCGAACCTTACCAGCGCGCCAACGCCAGGTTCTGGGCTGACTTCGTCGACAAGAAGGTGAGCTTTATTTACTTATTTATTTATTCATTTTTTTGTCTTGTATTATTTTACGTGGATATATGTAGACCAATCAATTAACTTGACATCTTATTTATTTCTTTTTTATCACCAAAGAGGTGCAAAATAATAAATAAATAAATAAAAATAATATAGAGGTGTGTAATTTATGCTTGTTTTTTTTTCTGATTAAGAATAAAAAGTTCCTTTTTCTTAAAAAGAAATATAAAAAAAACTTTATGTGCATATCCATTATGGGATGTGCATCCCAAACTTTCAAAAATAATGAAAAAAATAAAAATATAGTTAATTGGCGAGGAAATTGTTGTTAAAATTTTTGAATTTAAAATTGTTTTTTTTTAAATAACTGAGAGAAAAGATGTTGTGCATCTTTTCAGTACCAATTGAATTTGCAGGGCTGACCTAAAAGTCAATCTCTCTCTCGAATAAACACATCGAATATATTATCAAGGGATATAAAAAGAAATATTTCTTTTATATTGATGAACAACTAAGATATAATGTCCATGGAACTTATTTAGGTCACGTGTTCGAAAAATTCGAACAAGCATCTAGAAGGTAAACGTTTGCCTATTTTTATTTTTAACTTTGAATTTGACTTTGAGATTTGCACATTGCAAGAGTTAAATATAAGAAATCTATCATGATGAAAATAAAAATATTTAATATTTAAAATAAGGCCAAAGGATTAATAAGTTATGGTCCTCACATCTATATCTTGAACTATTGCCACTGGTGTCCACATCACCATTTAATTAGGTTAGGCTGACTCCAATATATTATACATATGTATAAAGTAAAAGAAATCAATTACCAGTTGGACAATTAACGAAATAATTTAATAAAATAAAATCAATTATCATCATTTATTATGTAAATATTATAATATATTTTATCATAAACTCAAATTATAACGGTCGAACGAGTACGACAATTACGCTCGTCGAAAATTTTAATATTAAAGTATTAATCTTTTCATCATTATTTTATTAGATAATATTATAATATATTTTATTATAAATTTAAATTACAACGGTTTTCACGAACACTGACAATATCGAAAGTTTTAATATTGAAGTATTTAATATTTCCATCATTATTTTATTATATAATATTATAATATATTTTATTATAAATATAAATTTCGCTGCCTCCGATCATCAGAAATATTAATATTAAAATATTAAACTTTTCATCATTATTTTATTATATAATATTATAATATATTTTATTATAAATTTATATTTTGACGATCGCAGCCGTTGAAGCTAATCCGTGGAAAATAAGCATTGATGCACTCTATTAAAAAATTTATGAGACATTCTAATTGATGAATCGTATGTGTTCATTGATTTCCAATTTTTTTATTTATTTTTAATATATTTGTGATGTCTTTTTGTAATAGGAAACAAATATTATTGATATTAATAATTTGATAATTACGTCACAACTATATATGCTTATATTATTATTATTAGTATAAAAAATAAATAAATAGGTTTAGTATTATAAATTTATAATGCTGCTGGTGCAGTTTGGTGATTGGGGAGTGAAGGTGTGGAAGAGCAACGGCACGGCGCAGGCGGAAGCGGCGACGGAGCTGATAGGGGCACTGAAGCAGCTGGAGGGGGAGCTCGGGGAGAAGCCCTACTTCGGCGGCGAGGCCTTCGGCTACGTCGACGCGAGCGTCATCGGCTTCAGCACCTGGATGCAGGTGCTGGGGAGGGTGGGCGGGTTCAGCATGGGGAAGGAGTGCCCCCAGCTGCAGGCGTGGACCGACCGCTGCATGCAGAGGGACAGCGTCTCCAAGGTCCTCCCGCCGGCCGACAAGGTCCTTGAGTTCGCCGTCGCCGTCCGGAAAAAATTGGGCCTCGAGCAGTGATCGATGACCACTTCCTAAGTGTCCTTCGTCTCTTGTGGTTATGGATCGTTTCGTTCGGACATGATCTACGTATAATTTAATTGCATGGATGATGATAATTACATTATGCAATGAAGTGTATTGTCGTGTATTCTTCGCACTGTGAAATATTGAAATAAGTGTGTTATCGAGTATTTATTTATGGATTGGTTGGATCATAAATCTTTTTTTTTTTTACTCTTTTGCATTATTTGATATAAAAATATCTACTTTTATATTCATTTTCATGAAATAATCTTTTCTTTAAAGATATTAGTCCTATTAATTAGTTGAATTATTTTATTTTAAAACATTTCTAGATCTGGATGCTCCAATACTGATTATAAATGGTCGAAGTTAGAGTTTTCCTCCATTTTCATTTGTAGGGAGAATATTATTAATTTTACTAACATGCAATATTTGAAATGCCTAGATAATCCGATTTAAAATTTAAGATTTGTTATCATTGGATTCATCTGTGTTGTGCTAACAAAATTATACATCAGAAATAAATTTGAGACTTATCCTCCGGTCTCATGTAGTAAAATAAAATAGTTACGTGAGGCGGAGCAATTGAAATAGAAAGATGAACTTTAAGAATTTAAATCTTATTTCTTGCTGCAGTCGTTTCATGCAACGGACGTCCGGAATCACAACGGAACGGACGCTACACTATCGGGCGACAACTACCCAAATCTGGCGCCCCAAGTGTAAAATGGCACGAAGGGCTCGAAGATCGATTTGATCTTCATCTCCATTACTGCCACCATAAAACTCGGGTATTTTGTAATCCCTCTTAGTCAAGAAGTCCACTTTTTATTCAATTAAGGCTCATAAATCTTTATTGCTCTTTCTCTCACTTCTTCTCCACTTTTGTTTGGTTATACTCCTGCTCCACGTTTTGGCTCGGCCAAAGAGTGGTGGAGAAGGCCTTGCAGGTGTAGAGGGCACGAAGAACATACATGAAGACGAGGAGGAACACTTAGGGCATGGATATTCGAAGCAATCAATAAAAAATTGTCAAAAGGTGTGTTTTCGAAATTTAGGTCATGAAAATAATTTTCCTGTGAGATTTGCATATTTTTAAGGATCTTATTAGGATTGTGATTTATACTAGTTGGGTAGAACTCATGTTTTAAGATTCTATAACATGATCATGATTTTATTTGGTTGTCAAATGACTATTTTGGATGCCTTTTAGATGATTTGTCTCCAATAGTTTTTGTTAGGATGTAGATTCATGCTCACATGATTTTTAAGCCAATTTTAAGCATATTTTTTACTAGGAAATGATTATGTAATTATAGACAAAAACCTGATTTAGGATGATTTGAAGGATTATTATGAGTTTGTTTATAATTAATTGAGAATGAGACTTTTGCATGCAAAATTATATGATAAATTGAATAAAATATGTAAGATTTACCCTCTGAATCATGTTATAGATTGGGAAAAAGTTTGTATCCGCTTAGACAAAAAATGATTGAAAATCTAATGATTTCATAATTATTTACGTTTCTGTTGATTGAAACGGCAGATAGATCTTTAGATCTAACGTTCGATTTTTCCTTGATAGAAGTAGCAACTACTACATTGGATGTTCAATCTAAGGAGCGGGCCCCGACATGCAAAGTCGAGACTCACATATGACTAGATGAACGACTGTGAACCCTCACAGATTGATCGAAAGTCATGAATTGAATCGACTCAGATGAATCAGATGATTGGTCAAAGTTTCGAAAAACTCATGGCCGAGAGTTCATTGTGTTGATCCAAGTGATATCACACAACCGCTCGACCTATCAGGCTCCAAAATAAAAACAAGCTTTGAATGATTGACTGATGAACCTAGAATGGGCAATTGTCTTACCCAACAAATGACCGATGCAATCATGATTGACCGGACGTCCGCCTTACCCAGCGGACTATAGAGGTGGCACCCTCACCCATTTGGGGAGGGGTCTATAGTCCTTGTGCCGACCCTACCCTTCCTCGACCCCGATCCCCGACACGAGGCCGCTTCAACCCTGATCCCCGATCCCTCGGATACCTTGATCACCGATGGGGCCCCGAATTTCCTACAATGCTGAACTAAGAGATGGAAGAACAAAAAAATATGACGATCAACAGAACGGAAGAGGTGACAAGGTCATGGGGAGCAACGTGACGTAGGGGCGCATGATGTTCTCTCTATCTTCAGTGTCGATGGGGACCGAAGACGATAGCCACGACAGAGCAAAGAAGGGCTGCGGTGAACGATGCGGAGTGGGAGGAGGCCGGGACTGGGAGTCGGAGCGTCAATGACATCAGCGAGGTTGATGAGAGGGACGATCGTGACAAAGACGATGAGGCCAGCAAAAGAGATGACCGCGATGAGGACGGTGAGGAACTTGGAATCCATTCTATGAGATGTTCACTGTGGTGACCAAAACAATGGAGAGGTCAACGTGATTGGGTTCTGAAGACGGAGATGGAAATCGAAATAGAGGGTGAGATTGCATTTTGTCGGAGGTAGGAGAGACGAAAAATAGGAAGAAACCACTGACGATGTGATAAAAAATAATAAAGGAAAAAATACAAATGAAGATCCGACGATATTGTTGGAGATCCGAGATTCGATGATGTTGTCATTCCGATGATGGACGAAGGCTCAAGCAACACTCCAACAGGGGGGCTATGAAGCTCGATGTCCTAGAGCCTAGATGGTTGGACGATTGGACTTCTGGCTTTTGTCAATGTGATTAGGGTTGTAGAATTTAATCTATTTTTGGCTTGGGCTGCCATCTCATCTTACCCTTTTCCCATTGGCCCGAAATCCATAAGAAATGCATGGGATGGGGCATTTGATTCTATTTCTACCCCTCCAAAAGCCGCAGCCTCCCAGGTGGTGCATTGGCTCACTAAAAATAGTTATACAATGATTTGACGATTCAAATTAACATACTAATATATTGAATATTTATTTGGGGATCGGGACCCAATGGGGAGGGGGTTCATTTTTCACCCGTCTCCATCCTTGTGGGGAGGCAATTCCTCGCAAACGGGGACTCGAGTGGAGATCCTCGACCTTCAAGGATTTCTATCGCCTTTAGTGGATAGTCGACAAAACCAAATGAAATGGGTGTTTGCCTTAACCAATGGACGACCTGCAAACCTTGATGAATCGAGCGTGTGCCCTACCCAACGAATGACTGATGGATCCTGACAAATTTGTCTCATCTACATTTATGAACTAGTTTTTGAATGATTTATATATTTCCAATATTTTGTTTCTTTTATGTCAACTGATATATGAGAATTGCAAGGTATGTTTCATGCCCATCATAATAGGTTTAGTATGTATGCACAATTACTGCACGGGTTGTTGAATTATTGTATTAATGTCGCTTCTAAGCAAACAAAGAACCTATGTAGATGAGACTCAAGAAACCATCATAAAATATACAATGTAGAAATTGGTGTTGTGAAATAGATATTTGTTTCAAATTGATGTTCATGTTGGAGAATATTTGTATCAAATTTTAGTTTCTATATGCGACTCTGATTATAAGGTTCATGTTCAATTATAAGTTTCTGCACTTTGTTGTTCATCATGAGACATGAATAACAAGTCATCGGATTATTAGATATTTTGATAATTTTGAACCGTTAAGAAAAAATGTTGTTGTGACTAGTGAAATAATGAACTTCCAAGCAACAATGAATGTGCAAACAATCAACATTGGAACCCCCTTGCCCTCCCCCCCAAGACACCATGAGAACCCTCATCCTCTAGGATGTCTAATGCCGCATCTGCCACACAAACATTCAACATCAATGGTTGAGGAGCATGATAGTGTTGAGAAGTCGATGGTCACTTCCAATAATGATGAAAATGGACAAGTCTGAACATCTCACGTAGGCATAGAACCAAGAAGCCATTATGGTAGGGACATAGACCTTATGCAAGATCAATTCTTATGAAATATAATTATAAAAACTAAGATGCTAACATAACTGATCAATACTCTAGAATATATGATATAAGCACATTCAAAATCATAATCCATGAGATCTATGAAATAAGAACATTCAAAATCATAAGCATTCTACTTGTCACGTGAATATTCTTCTAGTCAAGTAAGTTCTTCTAGCCAAATAAGTTTTTCTAGTCAAGTAAGTTTATAAAATGCACCAACCATTCTACTTGTCACATAAACATGAGTAACATGGCTACAACACCAACTACTACAATAAGAAGTTTACAAAAAATGCCAATAAAATTCCTATTAGCCCTAACTTCGTCTTCAATTTTGTCCCTATTATTCATAGTTTTATCTTCAATAACATTCACGACTTTCAATCTATCAATCTCGCGTAATAACTCATTAATCACTTGAGTAGATCGTTCTTCAAAATATGGATCCATGCATTCGAAATATGTGCACGATCAATGTTGATGCATAATAAAATGACATTTAGATGCACGCAGGTTAATTGCAATGTAATAAAAATATATCCACATGTTTAATTAAACACTTACCCTATAAAATTAACATCCATAAAATTTACGACTAGTGTTCTGTTCAGTCCAAGATGTTTGCACTACCGCTTCTCGTTGGCAATAACATTTGAGAGTTTTCATCTTGTACATCCACAAACTACACATTGTGAAATGAACTAACATATGTTATCATTATTTCGATTGCAAGCATAAAACGTAAATTTCATTATTTCGATTGGATGACCCTAAACAAAATTAACACTATCTTACATAAGCATCATGATTATCTTACATAATGCTCACGGTTTACATAATGCTAACAAGATTATAGAATGTTTACATAATGCTCACAATTTGCATAATGCTTCTATAATGTTAACAAAATTATAAAATGCTTGCATAATGCTCATAGTTTACATAATGCTCATAGTTTAACAAAATTAACACAGTGTTACATAAGTTGTTCTTCTATAATGCTAACATAATGACAAGAAATGAAAGAGGAAAAGGGGCGAATATGTTGACCTAGGGCATACCACAAATAAAAGAAACACTAGAGGCTTGAGCAGCAACACCATAGCTCGCGAAGGGAGTGCCATCATCAATGAAGGTTGAGAAACACCGTCAGAATTGGAACGAGATTGGAGCGAAGGAGATCGGAGCAGAGGTCCTTCATTGTAAAGAATGGAACATAATTTTGAGAAATAGAGGTCAAAACGAAATAACTGAAAAAGAAGATAAAACAAATTAGACAAATGATAGGAAAAAGGGGGTGAATATGTTGATCTAGTGCATGCCGCAAAAAGAAGAAACCCTAGAGATCATAGCGAAGCAATTGCAATGACACCGGAACTCGCGAAGGGGACGCCAATGTCAGCGAAGGTCGAGAAGCGCCACCAAATTCAGAAAGTGGTTCGCACATAGAAATAGGGTTGAGCACTCTCCGAGATAGAGTTGATGCAATTTTTAGAACTATATTAGTTTATATTTATAAATTGATTGTCCCAGTAAAGTCAAAGCAAGTGGATGTGACCCATATTTTAAGTTAAACTATAATTCAAACGTTAGTACTATTTTCCGTCACAATCAATCAAGCGTCAAAGTGAAATGACACCTAATTTAATTTAACTCAAGTTAAAATGGTTTTTTTCTAAATAAAAATAGATGTTACTACTAATTTATTTTTTAAAAAAATATTACATAATAAATAACAATGTTATATTGTCATATACTACACCTATGTTTATTTATATAAATAAAAAGACATAATTTTGACTCTTATTAAAGTAAAATATTCCGATTTGAATAGAAACTAAGGCCTGTTTCATTTAGGTATAAATATAAGAATATGGTGTTATTCTTTATTATTCTTTCAAATAAGATAGTTAAACTTTTAAAAAGGTAAAGGATAAAGTTGGTATTTAATAAAAAAATTTATTCCTTTAAATAGTGTGTTATATAGAGATAAATTATTTTACCAAAAAATGAAATAAGATTTATTTTTTGCACAAACTTTCAAAAATTCTTAATCTATCATAATAATCATGCTTATTCTAAGAATTATTATCCACCGGCCACACACCGCCTAAGGTGCCCGTTGGATGGAGATTAAAAATGCATGAGATTAATCGTTTTTCCAAATTTGCATCGGATTATCTGCATTCTTCTAAACGATCAAAACGAAAACATGTCACGCGGGGTTGGCGGGTCTTTGCACACGCAGCACCAGCAGCTCATCTTGGCGTGTAATGGAGGTACGAGGAGGAGGACTGGGAGCACCAACGTACGTTGCGTTCTGTTCTGCCGGCTACCAGCAGCGCCTTTATAACCCGTCGCCGTTGTGCCCCTTCCATCTCCTTCTTCTTCTTCTTCTTCTTCTTCTTCTTTAGTAGTGGCCGGTGCAGAGCTCTCCGGCCTTGGCGGCGGAGGAGGAGAGGGGCGTTCCCGTCCTGCTGTCTCTCTGGTGCAGCCCGTACGCGCACAAGGTGCAGATCGCGTTGGAGGCGAAAGGGGTGGCGTACGAGTACAAGGAGGTGGACACCTTCGTGAAGAGCCCCCTGCTCCTGCATTCAAACCCCGTCTACGGCAAGGTGCCGGTGCTGCTCCACGGCGGCAAGGCCCTGTGCGAGTCTGCCATCATCCTCCACTACCTGGACGAAGCTTGGAGCCACGCCCCGGCGCTGCTTCCCCGGCGACCCTTACCAGCGCGCCAACGCCAGGTTCTGGGCCGACTTCGTCGACAAAAAGGTGAGCTTTATGCAATCGGGAAACATAACAATTTGGAGTCCGCAGTGCTGTATGCATCGACTTATTGTTAGGATGATTTTTAGTTATCCAATAAGTCTATCGATTTACTATATGCTGTATCTTACCCTTTTTTTTTATCTTTGTTTATTATAGGTCAATCGGGAAACATAACAATCTACATAATTCTTTTTTTTTTCGTCCAGACCTACACAATTTAAATGTTCAAATGGAAACGATACGAGTAAATTATGAACAAATTCAAATATAATTACTAACATTTAGGGATCTCATAATTGAATTTGATGATGTCCACTTACGCGGACTGCATGTCATAGTAAAAAATTTTCACCTTAGTTGTTTAATTTCTATGCACTAAAAACCTAATCTCATGCAATGTTATTAAACCTATATGATAAAACGTGAATTTAGATCAAAATAAAATGATAGAACGTCATGTCATGGATGAGTGTCACAAAATAAAATAAGAGGATAATGATTTATTTGAAAATTAATATATTTGAAATAAGAGAATAATTAATTATTAGCGATTCAAGATGAAGAGTAAATTATAATTCAAAGAGTAAAATTAAATAATCTTTTGTTGCCAAAATTTAAAGCAATGGTAAAAGGAGAAAAAAGTTGAATAAAAAATATTTTCTAGACATTACATAATTAAATAATAAAAATATAACTAATATTTTTCACTCATAAATTTTCTTTCACAGGAGGATTTTTTATAAATCAAATAATTAAATAAGAGAATAAATATATGAAATTATTTATTTTATTAATAATATATTAAAATAGGAGAATAATTGTATATCAGTGATTCAAAATTACAAATAATTATAATTTGAATAATAAAAAACTATTAATCTTTGGTTGCTAAAAGCTATAGCTAGGGGTGTTCACTGAACCCGGAAATCCAACCCGACCCGACCCCTTTTGGGTCGCGTCGGGTCGGTGGTCGGGTCAACCGGACCAAGGGTCGGGTTCGAGTCCGGGTTGTAAATTTTCAACTCGATCCGACCGCTGATCCGATTTTTTTTAAAATAAGTTTTTAGTTAATTGTATAGTTTTATATCATTTAAAATTAAAAAAATGTATGAAATAAACTATTTTAGATGTAGAAAAGTACATATATACTTAAAACAGTATTTTTTATATTTAAAACTACATTAATTTGATAAATACTTTTTTATATTAAAAAATAAATGAAAAAAGAAAAGGGTGGTCGGGCACCCGACCCAGCCCGGCCCGGATCGGGTTGGGTCGGGTCACAGCAAAAAAAAGCGGGACCTGACCCGGTCAAACTTGGCCGGGTGGGATCGAATTTGTTCATGGGTCGGATTAAACCTAACCCTATAGCAATGTGAAAATACTAAAGTTAAGAAAAAAATATTTAAATACTACAAATATAATTAACTTTTTATAGTTAATAATTTGTTTTGATAAAAAAACAGAAATGTGAAAAATGGCATGTCTTGATGGATTGGAAAATGAGTTAAATAGGGTTAATAAAGAATGATGAGTGTCATTCGAATGATGAGAAACCAACAGGACACAACGATTGATACGTCAAAATGAAAAATTAAGCACTAATTACTGCACCTTTCAGCAGATGCACTTGCATGCACCCACCTAGCTCCGTCATTGATTAAGGATAACTTATGATTATTCTTATTATCAAATAAGTTAATATTAGGGGAATATTAGGAGTGAAAGTAGTTCGGTGGGATTGAATTTTCAATCCAAAAAAAATATCAACTATTTTTTGGATTAATTTTTTAAATTAAAAAATCATCTAAAATTATTTAAAAATTTGATTATTACCGGTGATTTTTTAGGTCTGCACTTTTATATATAGATTTTTTTTAAAATATATATTATAAATTAGAATTGACACAAAAATATTTAATTTTATATTAAGTATAAAATATACTACTGAATTCTAAAGTTACCAAATTAAAGTTCCATAATGTAATAGAAAAGTATGAAATTTCATACAAAAAATATTACATATATAATAAAAAAATGGATAGCTTATAAATTAATTTTATAAACAAAAATATATAAATAAAAACGAGCTCTATGTTACCTCTACAATTTTTTTTGATGAGGCTTAATTTAAACGAATGAATTTTAATTTATTATAAATTATCTTAAATTATATTTGGATCCCGAATGTTTATTTTTTATTTGATTTCTTCGAGCCGAGTATATTTTGTAAGTTAGGTCGAATTTTGCTTACCCAGATAATAACAAAAGGGAGCCAGAGACGACTGAATTGTCTGCAGCGAATCTGATTCTTGTACATACTACATATAGCTTTCCCAAACCCTGCATCTAATCATGTTTTCATAACTGGATCGATGATTGGACTGAAATTCGAATTACCGGGTCGTAGTTGGACTCGATTGGGTTCGAGTGAATTGGACCGAATTTTATTAAAATAATATTATTTATAATATTTCTAAATATAGTATTATTTATATGATGTAATGTACAAATATTATAGTAATAATTCATTAACCAAAATATTAAATTTCATTTTAAATATATGAATATTACACTAAATTTATTTATTAAAAGTTTTAATAATAGTAAATAATAATTTCAACCCATACTTTTTAATAGCTTATTATTGATTTTTTATTATATTTTAACGAGGATAGATATTATATTAATATATTTTATCTCAAATTGTTCGTCTTCCTTTTTTTATTTTTTTAACACTTTCCTTTTTTATTTCCGTTATTTTTCTGCCCATTTAATAATTTCCTTTTTTAATGTTATTTATTTGTTAACACTTACATTTTTATTTCTACTTCTATTTTTTTACCTCTCATTTTCCCCTCCTTATTAACTTACCTTTTAATATTTTTTCTTTTTTGACTTTCTTATTTTACTGTTTTTGTTCTTTTTAAATTAACTTTGATCCGATTGAACCGGTTCAATTAATTTTGTCCGGTTCAATATAAAAAATAATTTTAATGTTGAACCGAGCTGGCCCGGTCCGATTTTGAAAACGATTGTTGTGCAAAGTGTAGTGTCTTCAGCGAGTCTGGCATATTTGTGTTTCCATAAGTATGAAATAGTAACAATAAATAATTATTGATAACTTCAGTTTAAATATATTAAACTATATTTTTAAAATTTTGAATTAATATAATAATATATTCATACATTTTCTTAATAAATTAAGAAAAATATGTTGTTTTCATTTAAAATTTATTATTAAGATTCATTAATATTGATCTTATGTTTCAGAAAAAAATGGAGGAGGGAATATTAAAAAGAAAATGAGCAAGCAGAAAAATGTTATAGGAGGACAAGAGCACGGAGAAATAAAGGAAAAAAATATTTTCTTTTGAAACTCACAAATTTGAGAGTTATTTTACACATTTTATTTTCTTTAGTTGTCTTAATCCTTAATTTATTTTCTTCAAAAATTTATTTTTTTACTTTTATCTTCAGTCTCCTTTGTAAGTTTAGAGTATTTTAGTACTATTTAATTTAATCAAGTTAAGTTGACACAAATATTATTTTCACTTCATTCATATGCGTAAGACAAAAAAAAATTAAAATAAAAACTTGTAAAGTATCCTTAGAGTATTATTAATATTATTATTATCGGTATTTATATAATAATTAAATCAGGATTAATATTATAATGCTGCTGGTGCAGGTTGGTGATTGGGGAATGAAGATGTGGAAGAGCAACGCCGCGTGAAGACGGAGGAGAAAGCGGCAAAGGAGCTTACAGGGGCACTGAAGCAGCTGGAGAAGGAGCTCGGGGGAAGCCCTACTTCAGCGGCGAGGCCTTCGGCTAGGTCAACGTGAGCCTCATCGCCTTCAGCAGCTGGCTGCAGGTGCTGGGGAGGATGGCCGGATTCAGCATGGTGGAGTGTTGGAGACAATGGAGAGTTCCTCGTCATTTCAGCCTCATCCCGGCAGAGTTAAAGGCAAAGCAAGAAGTTGCATATCCATATTGTGTTTGTTCCTTTGTAACGGTCCTTGTACTTGTGTCAATTTGGGTTGTTAGTTTCATATTAGTTTTACATTTAGTATAAATAGATTAGTGTGTGTTGGCGGAGCGTGCCCAACCTCCGGCGGTCACCTCCCTCCCGATCTCCGCTTGTGAGACCCGTCGCTGTCAGCCTGCGCTCGCGACCCATCGTCGCCTGAGCGAGCCGCCATGCACCGCTTGCTCGACCCGCCCGCCGCGTCTACAATCGTTCGTCTTTGGCGCAGGTACGGCGTTCCCCCCATCCTCCGGTCGCTCCCCTCCGCCCTTGCCCACGTTGCCGTTCATTCTGGCGTTCTCCTCCGCCGGCCCTTGCACACGCCGCGGCGGCCAGATGTACCCACCGCGGCCAGATCTGCCCGTCGCGGCCCGATCCGACCGCGCGCGGCGACTAGATCCGTCCGCCGTGGCCCAATCTGGCCGGCCGCTACGGCTAGATCATCTCCAACCTCTGCGATCAGATCCGGCCGCGCCGGACACATGACTTGTCCGGACGGCGGCCAATTCTGGCGGGGTACGACTTCGTGTAGTGTATTGTTTTCTCTCATGTGTGTTAATGTACTTTTATTTTTCGTACATGACATGTTTTGTTGCTTGAAGAGCTTTGTAAGGGTTCTACTTTCGACAACTTTAAAAGTGTAAGAATGCATAAATTGAATATTTCATAAATTTGGACATTATATGTTTTGTTGTCTTATGTTTAATTTGAATGCAGGTTTAGGGTTTTAATTCTCGATCACATGGAACAAATGTATAAGGCTTTTAATTCTTGGTGCTCAAAGAGATTGTCCGCGATGCTTTCAGAAGCTCGAGCTACAGGAGAACAAATCAAAATGCAAAAAGTGAAGTCAAGTCGAGAGTCTGACCAGGGAGCATGCTTGCATTCGGATGGATGTGTATCCACGAGCACAATTGCAGCTAGAATGGTAAAATCTTCGAATACATTATTATATTTCAAAAGATAATATACATTATTTGACATTTTTCACTATAGGAGAAAGAGACGGATAGAGCACCTACTCAGGACGAAATATTTCTCCGAACTCATCAGAAGAAAAATAAAGAATGGGTTTCAACGTTTGCTCGAGAGACATACGTAAGTAAATATATTTAATGTGTTTTTTTTAAATTTCAGGACGATTACATAACATAAGATAGTAAATTCGACGTTTTAAATAATGTAGTTGATGTGTTCTTTCTTAAAATTTCAAGAGGCTTACAAAACAAGAGAAGTCGAGCACATTACGCAAACCACGCAGGAGGGGACCACACCGTTGACCCCTCAATAACTTTGGACGGACCACGTCGTCGTCAAGAAGGGTCGCATTTACGGCCTCGGATCATCTGTTAGTAGTGCAGATATTAGGTATCGTCGTAAATCGGTATCAGGTTCCCCGAGTCAAGGTGCGCAACAAATGTTTGACAATATGTGGGAACAACGTTTATCCGATGTCTGACAAGAGATTAGGCAGGAGGTTATGCAGGAACTCAGAAAAGAGTTCGAAGAACGTGAGCGTGAAATGGAGAAAGAGATGAAGAAAATGATGCGTGACATGATGCATGGGGAGTTCAACGACGACGTCGACGATTTAGTATTGTAGTTTCTAAGTGTTGTATTTGACGTTTGGACATTTGACGATGTTGGACATTTGACGTTATGCATGACATTTGGACATTCAATTTCAATTTGGTCATTTGGACATTCATTTTGATGCTTATTAAATTGGTTTGGGTCAAATTTTTTTATTAAATTGGTACCAACGGTTAGAACCGTCGATAACCATCGATGGTTTGAACCGTCAAAATTTAGAGATGGTCAAACCCGTTGATAGGCATCAACGGTTTTAACCGTTGAAACCTAACGACGATTTGAGCCGTCGAAACTCTGATATTATCGACGGTTCAAATCATCAATGTAAATTTCGACGATTGGAATTGTCGATAGTATTGACAGCTCAAATTGTCGATACATATCGACGGCCAAAGTCGTCTCAATTCTTCATTGTTCGACGACTCAGCCCGCCAATTGGACCATCAAAAATTGCGACGGTTGTGAGATAACTGTCAAAAATATTTTACGATGCGTCATTTTCGCACGGATGCTATCCGTCGAAAAACCCGTCGAAAATCGTCATTTTTTGACGATTTTTTGTAAATTATAGACGATTGTGACCGTCTGTAATTGCCCTTTTTCTTGTAGTGATGGTATCAGAGCCCGGCTACTGCAGATCCACCTGAGCTCCTCTCGCCTTGCCTCGCTGCCGTCAGCTGCCAGAAGCATCTCACCGATCGCCCATGGCGCTTGAAAGTCCTGGAGGCATACGAGGTCAGATTGGCTTCATCAACACCAAGATCGATGATTTTTTCTTCTCTTCCTCGGTTCTTTGCTTTAATGATCATTTTCTATGTGATTCTTGTTTCATTTTGCTCTTTGCAACTTTTCTTCTAGGTTGTATTGCCGACCGCATATCGTTGTTCTTCTTTCAACCATCAAATCACCATTTCTTTCCTTGAGCTTCGGCTCATTTTCTTTCCGAGGTACTTCCGGTAGGTCTTCCAGCTTTGTTTTTCTTCCTTGTTTATGTGATCTTATTGCTTTCTTCTCTGTTCAACCATCGGTGATCGACATTCGCTTTCGACGATTGATGTCTATTTTGGAATTCTGTCTTCTTGATTATTAGTGTCGCTGTCGATGTCCGAAGTTTACCAACATCATTATCGATATTCAACTTCAACGGTGATGAGCATTCGTCCACCGACTTCATTTCGTTCCTTCTTCGATTTCTTCTTTTGTTTTATGCATTTACCCATCGACTTCATCCATTAGTTCTTATATGTCCCTTTTGGTCGTTGTTCTTATTCGACATCTTTGTCATCTCTCTTTTGTTCTGCGTCGAGTATGGCAAATCTCCCCTATTTTTCTTCTTCAAAATCTTGATGGACCATCCAATGTCGTCGCGCGAGCAACCTTCATGCTGGCACCGCATGTATTCATCTTCAGCATCTGCACATTCCACTAGAGTGTTTGGATCATGAAGCTCATGTCGACCAATAAGATGGAAGTTATGTTTACAATGATCCTAAGGTCACCGGCGATGGAATGGCAAAGAGTTCTTCGGGTCGCCTTTCTTCGGCGGTGGAATCGTGTTCAGGCATTCATCAAGTCGCCTTTCTTGGTGATGGATCGTGATTTGTTTCCATCAATTCTATGGTGTGCAGCGTGCAGCTTCCTCCGATGACTACAACCTCTCTCGTAGTTGACAATTAATGGTGTTCGGTGATGCATCTCTAGTTGCTACCGTGTCTCTGATTGCTTCTAGATGTTGTGATCTGTCGTACCACAAGCAGTGCCCCCTAGTGATTTGTCTGGCTTCCTTTCATCGACTGTTTGAAGAGTGCATCTATATTTGATGTCCACAACTTACTCTCCAGCAGCGTCCAGTAAGTGTTCGACGATTTGCATGTTCTATGGCATATGCATGTTGTCTTCTCCGGTGATAGCTGCAGTAGAAGGATGATATGTTTGAGAGTTTCTCTTCCGACGACTTGAGATCTTCAAGTTGACATCGTTCGGATGCTCTCCGCCGTCAACTTGCAGGGGCAATGTTGGAGAGTTCGTTGTCATCTCAGCCTCATTCCGGCAGAGCTAAAGGCAAAGCAAGAAGTTGCAGATCCATATTGTGTTTGTTCCTTTGTAACAATCCTTGTACCGGTGTCATTTCGCATTGTTAGTTTCATATCAGTTTTACATTTAGTATAAATAGACTAGTGTGTGTTGGCTTGGATGTCTCTGTAATTTATTTAGTACTTTCAATACATTTTGTCATCTTCTTCCCTACATTTTCTTTCCTCTTATTCTTTGTTTCTACTTCGATTTTCTTCTTCCTCTCTTTTCGACAAGCGAGAGATCAAGCTCGAGCTGAGGAGTTTCCCCAGTTGCAGGCATGGATCGACCGCCACATGCAGAGGGACAGTGTCTCCAAGGTCCTCCCCGGTCCTGGAGTTCGTTGTTGCCGCCTGGAGAAGTTTGGGCCTCGAGCCAGGGCAAGAGATACTAAGGCCTAAAGCAAAAATATAGCACAAGATAAAAAAAAATTATATTATATTTTACATTCTTTTTTATTTTACATTCTAATAAATTGTTTATGACCAATTAATAAATAAATAAATAATAACAATTTGTACAATTATGAGAAAAATTTGTTTCAAAATTATTAGTTACTGAAAGAAAAATATAATGCAAGAATCACTAAATTGAAAGTATAATTTAGATGCATTATTTAGAGAATAAAATTGATTTATAAATGAAAATAAAATTAACTATTAATAACTCAATACTATTAATGGTTAACACACTAATAAAAAAATATAAGTCATAGTGACATATCCCATCTTTATTAGTGGAAATACGTATTGTTTAAATTGTTTTAATTTACCAAATCTTATAACGCATTATCTTTTTCTCAATTTAAAAATAATAATTAAAATTATGGGGCCCCAAGTTAATGGTGGGCCTCGAGCAGTGGCTTTATTGGCCTTGCCCTCGAGCCGACGACTCAAGAGATACCGAGGCCTAAAGCAAAAATATAGCCTAAAGCGAATGATTATTATGAGTTTGTTTACAATTAATTGGGAATGAGATTTTGCCTACAAAAATATATGATAAATTGGACATGAATATATAAGATTTACCCTCTGAAACATGTTATATGTTAGGGAGAATATTGTATACGCTTAGATATATGTTTGTGTGAAAAACTGATTGAAAATTTAATGATTTCATAATGATATGTGATTCTGCCGATTAAAACAATCGATCAATCTTCAAATTGGACATTCAATTTCTCCTCAATAGAAGTAGCCACTACTAGCAGTTGTCCGATCCAAGGAGCAAGCGCCCAATATGCAAAGTCGAGACTCACATATGACTAGACTAGTTCATGGTCGACCGAAAGTCATGAACTGAATCGACTCGGATGAACTAGACATCGATTGAAGTTTTGGACGTCCAAAACTTATGACCGAGAGTTCACTGTATTGATCCAAAGTGATATCGAACAACTACTCGACCTATCGGGCGTCCGAAATTCAAACAACCTTTGAACAGTCAACTGATGAACTTAGAATGGGTGATTCTTACCCAATAGATACCGATGGAATCATAATGAACCAAACGTCCGTCTTACCTAGCGGATGACCCACGAAGCTTGATGAATTGGGCGTCTTCCCTACCTAATGGACACTGTAAAAAACGATGATCACTCGACTTAGCAAGCATCCTATTTATGAATAGAAAATGAATATGATCTTTATTAATAACTTGATTTGATTAATTTATCCATCTGATTACCCTTAATCCTATGATTTTTCATTATAATCTGGAGTCACCTTTACTCCCTAAAGCCTTGATTGATTTATATGATCAAAGTTAGATTGATAATAAATGAAGATAAAAGATGAAACCGAGTGGGTTGCCATTGGATACCTATACGGGATGTTATCCTATGTGTGGCACTCCACCTTCTTTAAGGATACTATTTGTATTGTGTAACGTCGTATTCCCCCTTTATGTGCACTTGTTGTGGCATCAATTCTCTATGGTCACACTTGTTTGTTTGCAATTGTACACTCTAAAGGTGGAGAACTCTTCCAACTAAAGAAAAATATGTAAAGAATGGCCAAAGAAAATGGAAGAATTGTGTCCTTATGAAATGAAAAGGAATAATGATTTCTTTTCAAGAAAAAGATGACAAAAAATAAAGATGGATAAGAAATGAATGCCCATGCCATTATTACCCATGAATTATATTATGCATGTATTATATCTTTACTTCATGCTTTATTCTTATGAATTATCTTATGATCTATATTGATTTCACATTTAACTTTATGTTAACTGGAGGGTTCCCTCCCCTATGTTGATCCCCACAAGTGCTTAATTTACATGTGCAATAATTATGCTTGTGTGATGTGTGCACGTGGTTATATTAGGAGTTATGTCTAATCTTTTACATTATGAAGTCATGTATGGACTGATTAATGTTATGTATTATGGCATGGTGTCTTATATGCCTTGACTTGTTATTTGATGTATTTGAGGTTATCAACAGTGATATACCTTTATTTTTTTCATTATTATAGCTTCCACATTTTTCTTGTTTAATCATTGTAGTTTAAAGTCTTTCCGATTACATGTCACCCTTATTGACCAACTCAGTTAATGAAAGGGTCAAGAAGTATCGAAGAAACGTACCACTTCGAGAAGAAATTTCACCACGTGGCAAGGTCAAATTTTGATACGTTATGTTTATGGTATAAGAGCCAAACATTATGGCTCCTTTTATCTCCTGGATATTGAAGTAGGTATAGGTATAGGTATGTTCCATGTGCACCCAACAAAGCAACTGTCACACTTAATTGCCGCAAAAGTCAAGTAAGAAGTTTTATTTTTATGATTAAGATGTTTTATTGATATTTGTGTGTGTTACATGCCATAGATGGCTCTGATGACCCGCTCACAAGTCCAACATGGTGGAGGTCATGGACATGGACGTAGCCAAGGAGGTTGAGGTGGCATCAGAGACAATTCCTCAACACTTAGGAGTTAGGTAGGGAAGGATCAATAGAATGAGCTTCCTCCACCATCCCAGTAGTAGGAGCTCCCTCCACCCTCACAGTAGTAGGAGTTTTCCTTTCCTTCACCCTTTGGATCTATGATAGGAAAGGACATGATTCATGCCTTCCTAAAGTTACAATCGTCCAAGTTCAAAGGAACGATAGACTTTGATAAGGCAGTCCATTGGATAAGCACTATGGAGCACATAGTTCATGTTGCTGCAGTGCTCTAAGGATCGCAAGGTCCTTTATACTTCTCACATGTTGACAAACTTAGTTAGGGACTGGTGGGAGATTATGCAAGCTACAAAGTTCAAAGACCCAGAGGTGGTGTCATGGTCTAGCTTCTAAGGATCGCAAGGTCCTTTATGCTTCTCACATGTTGACAAACTTAGTTAGGGATTGCTGGGAGATTATGCAAGCCACAAAGTTCAAAGACCTAGAGGTGGTGTCATGGTCCAGCTTCTAGGAGTTGTTCTCCTTCTAACAAGGAGAAGAAGAAAGAGTTCCAAAACCTATGCTAGGACATCATATCGGCGGTCGAGTATCACTTTAAGTTTGTCTAGTTGGAATGCTACAACACAGAGTACATGGACAAGTTTGATCGGGTGGAGCAGTTCATCAACAATATACATCTTACCATACAAGAGAGATAGTTGTTTTCAGGATCATCTTAGATCCGGATAGGATTTTTCGCTTAGCGAACGAAATTGAGAGGGAGATTCGCGAGTGGCATGAAGAGCTGAAGACCAAGGACCTTGTGCGACCAACTGAACTGGCCAAATTGGGAGGGGCACAAGAGACACCAACGGAGTACTAGGACATTCCTATAATGTCCAAGCAGATGCTTCCCAATGAGATAGTGATGTTATTAGAGGCACTCTCCGCATAACATATCTTTCTATGATTGTATTGATTGATTTGGATGCTTCTCACTCTTTTATTTTTGAGATGTGTGCCTTACACTTTATGTAGCCATTAGGAGAATGGCTCATCAAATGAATGTAACAACACCAACGAGGACTGTGCATACAACGAAGTTCTTCCTAAGATACCAATTGTTGTGGATGTGAAGAATTTCTCAGTTGATTTCATGATAATCCCCATGGTGAATTATAACATCATCCTCAGTATGACACTGATTGTAACTGGTAAGGGATTTCAATTTTCACGATTAACGGGTGATGGGTCGTGATCGGCACGATGGTTAACAAGGTATAACTTATAAAAAAAATATATTACCCAAGCCAATTCCTAGGCCAGTTTTCAATATTTGAACCTGGTCCTAGCTCGGAACCCACCGGATCTTCAGGTTATCGGGACTGGGGATCCCACTTGGGTATTTTTTTCCGATTGCTCGGTTCGGTGTGGTCCGGGTCGACCTGGATCGTGCTCAGCTCTACCCATATATATGTAGCTCTTTATTTATTTATTTTTATTTCCTTGAATATTTCGCACTAAACGTAATGATAAAGTACGTTGATCAAACATACAACTTATTTGTGGATCAATTAATTTCACTCCTTGCTTTCACGCAGTCTTGCTGCACTTTGTCGATGTTGGCTTTGTGAAAGATGCTATGGATGAGGACTGGAAACATGTCAACAGATGCATCACTTTTAATTCTAAAGGCACGTGTGTGCACATGATGTCATAATTATTTTTTAACTTAAAAGTTTATATAATTTATATCTGCTTAACTCCATTAATTACTTTTTTCTTAATATGAAGACTCATAATTATTTTTTTTAATTTGAAAGATCACATATGTTAACCATATGATCTTTGATTATTATTTAGAGTAGGATATTAAATTTTGTTTTCCATTATTTATTTTATTTTTTGAATTATTTTAATAATTTTCTTTGACATCATGCATAAATCATTCAACGAGAAATTATGATAACCTAAATATAATATTTACTTTTATCGTATATATAATATAATTCTATACATAAATCACCTATATTCTTCCTCCATTCTTCATTTTTCTCCTTTTTTAAATAATTTTAATATTTGACTTCATGCATTATGATTAATTACTTTTATTAATGATAACAAGTCATAATTATTTTTAATTTAAAAAGTCACATATCTGATATCCACTTAAATCAATTAATTTCTTTTGATTAATACGAAGAGTTAATTAACTCCGCTTATGTTTTATAGCCGGTCCCAAACCCAGATAAAGGAGGATGGTTGTGTTAGGCTCCGACAGCCAGCGTAAAATCCTGTCGAATCGCATGAACATGGATCAACGAATAGAGCGGAATGGCGTCGTATGATCCATGTAGCCGACCCCACCTAGTGGGATAAGGCTTTGTTGTTGTTGTTGTTGTTGTAATACGAAGAGTTAATTATTTTTTTAATTTGAAAGATCACATATGTTAACCGCGTGATCTTTGATTATTATTTAGAGTAGGATATTAATTTATTTTCTATTCTTTGTTTTCTTTTTTCTACTTTTTTGGATTATTTTAATATTTTCTTTGACTAAATGCATAATTTTTTTAAGAAATCATGATAAGTTAAATACATTAATTACACTTACCACACACATATATATAATTCCATACATCAACCACTTCTATCCCTCCATTCTTCTTTTTCTTTTTTCTCTTTTTTTGAATAATTTTAATATTTCTGTTTGACTTCATGCATTATGAAAACTTAGGTCTATTAATTATGATAACTTAAGTTTATTAATTGCTTTTATTTAATGATGATAAGTCATATTTTTAAAAAAATTAAAAGTCAAGTATCTTTTATCTATTCATTATTTGCTTTTGGTTATATAACAAGTCATTTTTTATTTGAAAGAGCACATATATTTATCATATGCTATTTAATTATTATTTAAAGTATGATATTAAATTTTTCTTTCCATTCTTTATTTTTTTATTTTCTTTTAATTTTTTGAATTAGTTTAATGTTTCTCTTTGACTAGCCTTCGACCCTGGCATGGATGATGAGGACGCGCGAAGGATGCCTGGTGACCTTGCCATTGTTGTTGGTGAGCAAAGCTTGGCGATAGTGAAGGTTCCCATGACCATCGATCACCTGTTCACATCCTTTTCCATACATGAGGAAGTCGCCGCCATTGACTCCATCGATGGGACCGCCGAACCGAAATCATCAACTAGGCTTCATACCCCATCACCCAAGCTGCCATGTGCTCCTTTCCCCCTACCACCGCGAGCACCCCCTCTTGCCGTTTCGGGGACCTCGACAGGGATGATCTCTCCAAAAGGTGACGTTATTGATGTTTAGCGCATGGTGATGGACGGGCCATCAATTGGAGGTTCATCACGAAGGATGTTCAGTGACACCAACAGAAGGATGATCTCCTTGGAAGGTGACATTAAGACCGGTTCGATGCTAGGTTGGTGAGCAGGCGCTCTTATTGGAGGACATTATTGTCTGACACCTCCAACGGTGCTAAGATAGGAACCTTGCGTTCAAGGCTAGCGCCAGATGCAAAGGTCTAACGGAGGATGTGAGAGTAGGAGTCGACATTATGGTGCCGAATAGTGGACTTGAGAGATCAAATCACAAAGATCCTCATGGAATGAAGAAGGTGAGGCATCGAGGATGACAACCTTGTGATTGGTGCTAGCGTCTGATGCGAAGCTCGGGCCCTCAAACTTTAATTTGCAATAAGACTGTCCTTCATCTTTTCATTTATTTCACAGATTGCCCTTTTCACCTGCGATCGACCATTTCCCGGTTACTCTATTGACGCGGCACTTACACAATAATTTTCTCTCTCCTCCACACAAGAAACCATCACATCACGTTTCTCTCTCCTAGTGACATGATTAAATAATAATACAAAATAAAAAATAATATAATAATTTTAAAAAAGATAGAAGGGGGCACTGCCCCTCCCCTCGACCTCTGCGGCCTTGCTTTCACCGACGGAAGGGGGGCCTCGTCGGTGCTGAGGGTTGCCCCCCCTCTTCTGCATCACCGGTGCGAGCTCGTCGGAGCACATAGCGCAAGGGGGTGACACCCTCCCCCCTTTTTACCTCCGGCGACGTGTGCAGCGCAGGGGGGGCTTCGGCCCACTTTTGCAAAAGACGAAAGATGAGCTCGCAGGGGGGATCCCCCCCCCTCCCTCTTTTTGCCTTGCGCTCCCCCTTCGGTGATTGTCGGTGGTCCCAGAGACACCCCCTCTATGTGGCATTTTTTCATTTTCTTTTTTTTCTTATTTTTTTAGTGTTGCCACATCAATAAATACTTATGTGAAGAAGAGAAAAGATATTTTGTCAGCGCCACGTCAGTTATGTGACAAAAAAATAGAATGGTGAAAAAAACATTCATGTTACAAAAGATGAAGAACATTCGTGTTACAAAATTAAAGTTGGAGGAAAGCGTTGAACAAACATCATAGTTGGAGGATATTTGATGTAATTTACTTTCTTAAAAAAAAAGGAAAGAAAGAAAGAAAATGTGTGATTTTTTTTAAAATTTTACTTGGATAGAGATAATGAAAGAAAAAATCAATGTTAATTTTATAGAACAATTATACCCCTTTTAAATAATAGAAAAAATATTTACTTTGCAGCAATCAAATCATTTCAAATAATTAAATTATTTAGTAAATTTTCTCCTCTTATCCTAAATTTTGGATGTTGAAAAAATTATTTCAAAGGAAGAAAATGAGGAGAAAAATTCCTCCCACCTCTTTTAGTACAATGTTAATAAATTATAGTTCTCATTTTGTGTCTCCAAAATGAGAATATTTTAGAGTGGGACAAGAACACAGAAGAGTACTATTCCTTTATTTTTTTTATTCTGTAATTATCAACGTGAGATTCATATATCTATAAATTTAATATTTTACAATAAAAATAAGAACAAGACCAATTATTCTTTTCTTCTATCTCCTCTCATTCAAATAAAGTAGGAAAAAAAATAATTCATAATTCCTTTCCGTTCTCCTTTTCTTCCCAATCCAAACGGGGGAGTTGATAAGAACGTGGCTAATAGCAAAATATGGATCATTGGCGGGGGAGGAACAGAGCTTTTTTTTTTATAATTATTCCCGTTCATGGCGTGGCGCCAGCCAAAGGAGTGTGCTCTGTTCACGTCGGAGGTGCAAAGTTGAAACGCCGCGCCATCACATCCATATGTAGTGCCATCAATAAGATGTCTTCCTGCAATCCCTTTTAATTGCATTTGACAGCGCAATGATGTAAGGCAGCAGAAAGAGTCCCTCTTTTGTGTGCTAGCAATTTGACAGTTTGATTCATCCAGATCGCGAAGGTAGTAAAAAGAGGAAATCACGTCATTTCCGCCTCCGCCTCTGATCACGCATGCAGAGATTAGACATCAAATCCATGTTTAAAATTGTTGCTTCAAAGTGTTTAGATTTTCATCATACTGTTGCAACTTGCATCGCTGACCACCTCCGAGATTTGTTAAGATTTTGACTGTAGAAGAAAAAATGACATCACAGCAAAAGTTAAAGGTCGCATGCGAATGGATCCTGTGCCTGGTGGTGGTAAAGGAGTTGTGACTACACATCGTGTCTTGCTTGTGCTGTGATGTATTGCTGATGTTGCTATCCAGGTGTTTGTGTATTTGCCTCTTAGCATCTTGGTTTATGGGATCATGCAAGAGGATTGTGCATTTGAAGATTGTAGTAATGCCAGCTTTGGCGATAAGATTGTTGTTTAAACAGTCTCTTTCCTCCGTTTGATTTCGTAGATTGCCATGAAGCTTAGTCAATAGCATGCAGCTTGACCATCAATGTCTCACTCGTCAATCTCATGGTATCAGGCCCAGTCACGGAGGTCACAGCCCTTTTGACACTCGAATAGCTCATAAGTTGACTACAGTGAGAATGGAGGGCGCCCCTCTTTCGTTATCAAGTTAGTGACTAGTGCCGACATTTCAATGCTATCCTCATCTTATCAAAATAGCAGGAGATAAAGCCACAGCACTCCCCATTAGGGCACTTCAGAGTGATTTAGTGTCCTTACCATAACATAACGTGAGTTTATGGATGCAATCCTGAAGCTGTGAATTAATCAGAACTTGCAGGCCATATGTGATTTTCTGGTGCACTCGTATGTGTCATCTGAATATCGGGCTCCCTGAACAAATTGCATATTTATATGTGGTGTAAGGTAGAGCAAGAATGGATATTAAATAGTTGTCATTTTGCAAGGAAACTGATTACGTTTGCGTACCTGTTATCCTAACTACTGTATTTGTTTCAGTTCATGATTTCTTTCTAGTTCATGCAATTAGGGTCTCTGGGCATTGTTGTTCAGTCTTTGCAATGTTCCTTCATTGGTGGATTTCGCTTCTGAACTTAGTTTCTGTTGGGTTCTTATTTTCTGTTTGACACAGAATCTTGAAAGTGCAGGTTGCTAATGACCATGCGCAACAGTAGTCCGCAATGCAATAGATATGAGCAACAGAGAAGCTACAGTTGGATTCCATGTAGGAGGGAAGTGTCCTGCTGGTCCATGATCATTCCACTCAGGTCATTATTAGCTTTTGAAAACTTAGCATAAAGAATCAAAATGCAAATAGTAGAACAAGAGGAGGAGGTGATGCAGCACAGTAGAACAGTAGGGTCCCTCATCCCCAGTGGCTCTCTTCTCTGGTTGACTCCTAACCGTGCAATCTGGTGATGGTGGTAGTGGTGGAGGAAATAGTGAAATGGTGATGGTGGTCTCTTCTGACAGGCCACTCTCACTCCTCTCTCACTTCATTATGTTCTTCTACGCCTCTCATGACAAGTGTTAAACCAAATGAGGTGCATTTAACTCCCCTTTTCTTTCTCAATTTATTTCTTACCTCGCACCAACTAATAGCAATTTCTATACTGAGTGAAGCTGGTGGTTCATAACTCCCCACTTTGAAATCTGTGTCCATATTTTTTTTTCCGGTTGCATTCTGTATTCATAGTTTCCTAAGCTTTTACTGTAACTTGGTTGGTTCCCGAGACTCTTTTTACTGCTGCCCATATGCTTGGAAAATCCCCATTTTCTAGAAGAGGCCTTAGGTTTCCCCTATTCCCTAGGAATTCTTCTGTTTTTTTTTTGTAATTATTAATATTTGTCTCACTATCTCTATTTTTGTAATTATCAATACTTATGCGTTGAGGATATAAATGAGTCAGCTGGTTACTTGGTCATTTTGATCGGTAATGACCTTTTGGGGTTCTCTCTTGTTTAGCATGAAGTCATTATCCTCCCCTTTTGGGTTCTCTCTTGTTTAGCATGAAGTCATTATCCTCCCCTTTTAGAACTATCAATTATTTGTGATGTTGATTGCTTATTTCCTGCTTAGGAAATCTTTATTGCATATGGGATAATTAATCACTCCGGTCCCTATCTCGTAAAAGTTATACGCTGCGTTTAGGATTCGGCTTCATTGCATTTGTTTGCTCATTGTGCATATATGCGTGTCATAATCTTGTAGCTTGTCTTCCTTGTCCTCCTCCAGTTCTGTAACAATTATAGTGAGTCTAGTGATGATGCCAACATGGTGCTGCATCTTTGTGTTTTTCACTCTTGTTTCTTGCCTCCTTGCCATTGGGATGTCGCAGGATAAGCAAGACAATCAACTGCTCATTGAGTTCAAGAATAACCTTCTTGATATAGATAACCATCTTTGGAACTGGAACTCCACAGATTCAAGCCCCTGTCAGTGGAATGGTGTCATCTGTGTCAATTCAGAGGTAACCTCCATTAATCTCCATGATTTCAAACTTAGTGGTGCCTTGTCTGCTAGCATCTGCCAACTTGAACAGTTATCCATCTTAAATTTGTCTATGAACATGATATCTGGTCCCATTCCTATAGAGCTGGCCCGGTGTAGGAACTTAGAGGTTCTTGATCTTAGTACTAATCAGCTTCATGGTGAGATCCCCCAAGAGATTTGTGCGATGTCTTCCTTGAGATGGCTTTTCTTGAGTGAGAATTATCTTTATGGAGAGATCCCTTCGAGCATAGGCAACTTGACGTCTCTTGAGGAGCTTGCCATTTACAGCAACAACCTCACTGGTAGGATTCCCTCATCCATTAAAATGTTGAAGTCTCTTAGGATAATTCGAGCTGGACTAAATGATCTGTCTGGTCCAGTTCCAGTGGAAATCAGCGAGTGTGATAGCTTAGAGGTCCTAGGTCTTGCACAGAATAGGTTGGAAGGTCCTTTACCAAGAGAGCTCGAGAAGTTGAAGAATTTGACAATGTTGATTCTTTGGGAGAACCTGCTTTCTGGTGAGATTCCTGCTGAGTTAGGCAATTGCAGTAATTTAGAGATGATTGGTCTTAACAACAATGGTTTTAGTGGAGGTGTTCCAAAGGAACTTGGCAAACTATCAATGCTCAAGAAGTTATACATTTACACCAACAATTTGGATGGAACAATTCCTAAGGAATTGGGAGATTGTCAGAGTGCAGTTCATATAGATCTTTCAGAAAATGGATTGACTGGTGTAATCCCCAAGGAGCTTGGACTGATACGGTCTCTTCGTTTGCTCCACCTTTTTGAAAACCACCTCCAGGGAACTATCCCAAGGGAGCTTGGCCAGTTGAGTCTCATTAGGAGGATAGATTTATCAATAAATAATCTTACAGGAAACATTCCTCTTGAATTTCAAAATCTTACCTCATTGGAGCTGCTTGAACTCTTTAATAACAGTCTTGAGGGAATCATTCCACCATTATTAGGGAGCAACTCTAATCTATCAGTTCTTGATCTTTCTGACAATAAACTTACAGGCAGCATTCCTTACCATCTTTGCAAATATCAGAAGTTAGTTTATTTGAGCCTTGGCTCAAACAAATTGTTTGGTAATATCCCTCATGAGGTGAAAACATGCATGTCCCTCATACAGCTAAGGCTGGGGGGAAATCTACTGACTGGAAGCCTCCCAGTTGAACTTTCTGGTTTAATGAATCTAATTGCTTTGGAGATGACTCAAAACCGATTTTCTGGACCGATTACTCCAGAAATAGGAAAGCTCAAAGGCCTCAAGCGGCTTCTGTTGTCTGATAACTATTTTATGGGGCAAATTCCTCCTGAGATTGGAGAGCTAACAGAACTAGTTAGCTTTAATATTTCTTCAAACCAGCTTACGGGAAGTATACCTCTTGAGCTAGCCAAATGTCTTAAGCTCCAGAGGCTTGATCTTAGTCGAAATCAATTCAGTGGCTTTATTCCAGAAGAACTTGGTAATTTAGTAAATCTGGAACTGCTGAAACTTTCTGATAACCATCTGAATGGAACAATCCCAAGCAGCCTCGGGAGCCTTTCTCGACTTACTGATTTGCAAATGGGAGGGAACAACTTTTCTGGTCCAATACCTGTTGAGCTAGGACTGCTTACAACTCTGCAAATTTCTCTCAACATAAGCTACAATGCCCTCTCTGGTGAGATCCCATCTGAGCTTGGTAACTTGCAAATGTTGGAGTCCTTGTACCTGAACAATAATCAGCTTGAAGGTGAAGTACCATCGTCATTCAGTGGGCTTTCTAGTCTTTTCATCTGCAATCTTTCATACAATAATCTTGTTGGTCCTTTGCCTAATATCCCCATATTTAAAAGGATGGATGACAGCAACTTTCTTGGAAACTATGGTCTATGTGGCACATCATCAATACCTTGCCAGCCTACACCTGTCCCAGTTTATGTTTCAGAACCTCATTGGCCCAAGAACACCTCAAAGGAGAAAATAGTTAGCATTGTTGCTGTGGTTATTGGATTAATTTCATTGTTCCTCACATTTGGAGTTTGTTGGTCTCTTAAGCGCCATAGACCTGATGTTGTCTCAAGTGAAGAACATAAGTGTGGCTTTTCTGGTTTGTATCATTTCCCTAAGGATGGCATCACATACCAAGAACTCGTTCGAGCGACAAGTAACTTCTCAGAGAGCACTGTAATAGGAAGGGGTGCTTTTGGTACTGTTTACAAGGCTAATATGTCAGATGGTGGTGTAATTGCAGTTAAAAAACTGAAGTCTCAAGGAGATGGTTCTATTATTGACAACAGTTTTCGTGCTGAGATATCTACTCTTGGAAATGTTCGGCATCGCAACATTGTGAAGCTTTACGGCTTTTGCTACCATCAAGACTCTAATCTGATCCTCTATGAATACATGGCAAATGGTAGTCTTGGGGAGATGCTTCATGCCAGCAATGATGTTTTGTTGCTTGATTGGAATACTCGCTACAGGATTGCTCTTGGAGCAGCGGAAGGCTTGCGTTACCTTCATTCTGACTGCAAGCCACGGATAATACATCGTGATATTAAATCAAATAATATCCTGTTGGATGAGTCTATGGAAGCTCATGTTGGCGACTTTGGCTTGGCGAAACTAATTGACATGTCACACTCCAGAACCATGTCTGCTGTTGCTGGTTCATATGGTTATATTGCTCCTGGTAAGCTTAAGAAAATAATTTTGTGAATTAGTATGCTACTCCCTCTCTCTCCACCCACAGAAAAAGTAGTAGTAATGTGTCTATTTATACAGTTCTTTAAGTGCTAATTCGAGACAATATACTATAATGTATATCTTTTCCTTCTTTGACAGACCTGATTTTATGCACAAAACGGTAAAACCTGTATTCGGATTTACCTTTCTTCTTTATCCCTTCTGATTTTCTATTAACATATATTGGTCATCGAAAAACTGGAATACTAAATCTGCAGACTTTTGCAAGTTCATTAATTGATAATCACAATAGATATTGTTGATGTAGTTACAATTAAACATTTCAAATATTTAGCATTTGTCCAAAACAACGGTGAGGTGAAAAACGATAGTTGGGAACATTAGTTCACTATTCTGCATGTCCATGGAGAGGTCAAGAAGACTTCGTAATAGGAACCATTTTTATATCATGTTCCATCGATTATGCTTTCTGCGTTATTGCACATGCTCAATCTTGTCCTGTGGAGTCTAGATGAGTTGCCAAATCTTGCAGGTCATGCTTGAAAATTGATGTTTTTTTTTTCAGATTATTGATATTGGAACTTCATTTTGCTTTTGGACGTAGCCTGGAACTTTTGGTTGAGTAATTTGGATTGGCAATCGTTTCTAGAAATTTTCATTTATCTGGCCAATTATGTATTTGATGTATAATTAGTTACATACTGTAGCTAGCCTAAAGAATTTACAAACTTCAAATAATTTTTACCTTCCTAAGAATCGGCAAATCAGTTATAGTTGTTTATATGAAATAATGGATAACATGCATTTATTATTCATTATATCTTCATGTGCAGAAGGTACAAACATTAATTGAGATAATGAAGAATGAAATGTTTCTTATTTAAATAAATGAATGCAATATTGTTATATTTGTAACTGCGTATATCATTTGAGTAATTGGTATTACTGTAGTAGTAAAACTATACTAGACAAAGTTGCTTCAGGTATAGAAATCTAGTTAGCATTCTCTTATTAATTGATGCGTTGAGATAATGAAGAATGAAATGTTTATTATTTAAATAAACGAATGCAATATTGTATCTTTGTAACTGCATATATCATTTGAGTAATTGGTATTGCTGTAGTAGTAAAACTATACTAAACAAAGTTGCTTCCGATAGAGAAATCTAGTTAGCATTCTCTTATTAGTTGATGCAGATTGCGATAGCATAGAACTCTACAACAGAAATGGTGTAGTTTGATTATTGTTTGCTTTGACTTAAGCTGTCCATATCTTGTACTTGGTACAGAATATGCTTTCACTATGAAAGTCACAGAAAAATGTGATATCTATAGTTTTGGAGTTGTCCTACTGGAGCTGGTCACTGGACAACCTCCAATTCAGCCTTTGGAACGAGGAGGAGATCTGGTCAATTGGGTGAAGAGGACAATGCAGAATGATACCCCATCTGGGGTTTTGGATAGTAGATTAGATTTGAGCTCAAAAAGTACAGTGGAAGAGATGCTTTTGGTTTTGAAAATTGCTCTATTTTGTACCAGTGAATCACCTCTCGATAGGCCAACAATGAGGGAGGTCATAGCTATGTTGATTGATGCAAGAAGTTCTTCATACAATTCTCCTACATCTCCGTCATCAGAAACTCCTTTAGACGACAATGAATCTTGTAAAGGTTAGAGAAATTCTCTGTTCCACTGGAGTTGTGGCTCTGCTGTTCTAGTATGATGCACTAAAGTTTTGTATATGATCATTTTCGGATTATGTTCCTTTGTAAATTTCCATTGTTCTATATTCTAAGTGATCCATTTCTACTTTACTCTGTCCGAGTTTTGAAAAAAAAAACAACCATGTAATATTTTATTGCTTTTTTAACTGAAATTTAGTTGTTGACATCCTAGTGTAAAACTTCAAAATGTATGTCTTACCTCGTTATGGTGTTTTATCAGCTATCGTATCATTAACATATGAAATTTCTAAGCTCAAGTGATCCCATGAAGCTTCAAACAGAAACATAATACGTATGGTTCCTCTAAATCTGTCGACGGAAATTAGCCAAGGTGCACCTCATAATAGAATTTGTTATTCACAAGTTCCAGCCATGAAACGCCTCAAAAAAAAAAAAGAAAAGAAAATCCAGCCATGAAATGACCTTTTACGTGATTCACATTACTGCATACTTTGCTAGGAAATGTGAACAGTACTCACTCTAGGAATTGCAAGATTTTACATTAATCTGCATAACTTTTATGTATTTTTTTCTCATAATACAGGGGAAATTTGAGCTTCAACAGTTCACCTGAGCACAATTCAGTGAGATCGAGTTCTGCACACAGTGCTTTCTCACTTCCAGCAGCTGAGATATAATGTTTCTTCTCTCATGATGTAATCACCTGAAGTTTTTGTAAAATGGCTACATGCATTCATCATTGACGCACATCCTCTTTGTTTACCACAGAAACAGATAGCACACAATCTGACTGATCTCTTAATTCAAACGCCATGTACATAATGAATTATTTCCATCCATCTACTTTTCGATCTCCTTGCTCATCAGCTCCTCTCTTAGCTGATGCTCTGCAGTAGATTTTGCAGGCTAAATGCTCATCATCATCAAGATTTTGTATGGCAAACAGCAACTAGTGCTTTGTCAGTGAATTGGTCAGATGACTGAACATTTTAGCTGTTAAACTGATGTACTTCAACTTGAGGGGCTATTCAGTTTAATAAACATTAGCATCACATTTTTGTCATTGTAACTATTTATCATGGCATATGCATATCTTGCTGTATGTGCTGCTGTTGCTTATTTTGACTGTAAAGTAGGAATCCAACTGACTGCAATTATCAGACTTCTCTTCATGTTTTCAGAAACAAACAGTCCATGGACCATCAATGTCAGAACAGGATGATGTTTTGCATATGTAGATATGGTGGCGGCTTTAAACTACTGCAACAGCACCAACTTGGTAGAAAACTCCCCTGCCTCGACTGAATTTTAAAGAAAAAAAAAGTATACAATTTTGTTTGTGAAATGTGGATCATTTTATTTAAATCATGTCAAAAGAAAAATCGGACTAGGAGAGTGAGATTTATTGCAGCAGGAAAAAAGAAGATAATAAAATTCTCTGAATCAATTCAAACAAAAAAAAAATTAATTCGAGATCCAAGAAACGTATCGATCTGCGTGCATCAGTGTTTGTGAAACCGGCGGATTTTTGGCACCACATTCATCTCTCTGCAACTGAAAATGATGGTTGCCATCCTCACAGTCCAAGTTAAATTAATGGATAGATACAAAGTTGATAAAATAATTGGAGGGATGTGCACCCATTCTTCTTGATGAATAAATAATTATAGGGATTATGCACCTTTTTTTGTAAATTATAATAATTAAATTGTAAGAGATAAGCACTCTATTGAGCATCTCTCTGTCTTTTCTTTTCTTTTCCCTACATAATTTAATTGTTATATAATATAAAAAATGAGTATGTTGTAACAACAATGAGTAATTTTAATTTTAAAAAAATATGCAGTATATATTGCTGCATCATACTCAATTTATAATATAGATGCCATTAGGAGTGCAACTTTTCCATTTCCTTAGGATCATATCTTCTAATCATTAATCTTATACATTAAAATCTTTGGTTCTGGCAAGTGTGTGAGTAATTGACTTTCTAAACGTCATTAATATTAAAATAAATTTTTATTTGGTTTTAACCGATTTTGATGGACGAATCACGTGAAATTTCTTTTCTTACATGCTCGCACTAAATATTACAAAAGAAAAGAAATATGCGATATTTTTCGAAAATTCTTTCACGAGTTCGAATTTTATTATATATAGTGTTCATTTATTTTCACTCTTTGTAATAAAAAAAATATTAAAAATGAAAATTTCCAGTATTTTTTGTTAAAAAAACTCCTATTTTTGTAATTCCGTTCATCTTCCATTACGTGTCGGGTCATCTCTCTCTGTTCCGGGACAGAGACGCAAAAGGGGCACATCAAACTCGAACGAAACGAACTCGAAACAACGAATCCATCGTCCTTTCCTCCCCGTTTGATCGTAAGTTTTGAGGAGGAGAGGCAGCGATGAGAAGCATGAGCACGGCGGCAAGGCGATCCCTGCAATGGTTGGCGGGCAGGGGGGGATTCGCTGCAGGGGCGAGAAGCGTGAGTGCGGTCCCGGAGAAGGCCGCGCCCGCGGTGTCGTCGGAGGAGCTCATGAAGCTGGAAGAGCAGCACAGCGCCCACAAGTAAGGAAAGAGAAAAAAAAGAAAGAAGCCAACTTTCGATCCAAAGCTCTTGTTTTCTTTCACTGTTCGCTAGGTTTCTTTCTTATTTTGTGACTCCTTAAAGAAAGTGGCGCTTGTAGTTCTAAACTTGTATACAATTGTATTGTGGTGAAAATCTTCTATGAATTATTTAATTACAGTATCTTGATACTGAATTATGAAATTATGAGTGGATAATGACTAGCTAATGAGCCAAAGCTTTTGCGTTTCTGATAAAGATCTTGGACTCCCATTCTTTCCCTTTGGAAATGGAGGATAGACCGGAATGTCAAGTTAATTCTTATGGACTATTCGACATATTTTAAACTAACAAGCAGATGTGTCTGAAATGATTTAGTTGTTCTGTACATTCAGACAATCCCATTGTATTTTTCTTTGATTTCAACTTTTAGGTTGTTTCCTGAAGAGCTTTGTTCTTTTTTAGCTTTATACTTCTCATAATTGGTGAGACTTGCTTTAAGTGTGATACACATTTATCTGCAGTTATCATCCCATCCCTATGGTATTTTCTCAAGCAAAGGGCGCATCTGTATGGGATCCAGAGGGCAATAAGTACATAGACTTCTTATCTGCTTACTCTGCAGTGAACCAGGTTTATAAGCTTAAAAAGTAATATCATCATTTTTAGACAGGGTCATGTCAGCAGAAATATTGCTATTCATTGAACTCAAAGTGACTTTCAAATTTTCCCTTTGTGTAGAATTTTTATTATGACATTTATTCGTAGCATGACAGAATTTCATTTATCCAGATCCGTAATTCATTTGTCTATTGGGTTCATTTATTCTTTTAGGGCCATTGTCATCCAAAAGTTATGAAGGCCTTGACTGAACAGGCAGAAAGACTAACTCTCAGCTCTAGGGCATTCCACAATGATAAATTTCCAGTATTTGCAGAACGTCTCACGCACATTTTTGGATATGAGATGGTGCTACCAATGAATACAGGAGCTGAAGGTGTGGAAACAGCTTTGAAATTAGCACGAAAATGGGGTTATGAGAAGAAAGGGATATCTAAGAACGAGGTAGTATTTATGTATCATTTGCATACCCTACATTTTAGCCGACCCCACCTAGTGGGATAAGGCTTTGTTGTTGTTGTTGTTGCATACCCTACATTTATATGTCTACATGAGCAATAATTCATCTCAACATGTTATTGAATTATAATGCTACTATGTTCTTTTAAATACTCGCCCTAAAATTGTGCAAGGATAACAGAAAGACTACGAAATTGGTGCCATTGCAGGCTATCATCGTATCTTGTTGTGGATGCTTCCATGGTAGGACATTGGGTGTAATATCTATGAGTTGTGACAATGATGCAACCGGTGGCTTTGGCCCTTTGGTTCCTGGTCATCTGAAAGTTGATTTTGGTGATACTAATGCACTGGAGAAAACCTTCAGAGGTATCTAACTGACATTCTTTATGGCCCATTTTGATATGAGGTGTAATCTTTCATTATTTTGGATTCTCATGGTTTGAAAAATTTATAATTCCTCTTTCAGATCATGGAGATAAGATATGTGGCTTTCTATTTGAACCTATTCAAGGAGAGGCAGGAGTATGTATACTTCAAATTTGTTGCACTTTCTCAAATGCGATTTCATGCTTTCTTAATTGCTGCACTTCACTATCAACATTTTTTCCATCATTACTGTTCTTCAGTTGTATTATCTTATGCCTTCTGCAGGTTATAGTTCCACCAGATGGTTACTTGAAATCTGTTAGAGAACTATGCTCAAAATACAACATTCTGATGATTGCTGATGAAATACAAACTGGCATAGCACGCACGGGGAAGATGTTAGCATGTGAATGGGAGAATGTTCGGCCTGACGTTGTGGTAATGTCAACCTTACATTATATTGCTATGTGAATGTTGCGAGGTTCAAAATATTTCATTTGGCTGTTGGAATTTCATTGCTTCTCCTATTTCAGAAGTAATATAGAATTTGTTATTTAATTAGCTTATATTTCAATGTCTTAAGAACCTTCTGTAAATTTGGGTTTCAGATTAAAAAAATATCCACTCTGCTCTATTGTATTCTGCTGGTTCTGTTTCTAAGTGTTTTCTCCTTCATTGGCACCAGATTTTAGGAAAAGCTTTAGGTGCTGGAGTAATACCTGTCAGTGCAGTTCTTGCTGACAAAGATATCATGCTCTGCATCAGGCCAGGAGAGCATGGGAGGTGAGTAAGGAGTTAAATTTTATTTTCAGTTGGTGGCCAGATAGTAGATGGTGCACTTCTAAATAAAAAGAAATAAAGCAACTCAATATCATTATAATCATGCTTTGCATGCCCAGAATTTGAATTGTTTAATACTTCTAGAAAAAAACGTTAGTCTTTGTGATTTGTATATCACATAATATATATCAATAATTTGAAATGTTGAGAGAGCATGCTTTCTTATTCATGTTTATTTCTTCACAGTACTTTTGGGGGGAATCCCTTATCAAGCGCTGTGGCACTTGCTGCACTTGAAGTAATTATTGATGAAGGACTCATTGAAAGGTTCACCTTTCCCCCTTGAATTATGTTTTTCCATCTTTGTAGCATAAAGTTTGTGATATGACAATGTTGTTCCATAATGACCTTGTTGTAAGGTTTGAAAGCATGTTCTCTTTGATTCTGCTCTTCATATTCCACAATAATATTACTTTGGTGGCAGTCTCAGGGGGAGTTTTTTTGTTATTTGTCAGCTTTATCATCCATATGTTATCATCTATATACATATTTAAAAATACCTGTAATATCCCTCTTTTCTGAAGTTTGTTGAGACCTGAGAGTAAAGATCTAAATTATTTTTACAATAGGAATTTCAAGATTTTGATGTTTTCTTTAGTCTTCGCATCACTATGCTGGGTCTCCAAAATTCATTGGACTATCCAGCAATGTATTCTGAAAAAAACGATGGTTACTTCCCCAATTCCATGATACCGAACTTTAACGGATACCTAATATACAGTTCTTTATTTTCGCAGGGCTGCTAAGATGGGCCAAGAATTTCGGAACAAGTTGATGAATGTTCAACAGAGATTTCCACAAATAATAAAGCAAGTGCGTGGAAGAGGGCTTTTAAATGCGATTGACCTGAATAACAAGGCACTGTCTCCTGTTTCTGCGTATGATCTGTGCATTAAGCTAAAAGAGAGAGGCATTCTTGCGAAGCCCACTCATGATACCATCATACGTCTTGCTCCTCCATTGTCCATAAGGTATGGTTTTATCACCATTATATCTTCATACACAAAATTTGCGACATAGCTTCAACAGCTGGAAGTTTAAATGACTAATCTAATTGTAGTGTCCCAACTGTTATATCCAGACTTCATGCTGAGCATGACAGTTATGCATTATTCAATCAATTTTTTTTATTTTGATAGACGGTTATGACTCCATAACATCAATACTAGTTACTATATATCCAACTTCAGGTGGCATCAGCTGTTTACCTTAAAAGTTTTATCTTGTTACCTCTTTAACTTGATTTGGTGATACTCTTATTATTTAAATTTTTTTTAAATTAGCTTGGAGGAGCTTGATGAAGCATCAAGAGCTTTAGATGACGTACTGCGGGTTGATTTACCAAAGTTGCAGGAGCAGAAGCCAAAAGTAGAACCACCAAAAATCACACAAGTTTGTGATAGATGTGGGCGAGAAATGTATTAATTCTACTGATGTGAATGATTGATTTTCATGAGGAACGAGGCATCCTGCTTTTTATACAGTTGAAACTGAGCTCCTTTAATATCATTAAGCGAGTAGATGAATTTCTGATAAGTAAAATTTCAACCCCTCAAAACTTGTTCTCACTTCAAGTAGTCTTTTCTGCAAGCATCAAGTCTTACAATACTGGCAACATGCCAATAAGAGACATGTTATCTTTTCTAGCTTTTTTATTGCTTGGTTAAAAATATTGGCCTTTAGAAATCCTGTTGTACTGCATTTAAGGAATGCAAGATTTGAGAATTCTGTGGCTCCAACTTTCCAGTCTAATACAACAACAACAACAACAAAGCCTTATCCCACTAGGTGGGGTCGGCTTTCCAGTCTAATATCATATCGAAATTTAAATATCTCAACACATTTATGAACATTACTGAATGCTCGGCTGCAAACTTGCCTGGGTGGCACATGCTGTGCCAAACAATTTTGTGCACACTATTCTTTCAATCAAACAGTATAAACCCATGGAATTCTTCAATTCCAATTGCCCATGCATGTTGTTTTATCCTTCCATGCCACTAATAAGTTTAAATATCAAAATCCACGTGTTCAATCTGATGAGAAAGTAGACCTTGTTATGTTGGATTTTTTACATAGAAGGTCTTGTCCTGCGGGCGGTTTCTGTTTCTTATACCATTATTCTTGCTTCAATCAATTTATGATAAATGGACATCATTTATATTATTAACTTATGCTAGGGATATACACAAGGGGATCTTTTTCTTGTCAATCTGCCCCAGCCAGCAAGCCTTATCTTGCTGTCCTCGTATTCGTCAGCAGACTGCAATTATAAATGGCTGTTGTGGTTGGAACATTTCAGATCAGATAACCTGCAAGAGGATGCTGAGGGGAAGATGGCTTTGTTGTTTCCTCATAAATGCCACCATATCAGAAAAGGTATCAGATTGGACGTTATCCAAGGGATCCCCACAAGAAAAAAAAAGTGTTCTTGGATTAGCCTGTCAAATTAGAACTCTAATTGGGTCCAATGTCTATAGATATTAGACTCTTGTTTGCCCAGAATAATAGATAATAGGACAGAAACTGATTGCATAGAGAATAACAAGAGATGACAGACTACATACTGATCTGGCACAGAATATTAAATTAGAGGGAGTAGATGTAACCCCTCTTTGGCTTCAAGTGTTTGCCCAGGATGTGGTGGTTGTTCCTGTCCCCACAATTTGGTCTGGGGCATGCCCACCACTGGGACAAAGTCTTATTCCAAGGTGTTTTCTGAACCTCTCTTATTCCAAGGTGAGCCAAAACACAGTCAGGAAGTTTTGATTTGGTTGAAATCCATGTCATTGCGTGAAGAAAGGAACAGTGATGCAAACTCAGTTTACACAAATGAAAAACAAAAAAAAAAAATCTTGGTGCCATAACATGATACCTGCAAATGCATGGGTTATTCTCATGCATATACTTGAATGGCCGATTAGAAGAACCAGTAGCATATGGGGGGGATGCTTCAACTCTGGCGACCACAACAGCCTTTGGCTACAAAGCACCAAGTGGTCTACATGCAAAACCATCTTTGAGGTGAGAAGACATGATGGCTCCTGTTCAGGGGTTGATTCTCTTTCATCAGGACACCTTGATGCTATGCATCCTCTTATTTCTTGCACCAATTCAGACAAAAAAAATAATATGAGTTTGATATTTCTGCAATCTTCACAAGTTATGGTCAGATAACAGCAAAGTACCCAGGGACCAATTCAGACATTATACAACTCTGAGAATCTTCCAATACATTGCTGACAAAGTTTTGATTAATTTATGAGAAGAAAATTGTGGGCAGCCATCTAATGAGACTTGTCTCATTTGGCCTAATTGGTAGACTAAAAAAATATGATAATGATGTCAGCGAAGGTGATAACCCCTGTGCAGATGCCTTCAATCTCTGTCGTGTTTACTTCTTTTTTTTTCTAAACGAGATTAAGACTTTATGATATTACAGATACAAAAAATACCCAGAAAAGTTTTTTTTCTAAATTAAGAATCTTGATTGATTGAACAATACCATAATCATCTCAACCACTTTATTTGTTTATTCATTTTTTAATTTTTTTTTTTTCATTCATGGACTAATTTAATTGGCATCCTCGTGTGTGCAAGATACCGTCATGGACAACTAACACAAGAAAAGAACATAATATGGCATACAAAAATTATTAAAAAAAAACGTTATATCAGCTCCACCTACATGATTTATTAATTCATCTCATAAATTAAATAATGTATATAATCCTGACGTGCAATTGAAAAATAACAAAAATGACTCGTTTCTTCTTGTTCCTCAAACTATGTTTTATTTTTATTTTTATTTTTATTTTTTTGTTCTAGAATACGATTTATAATAGTTAACAAAAAAATGAAGAAAATGATTATAACACATGACATAAAATTTCACCTTTAAAATACTTGCAAATTTAATTTTAGAATTCTCATGCGTTTCTTTTTAATTTATAAATCCATTACCTCTTCTTGTTATTGTAGTAATAGTAATAATAATAATAATAATAATAATAATAATAATAATAATAATAATAATAATAATAATAATAATAATAATGCTTTAATGTGATTAATTAATAATTAGTAATGAAATCTTTTATAATGTTATGTCAATTATACCCTTCTCGATTGCTCCTATCATCTCGTCCTCTGTCTTGGAATCGGACAAAGAAACCGACGACGACGCCTCTTCCATTTCTCCTTTGCTTCCTCCATTTCGCCTCAGATTTCGTGCTGCGGTACAACTCCGGCGATCCCACATCATCCCTCAAGAAGGTACCGCCTTTGTAGGCCCTTCGCATCGCGCGTCCTCTTGGGATCGAGGTCTCCGATACGCCCATGTCGTCCTCCGGCGGAGGGACGGTGCTGGATCCGGCGGGATGCCCGCCCTGGAGCGTCGAGCTGGCAGACGAGGAACCCTCGGCAGCGATGGAGGAGCAAGACGAGGAGGGGATCGACCACTTCGATCGGCTGCCGGACCCTGTTCTGCTGGTGATCTTCAACCGGATCGGTGACGTCAAGGCGCTCGGCCGCTGTTGCGTTGTCTCCCGCCGCTTCCAAGCCCTCGTTCCCTTCGTGGATGACGTCGTCGTCAGGGTCGACTGCGTCATCTCCGACGACCCCTCGCCGTCCTCCTCGTCCGCTTCCCCCTCCGGAGGCGCCTCCTCCATGTCCATCACCTCCGGCGACAAGGCTCGTGGAGTCTTCTCCCACATCGCCCGCCTCGTCCTCGGCGGTATCGTGAGGCCTCTTCATGCCCTCGGCCAGATACTGACTCCTTCCTATGTTTCCTCTCCCGGGGGTGCCACCTCCACGTCAAGGAGATCTGGTACCTGCTCCTCATCCTCCTCGTCTTCGACTTCGACTTCTTCGTCGACCTCGTCGGAGATCTCGCATCATTCGCCGACGGAGGTATTGAGGAGCTTTAAGGAGATCCGGCGCCTCCGAATTGAGCTCCCGGGCGGCGAGCTCGGCGTTGAAGACGGGATCCTCCTAAAGTGGAAGGCCGACTTCGGCTCCACTCTCGACCGCTGCGCCATTCTTGGTGCCTCCTCCGTGCTCCCCGCGTCTCCTTCCTCGCCGTTTATGGCCTTGCTTACATCACCTAAATCCCCGAGCGCACAAGATGCTTGTGGTAGTATTGATGATGCCGGTAGCATTCCGGAGTCCTTCTACAGCAACGGAAGCTTGAAACTGAGGGTGGTGTGGACCATCAGCTCGTTGATTGCTGCGTCGGCGCGGCATTATCTCCTCCAGCCGATTATTGCCGAGCATGAGACGCTGGAAAGCTTGGACCTTACGGATGCTGATGGGCAAGGGGTCCTCACAATGAACCGGCGGCAGCTGCAGGAAGTCAGGGTGAAACCAGTCTCGGCCTCTGGCAACTCGCAACGCACTCTTGTCCCGGCACTTAGCATGCGGCTATGGTATGCAGCCCATATGGAGCTACCTGGGGGTGTTGTTCTGAAGGGTGCGACTCTTGTTGCCATCAGGCCCACTGAGGAGAGAGCGGAGGCACCCTCCGGCAGTGAAAGTAACGGTGGTTCTGCTTTTGGGTCCTCAGATGGATGCTGGATCTCAGATGCCTTCGAAGAGCCATATAGGACAGCTGCGAATATGCTCATGAAGAGGCGGACTTACTGCCTTGAGATGAATTCTTTCTGAGAATAGGGAAGAGTCGCCAGTAACTTGAATTCCAGAAGGTATTCTTTCTTTGTAAAATTAGTGTCTATTTCATAGTGATGAGTTATTACAGATACTAGGGAGATTATAAACTAATGCCTTTCACATTGTAATCTCTTGTTTCATCGTGTGTTATTGTCAAAAGTATTTGATGTTTAGCATCTGTACTTATTCCTCAAATGATTTAGAATGGCTGGGAGAATCTGATTGCTTACGACTTTAGTCAGAACCATCTGAATTTTTAGTTGCATATAGAGCATGGTAACATGTTACACACTTGGCACCCGTGACACATCTGCACCATTGCACCATTATCCACTTTGCCTCTCTGGTTTTGTGACGCCTTTCTTCTGCTTGGCTGTTATCTGTGAGGTTTCTGAATGAGAATGGGTAGTAGCTATTGTGGAAGTTCCTTTTATCTTATGATTTTAAATGAAGCACAATTTTTTATTTTTTTTTGTGATGATTGCAATTGATAATAGAGCGGAATGGCGTCGTATGATCCATGTAGCCGACCCCACCTAGTGGGATAAGGCTTTGTTGTTGTTGTTGTTGATTGCAATTGAATAGTTTCTAAGTCTAGCATGTTCCTGACTTAGAGCTTAGTATTAGTGTAAAAGACAGGCTTGAATAAATTTTTCAAGCACTACAATGTTTCTTGTCTAATACAAAATTCTCTGCTCACGATATTGCATGCTTAATCTGAGAATCTTCAGCAAATATTTTCAGCTTAAGCATGCAACATTGGAGTGCTTGAAAACATACTTGAGCTTGTATTTGGATGATCATTTTCCTAGCTAAGCAGTAACTCCCAACTAATCTTGATAATGCATTACAATGCACTATCTTTCTAGGAATTATTCATCTAACACCCATCGAACAATGCTTTATATCACGGTGTTCTCATCTTGTGTTGAAACACCGATTTTGAATCTATGGTTACCAGAACTTCCCAACTGCAACATGTTACTTGACTTCCAGTGTGTAATATTTATGCTGTGATTAGTTATCTTCTTCTTTTTGTACTTTGAGAAGAATATCCATCTTACTCGTGTAAATGGTTACTAAAAAACACTTTCCCGCTATTCAGGTGTAGGGATGTCAAAGAGGTGTAAACTGTAAACTACTACGTGCGGACAAGGTGACGTGGCAGCTTCCTGATTATTTATTAACCGGTAGCTGATAATTATGCTGGTCGAACTGTGTGATGCTCTGACTTCTCTTTGCTGCAAGTTAAGAGTCTAGAATATGACTAGTAGGTATAATAGAAAGCACGGGCATCTCCATTCTCATCCCCAAAGAATCCTTTGCATGTCAATATTGTAATAAATGGATGTGTTTAACCTGTTAATGGCATCCCGTTCTCCACCCTTGAGTTACTCGTCACCGAACCAAGTTAAACTTTCTCGCCTTTTTTCCTTTCGTTTGCTTGTGATGTAGCTGCAGCATGTACATCAGGCTGAAACCTCGTTAGTAACAGGAAAGGGTAACATCATTTTCTCTTACCTCATCACTTGTGCCCTCAGTTTCTATCCTGGAAACAAGCAGCGTCTACATTGTGATGCTCCATTCCTTGATATTTCAGTTGTTTACTTGGATGTTGTAGTCAACTATTTGTATATATGTTCTCTCAAAATTTGGTGCTACGTACTGAAGAACATCAAAGGGGAAGAACCTTTTCAATTTATCACAATCTGGCTCTACTCTGTTTAGTTTAAGTTAAGATGTTTAGAAACTAAAAGTAAGCTCGAGTATTTATAGTAAGTACTCTTTTCGTTGCCAATTTTGCTGTTTAAAGATTCGTATTAACTAATAAGTATTAGAAGTAAATATTGCGAAATCTTAAAAATACGTGTGTTTTGCAACATCTAGTGCATTACCAAGTAACACTAAGAAAAAAACCAAGTTTTAACTCTTTTGCTCGTTATCTCACACCCCATATTAAGTTTCAGTATCAAGAACTTAGCGATTTGCATAAGAAAACTCAACACCATCAATAAACCAATAAGCCGCGTCGATCTTGAGCTGTAAAAACGTCTGGATGGATACGTATTCATGTGAAAAGGAAAAAAAAAAAAGAACTCCAACACATGAAACATCATAAAATGTGTTCTTTTACAGCTCAAGAATGATGAGGCTTCTTGATGTCAGAGAACGTCCTGCACCTTCGATCGTGAGATATATATATATATATAAAGAAGAATATTAAGGTCCATACGTGTATTACACATGCAATCACATCATCTGAGCCAGTAGAAAAAAATTATTTTAGTTATTGTTACGAAAAAGGGGAGAGAGGGATCGCACGAAATACAGAAGAACACGAAGAGGAAAAACGGCGGCGGCTCTTTGTTATGAAATAATAATGATTACAAGGATAGGTCTCGGTCTAGACCCCTATGGAGTTTATATAGGCACTCCCTTTGACAGATGATAGGAATTACATACGGACTGGGACTCTAAATAAATCCCTTGAAAATATGACACCTATCTCGTGATAAGGAAACAAATCAAATCCGAATCACAAACAGAATACCCCTAAAAAATTTTCGCTCAGGGGGCTCCGCCCCCTTGCAACCCCCGCAGGGGGGGATCCCCCTGGATCCCCCCCTTGACCCCCCACAGGCTCGCTGACCGGGCAGCGAGACCCCCGTAGGGGAATTTTGCTGAAGCGCCTGACTATGTAGGGGGACCAATTGGGTTCAGATTCAAGGCATTATTAACAGTTATAATGACTGAAATCATTAGTAAAATGTTGGTCTAATTCTAGGTTCACTAACTTAAACACGGTCAAAAGAAAAACAGGCCGCGTCCTCTCATCCACGCCGGTCTATCCTCTATTTCCCGTCTCGACCGCCGCTGACCTCCTTCAATGTCAGCAAAGCGGGGTCCGGTGACGATTTCGACGTTCGCTGCGATCTCGATGCCTCTCTCAACCACGGAAGAAGTCATAGAAGATGGTAAGAACACCGATCGAAAGATCTCTTGCCAATCACCGCCTTCTCGATCTATCGTCAATCTCAATCGCTGCCTTCGAATCAGTCGTCAACAAGGTGCATCGAAGACGCCATTGCTATCCCCTTTCCTGAATCGTTGCGGGCGAAGGCAAACAAGAACCGGTTCAAGGGTGCATTCATCCTATCCGTCGATGCACCAAGGCTTCAATCGGATGGTTGAAAAGCAAGTGATCGCACTTGATACACTCATATGTGAATGCACCTTAATATTCATATATATATAGAGAGAGAGAGGAATATTAAGGTGCTATCACACATTTGTGGTAGCACCCTCCGTCCACGTATCTAGAGTCCTCTAATTTGAGATGGACGGCTCTAGTGTGTGCGTGCCAATTTATAAGAGGGTTCGAGCGGTTCTGCACATAAGGGATTGGAGGGGAGTGGTTCAGCAATTGGCATGCGTGATTCAGCATGCAAGGGTTTAGAGGAGGGGTGCTATTGCCTCATCCGACGTGTGCAGGCATCGGTCGTCCAGCATGCATGCCTCCTCCTGCAGGCGGCAACGTTTGGGCGGCGGGCAAAGGAGGGCGACAGCAGGATGGGATCTGCATGACAGATTTGCACGACGACGGATTTGTGCGATGGAGGGCGACGGCACAATGGATTTGTGCGACGGTATGACGCGAGTGAACCCCTTCACGAATCTAGATCTTTCGCCATTCGTCCTTCACGAAAGTTCCCTTCGCTCTCCTCTGTCCTCCGTCATCAACGTCCCCCAATTGATTCGCGGCAACCAGCGTCTTCTCGAACCCCGATCGCTCAAAGGGAAGCAGAGGAGACGGCTTCGGAGGACAATGACCCCTACACTACGAACCGGCTGAACCCGAACACTCGAACCGTTGCAAACCAGCACGCTTTCATCTCGTCCGTCAATCTCAAATTCGACGGCTCTGGTGGCGTGGGCGTAGGGTGCTACCACAAAGGTGCGGTAGCACCTTAAGATCTTGGAAGTTTTAATTATCAAGGGTCATGTTGCTCCCCTTGTAGTAGTCGATTTATAGTACATGCAACCAGAAGAGAACTCTCCCCAAGAGTCGTGCCAAATATCTAATACATCAGGCGCATAGGATATAATTGGCAAAAAAGATGTTTATGAATGTATGGTAAGGTCTACCAAACACCAATCACACATAAAAATAAACTGAAGAATCGATTCATGAGAACAAACGAAATAAAATAGGCAGTACAGTAGTGATTTCGCCAACGAAATCGATAATATAACTCAGATGCTAACGAGGAAAAGGATCCTCTTGGCCGCATCTGCCTACTGGCATCAATCCCTTGCATGCTTTCATGAACGATTGAATTTCATATCCTGCAAATTTGGGAAGTTTTCAATATAAAAACATGGGAGAGTGAATAATCCAGCAGAATGTTAAAAACGCGAATAAGATCTGAAACAGATCAAGATTTGGTCCTGTTGTAATCTACAGGATTAATTTCATAAGCATTACATCGAAACCATATGAGAAGAAGAAGCTACCCTGTTTCTTTTTTTATTTAATGACAGGAGCATTGTGTACTTTATAGCAAGTCGAGAATGCACAATGACATGAATTTCTTTTTGTTTCAAAGGATACCAGGAATGATAATTTTTTACTATCTCATACACATTAGTTAGCAAAGAAGGTTTGGTCTTAACTTGTTACTTCATACTGTCCCCTCCACTGCTATAATTTGATATGGATAAAGAACACACTGTAGCATCATTTTGCAGATCTGTGCTATCTTTATAAGCTTTAAGTTGTAAAATTTGATGACAGGGTATTCCAGAAAATTTAACCAAGCCTGATCTCATTCTACAACTTTGAAGCTTAGGCACAAATTTGGAATTCCTGATGTGTCAAGTGCAACACTAAAAAATCCTTACATGTATTTCTTGATGGAGAAAATACTTACATATCTACAAAGTTGGTTCAGGGCAACTGGAAAAAAAATGTCTCTCATTTATGTTTAGGCACAAAACTTATGAGCTGTTTTGATTACTTCTATCTTCTTGTACTCCTTTTGCTCTCAACATGTACCATAAGATAAAAATAATGCTCTCACACTTCAAAGCGTATGTATTCAAGTAAAACTAATGCCATGGCCTATATTAGTAAATTATTCCATTTTAAATGTTGAATATAATATTATTACCACCCATGATTAGGAATTGCTTTGTACAAGATACCTGAGTTCCTTTTTTTTGAGTGGGAGGGTTTACATTTTAAAAATTAATCAAATCAAAGGGAAACAAAGAAGATTACATGGGAATAATGAAACTCGTTGAAGCAAAGAAAGCACTCACACACAGTAACTTTTAACTGTTGATACATCAAATGTGGAATTGGTGCATAGCATGTCTCACACATCTTGTGGCATGGAGTTTGAGAGTTTTTTTTTTCCCTCGGATGAAAAGGATGAGCATCAAGTTAGGGTGTCATCCATGGAAGGGTAAATGTACAAGTGTACACTCCCAAGAACAGAGAAGCAAAAACAATGAGGGAAGTATAACAACAACAACAACAACAACAATTGCGTTGAAGTCAAATGTCCCAAGCACCATCCAAAAAGGTCGCCAACTTATATATAGTACAAGGCAACAGATTATGGACCTCAGACATTTAAATGTCAACGTAGAGTTGACAAGCGATAATGGGATATGTCTGAGGCAGTTGGGATTGTTGTGAAGTGAATAGTTGAAACAAATCCATGGATAGGCAGAAGAAGGAGAATGGCTACAGATACGTAGAGGAGATGAACGGACTATTAATTTCAAGATTTCAATGGCTTTTAAGCAATTCTGTCACTTTTCAGAATACAAAGGATAAAATTTGAGCACTAACATGTACAAGAAACGATACTCCTTACGTCCATCTAGATGTATAAGTATTGCTCTCAATGATTATTTTTTTCTTATTCAGGAGCATTTTTTAGTTGCAGAATCTAACTTTGTGTATTAGGAAAATTACCCTGTCCTAATGCAGTTGAAGCCTGTCAAGTGAAAAAGAGGCAGGGTCTGACTTATATTGGGTGCCAAGTGCTACTATCTACAGACATGTGACACCTGGTGAACTAACAGAAAATTTTCAAAGGGACACCTGTAGATTCACAGTCAGAGGCTTTATTAATTGAACGCCATTCAAATCAGACATGCAACCTCCAAAAATACACTTTAATTTAGGATTTTTAATCATGACCAAAGAGAAACTTAGGATCTGATGACATGGTACACAAAGCCAAAGAATATTTTCAAGTACATGCAAAAAAGATTTTGAGAGTATAATTGTAAGGTAAAGGCAAAGATTGGAACTGCAACAAGCAATAGAAAAGTGTAATGTGCAATTTTGACACTTACCAGCAATTTAGTAGCAGCTGCAAAATGTATGACATTTCCATTTACTTCAGCTCTTCCCTTTCCCTTTCTGATCTGAGTCTCGGAACCCATCCCCATAGCAGAGCTGCAGTCGGCTGTCAAAACCTGCCGAGAACTGATTTTCTGTGGTGGTCGTTGCAGCTGCTGCTGGCACAGCGGCAGTACTGCCAAAGAAGAATGAAATGTTCGATCCATCGACGGGCGTAGAAAGCCTCTGTAGGTGGCTGTGGCTGTGATGATGGTGGTGATGAGGCAACTGAGATGGCGAATTGGACTGAAGGGTCCCCCTGTTCAAACCCGCAAGACCTGACGATATGGAGAAGTTGAGGTTGTAATCCCCTGTCGCCGCCATCGCCGACACGGGAATCAGATGGTCTTGCAAGAAGGAGAACTGGTGCATCTCCTGGTGGTCTCCAGCTGGCGCCGCAGCTGGTGCAATGTTGAATGGCATCATAGCCAACGGGGAGCTGTGCACAAAATGATTCGAAGGTGAGGAGTACCCGGAAGGAAGGTGGGCCTTCGGCGACAGGGTAAAGAGACCTGCTTGGCCAAAGTAATCGGCCGTAGAGATATGCTTCTGAATGGAGATAGGAGTAGCCTCCACTCCTCCAGCAGAAACGGCAGGTACAGCACTTCCATTGTTGCCGCCAACACCTGTGAGAAGTTCAGTGAATGAAGAGTGCGAGTTGAGGCCTGGATTGAGGTCCTTTTGATGATGGTCTGAAGGTATCACATGGCAGCTAGCTTCGTCTGCATCTTTCTCCTTGTCCTTGGTTGCTCTTTCGCGTGCTCGCTCGCGTGCCTTGACTCGGCTCTCCGACCGAGAGAGCGACAAGCCTGAGCCTTTGCTCGTCTCCGATGTGCTACTGCATCCAGACTTCGTTGACAAGTGCTGCTGGTTGTAGCTTGGCGCTCCCTCCGGACTGGCATCCATCTGCTTATCCTCATCCGCCTGATGAGGCGGTGGATTGGGAAACCCATCAAGCGATGGGAGCTCGTTGATGGCTGCTGCAGCCGCCTTGATCAGCCATTCAATGGCTTTGCTCGGCTGATCATATCCAAGGCGGTCCTGGAGATCATAGAATTGGATGGCGGTAGAAACAGAAAGCCGGACTCTCCGATCACGCAGCCCCTTGGCTGTGTAGACCTTACTGTGCCGATCTTTCCCGCCAGAAGCACGAGACACACGATAAATCCTGGAAGATATGTGGTTCTGCCAAGGGACGAGGGCATGGCTTGCGCCGTTGTTTCGAGATCCGACGCCGTTCGCAACCTTCTTCCCTTCTGCATCCTCCTCGTCCTCATCCTGGTGTTGCTGCTCCTTGGGGCCTATCTTAGCAGCTTGGCCGCCGTTGCCCACACGAGAGCGCTTGCAGGTGTGATGGTGGTTCTCGTCCAGCTCCATTCCTCTCTCATAACGTCGCGGAGCACCCCAAAGATCGAGTTTTTATCTCCTTTCTCGGCAGCTTCTGGCTCACCTCGGCCTTTTCCTGGATCTTCTTATAGGGGATTACGAAGGATTGCGGGCTAGGGTTTTCAAGGATCGGTGGAGCTGTCCTTTAGCATTGATGACGAGTTCTCGCAGCCGCTGCAGTAGTAAAAGAGTAGGAGGAGCGTTTGTGGCCGGAGACTTGTCAGGGGTTTGGCCCTCAGCTTCCTTTTTCAACAGTGATGAGCTGTGCACCTCTCGGTCTCTATGACTACTCTAAAGCCTCTACCCGTCTCTTTAGCTGCTCCCGCTCCCAGGCGGCCAGAAATGAGCAGCGCTGCGGCCTGTAGCAGCAGCAGTAGCAGCAGCAGGCAGCGTCTGCGACCAGTGCAGCAGATTCAGTAAAATATGGGATGGCTATAAGTCTTGCAAAAGAGAAACTTTAATCCCTAGCTTTAAAGACAAGAAAACCAAAGAGCGAAAGCTAAAACAAAGCAACGAAAACAACTCAAAAGCTCGCAACAAAAGCGCATCAAATCGCGGAAACGCGACATAAAAAAATTATCATCTTTCACGGATAATAAGAATCAAGAAGCTCATACCGCACACAGGCGAAGTTTTCGCTCCCAGCTCCGATCTCACCTCCCAGAGCCCGGGAGCCAACCAGATCTAACCGCCACCCCCACGAAGCCAAGCATTCCGGACCAAAAGATCCCCCCTCTATCCTGAAAGAACGCTGCTTCGTTCCAGATTCCCCACGAACGCCCCGCGATGGAGCTGCATTCCTCAAATTCCGCCGAAATTCTCCAAATGCCGCCGCAAAATCTCCACTCAAACGCCGCCACGCACCGGAAAACCACTCATTTCCGCGACCATCGGTAAGCAGTAGCACGTCGGACTCCAAAACTCCGGCGCAGGAAGGTGAGAACGAGGATCTACAACGACGGTTGGCATTAATCGGTAGGGTTTTCGGACACGGTTGGCATGGAATCGGATCGAAAAAGTTGGGGGTATTCCGGAGGCGAAATCGATGGCTTAATCCGTCCGTGGACGAGCTCGCGGATCGAAACCCTAATAATAGCGGTTCCCCATTCGAGCAATTGCCGAGCTTATCGGGAAGTGCACACAGACACACCGCCGTCTCTCCTCTCTCTCACACACACACTCTCTCCCGCATTTTTATACGTGCGGCAAGTTCCCGAAACATCCTCCGAAGTTTCCATTAATCACGAAAATGCCCCTCCCTCCCCCCATTTGGTTTTTCTTCCTACTCGTCCACCGACACCAAACACCGCTGTGGTCCAGTAAAAACCCGAAGCCCTCTGCAGGTGCAGGTTTTTTCATTGGCCCGTTCTACTCTCTCTCTTATTTTAACTGTGGTATAAAAAGGTCTTTAAGAAGGAAAAGGTGGTGGATTGTATGAGTTGTTTGTTCCATTATTTGTTGCGGAGATCAATTACTAAAACTATATATAGACATTATTCATGTGATAATAATGTCAGTAGTATAAAGTTATTGTTCCTTTCTGCGAAGGATTCTTTTATTTTTATTTTTTTTCTTCTTATTATTTCTCCTGATATATGTGGAGTGATTGCTTACAGAATGGGTCATATGTATGGATCATTGGAGAGAATTGGGCACATGGCTTGCTTCCTCTGTTGTATTAATGGCCATGAGAGATCGCGTGGTCTCATCGCCATGATTCTACCTTTTTGGCACGCAAAGCATCCATGATTGAGAGATATGCACCATGATGATGATGATGTTGCTGCAGGTGCATGGTGCAGGTGTTGATTCGGGCAGGTCCTCATCAATGATCTCATGTTCGCCAATCAACGAACAATATGGGATCACCCATCTCCTTCGTTCAATACAAGGAGAAAGATGGATGCAATCCTTCTCTCTCCTCCGGGGGGGGGGGGGGGGGGGGGGGGGGGGGGGGGGGGTCTCATCCATGTCTCAGAAGGAAAGACATGGAGCTTTGCCTGTATCATCTCTCAAAGTAGAAGGCACATAGTTCACTTCTGAAGACATTTATTCCGGCCAGAAAAATAGGATGCTGGATGCATTGCCTGCATGCATGCACGCACGCACGCAAGTCCACCTACAAAAGAGATAGCAATTAATGGTCAATATCCAACATTATCTGTTTTGTTCTTAAGCTGATTAATCATACATATCATTATACTTAATCTCTGTCCAGTGGCTCATGCCAGAAAGAGGGCCGGGGTGCATGTGATCGATATCGAGATGCCTTGAGCAGGAGACCATCATCCCCCCCTCTCTCTCTCTCTCTCCTCGCAGTCTCTTGCTGCTTTTTATCATAAAAACGAGCAAGTGGACTGGTCAGTGTGGGTGATTATTCTCATGAGTGTTCCCCTTCCCTTATTAAAGTGCCTGTCAGATGTATTATCAAGAAGACCAGCAACAAAAAGCAACTCTCTCGAGACGTGAGAACTTTCAATAATCCCCTACTAATGTTAGTATGTAGCTGCAGTATTCAAACATTTCTTTTTTATGTAAAATGATCGACATGCAAGAGGAGTTCAAGGATCTTCTCTCTCCCTCTCTCTCTCTCTCTCCCTCCCTCCCTCCCTACTGTTCTTTTCCCCCATTGCTCATTTCATTTACCTCTCTTGTAGCTTCTTCAGCACCTGAATTCCTCTGCATATATCCGATAATTGACATTTTCCTCTCTCTCTCTCTCTCTGACCACACAGCACATGCAGTGAAAGAAAAAAAGAAAAGAAAAAGCAGGAAATGTGGCATGCACTGGCCACAATGGATGTTTTCTTTGGGACAATGAGTGCTCGGTGCTGTTATTACTAGTAAGTAGGTCCTAGAAATTATGTCATCCTTGTTCATATATATATATATATATATATATATATATATATATATGTGTAATGATACGTATCATCTGTGAACAATACAGGTATTTGGCAGTGATGCATTAATTTGCGTTCTTGGAGGTGACCTGTCAAAGTGAAAAAATATATTATATCATATATAAAGGTGTGTCTGAACAATTACCAAATAAGTAGTATCCAGGAGAATTATGGGGACAAAATTATCCCCCGAAAAGAAAATCTAAAGAGACTACCTTCTCAAAATAATAAATAGATTGCTTTTCATTTATATACAATTGTGCAAATATTACAAATTATCTCCTCAAAATAACTGTATATTGTCATTTATATATAACTGTATGTTGTAACTTTTCTTTTGTCCTCAAAATATTACTTGTCATTTATTTTTTTAATATCTTTTTTTATTAATAATTTAGAGGATCACGATAAAAAAAGCTTATAAGACAAGAATTTATATAAAAATAATTATATTTATTACGAAGAATAATAATATGTAAAAGTTTGTAAAAATTTAAAAATAATGAATATAATTATTATTGATAATTTGAATCGAATTTTTATGATCACTAATAATTCTCTAAATTATTAATAAATATATATAATAAATATATATAATTATTTGACACGTGTCTTCACATCATGGTTAAACCCATATATTATTACACCACAGTGTCATTTTGTCTAAAGCCGCAACTTGGATTTATTTGTTCCTTAAAGCAGGCGCAGAGTGGACATGATCTACTGCATGCATGCATCATGCGCCCCTTAAACCCCGTGTGCCCCTGTCGCATAATTACGGTGTTAATTAATAATTAATAATAGCTCGCTGCTCGCGCATGATGTAAGCAAAAGGCCATAAATAATCTTATCCAAAAATCATATATGAATAGAGAGCAACTTAACGTGTTGGAAACTCTAATTATTTCAAAATCCGATTCCTTAATAAGCAAAATTTAAATTTGTGGAACGACGAGGTGGCACTAAATTAAATAATTCGATCTATGCAATTAGTCCTTGGACGTACGAATACCTTTTGCTACTATTTTTTTTCTCTAAAAAGGGGGGGGAGAGAGAGAGACGAAAGGTGATGGAGTTTGTTGGGTGGTGCGCGCGCGTTGCGGTGTGGTGTGGTGTGGTGTCTCATGCACGGCGGCTGGTCAAGCGCGCGGCGAACGAGGAGGCGAAGGACGGACCGACGCGTGGGTGCGTGGCAGGATGCCCGGATGGTTTTGCCGGATAAATATGAGGCCATATCGTGACACGCAGATCAGTTTGGGAGTTATGAGAGAGAGAGGAGAGAGAGAGATAGAGAGAGAGAGAGAGAGAGGAGAGAGAGAGGTCAGAGATGCATGGGGCTCGTTGTTTAATAGTTTTAACGACGACGACAGGGGAGAGGGCATCATTTTTTTTATTTTTTATTTATTTTGCACTGATCAGTGGCAAGTTGGCTTCTGAAGCTTTTTTTGTTTTTTTTTTATTTTTTTTCCTTGGTTCGCACTGGATCGATCCATGATCGCGGATTGAGACACTTGTCAACTTTACGTTCGATCGGGTGGGACACGTTTCGGTGGATGAACGGATCGGATGGGCGCGCGTGGGACAGTTTTTTAATTTATTTATTTGCGTGTGTTGTTAATTTTGGACATTTTTTTTATTCTTTCGCCACTTCTCGGAGGAATAATTTGTTCGGACTTCGGACCAGTTTATTTAACATCTTCTAAAGTAATTTTTTGCGAATCATTATTAAACTCCTTTATTTTACGAAATAATTGAGATATGTGACTTTAAAATATCAAAAACGAGAAAAATTAAAATAAAAAACAAAAAAGATAAAATAATTGTTAAACTCCTTTATTAAAATTAATTAATTACTTAAAATTAATATCATTATTAAACTCCTTTATTTTACGAAATAATTGAGATATGTAACTTTAAAATATCAATTGGTTCAAAAACGAAAATAGTCACTTAAAATGCTGAATTTACAATTAAAATTCGAAAAAAAAAATAAATGGGCCTATAAAGGCCTAGATCTGTTAAGATTCTCTTGGCCCAATTAGTCACACGTAGTTATCCATTTTGCGTGCGCCTTTTATCATTATTTATCATTTCTTTTATGCCTATCTGAATTTAAAAGAGTTCTCTATAATGAAACCGAGACTATTAACATCAATTAATTCGAAGTTAAAAAAATAAAATAATAATGACTTGTTTTTTATTAATGTGATTATTCCAAAATTTAAACCTAAGATATTTACCACAATTTTGCCGTCAGTTGAGCCATCTAATATCATTATTATTTATCTAATTTTGATGAGTTTATGGTCCCACGTGAAAAACAAATATTGTCAACTAAGGTAAGAGTTGATAACTGATGATATCTTATTAGTAGCCCCTAAGTGATTGTTATGTTTTTTTTAGGAAAAGATATCCTAATTAAATGATACATATAGCGTCCCCGTCCTAGAAAAATTAGCCACTAAACACTTATCAATACTAAAAATATTATTTATTTTTATTATTTATCTTTTCTTTTCGAAAGAGTTCAATGTAATAATTCTTACAAAAACGAATTATATAATGTTCATCTATGCACTGTTCTTTTACTATTATCAAATATTTATGGTGATATTTATATTCATATTTATTTACAAGTCAATTGTTACATGGGTTAACAACTATCTCTTCGTCGTGATCTAAACATTTTACATGAATTCAAGTATGAAGTATCGTAACACGTGGTAATTTTCTATTATTAAATAAAAAAATATTAAAATAGTTGTTTATTAAATTAATTATGACAATTCTTCTGAAAATAAAGGATAAAAGAAGTTGAAAAAAAATAAATCTGAATTCAAGAGAAGAAAGGAATAGAAAATTTGTTTAAATTAAAGATAAACAAAAGATCTTAAAGATAGAATTCAGAAGTTGATTAAGGTGAGTTATTAGTTATTTTCAAATTAGGTATTCCGTAATTAATTTTTGCTCCTATAAATAGAATTCCTTCCCATGCTAGTTTCACTTTCATAAACTTTTTTTTCTCCATTTTAGAATCTTAGTTCTTTCTCTTCGTTGTGTGTGCACAACTGCTCAACTCATAATTCTTTTATGGATCAAAGCTCTGTCAAAAAAAAGTTGGACTTGTATATTGCATAAATAATTCCATATATTTTTTTATGCTTAAATGAATAATTCACGGATAGATATTAAGGACTAAACTTTTGAAAAATAACTTTAGAGTTCCGGCAAGCTAGAACCCTCACAACTCGGCCTAGGTTCTTTTATAAAATAGCGACCCAACACAATTCCACTTTGAACTCATCCCCGATTCAAAGATGACCTAGTTCGGAATTTCGATGCCCCCCACCCAAACTCTGTCACGATAAAGTTCAAGTGCACCGATCCCTTTCCAGGACCCAACCTTGGTTGGGTTCATATCTACTCTAGGTAGTCAAGTGTTATAAGCTCATACAATGATGTCAACAAATCTAGCACGAGCCATCTTGGACTCGACTTGGGTTCTATTCGAAAAAAATGATAGAAACACTAAACAAAGAATATAAATCGAGTTTCGTAGAACACAAATCGAGTTCGTCCCAAACTTTGCCCAAGTTCCACTATACTCGGCTGGACTAGATTCCACCTGCATATTGGGGTTTAGGATTATGGTAATTATCACTATTGCAAAATGATAGTTTTATCCCATATATTAAATGTGTGAAACAAAGAACAATAAGGATGATTAACAAGTCAATTGATAAAATATGTAAACTAGAACTTCATATGGATTGATTATTAATTAAGGAGAATAAAAGGTGGGTATTAATAATCTCATCACTCCAATGATTTAAGGTGGATTTTAGGAGATTCACCACACTTAATAATAACAGTGGATATTAATACCTTAACACTTGATATTTGTAAAATAATCTCATTCTTTTTATTGGTTTTAAGGTGCCCACCTTTGATCCTGGTCTACTCCACGTCAGAGTGTCATGATTGTCCATAATAAATGAAGTCGAGCTTGCATAGAATAAACATAAAAATATTATAAATAATTATTGAAATAAAAGATGTAGAAGAAAATAATAGAGCATAAAAATGAAAAGAACGGAAATATAATAAAAAGAAAATAATAAAATAGAACAAAACAATATAACAAAAAAGGAATAGAAAGAACATTAAAGAATATAATAAATTTATTATTATATTGAAAGTTTGCCTATTTTTATAAATATTTCTAATATTATGTATTGAGTTTTACACCTATGAATATTTCATGTGTCGGTGTTTGATTCCCACATTTAATTGAATAGAACACCATGGAGATGTGTGTAGCCTGAGATGTTGGTGATGTGATGCATTGAATTTGTAACAATAAATTTACTAGTAAATACACTAATTGTATCAAATAATAAAGTGTAGAGTAGAATTGTCGATCTTGTGAGAAACTAGTTATATCTAATATATCTCAATAATCTACTAGGAAAAGAATGGTTTTGTGATAAGAAAACGAAAAATTGAAGGAGCAGAAAATTAAATAAAAGATAATTAAATAAATTAGTGTTGAGCATAAGAATTATGGATTATTAATATAAAGATAAATGTGTATGATTCTTTGTAATAGTTGAATTAGAACAGAAAATAATTGTATCGATTCTTAAGATAAATTAGGAGTACCTAAGATATTGATCTCTCTAAAATGAGTAAATCAAAATATATTAACTTCTAATAAAGCTAATAACTACAAACGCCAAGTCAATTATTAATTTTATAAATATTTAAGATGCACTAATATGTATCTCCTACATTATTATTCACTCACAATTTTGGACAAAATAATAGACCGCATGAAATTCGACACAAACAATGAGTTACTTGACACGTGTTATGTATGCTCAACTTAAAAGTAAAAAAATTAATTATAAAAGTAATAATAATTTTTTAAATTAATCACTCCTCTTACAAGTTTGTAATCTAATATCATAAATCAAATCATTCATAAAAAAGAAATGAACCCAACATGCATAATCAAAAGAAATCGAAAAGTTTAATTAACTCAACTAATAATAAAAATCGAAAAGTTTAATTAACTCAACTAATAATAAAGTTCGAACAATTTTCCCTTTAAAATAAAATAAAAAATCTATATTGTAACAAAGATGAACAATGAAAAACTAAATGAAAACATCCAAATAAAGATAAAAGAAGAACTCATAAACTTTGGGGCCATTGGACTGTTGCACAGCACAAACGACGAGTTGTTGCATAGCTTTCTCCTTCGATTGGTCTTCAAGCTTTGAAATTCATCCTCAGCGATATGGCATGGCCCCTAAGTCTCAAGTACCTCTCTAAAGGTCTCAATCACCACTTTTTTTTGTCTCATAGGACCTCTATTTATAGTTTTTAGATGTCATAAGAGTTTTGGTAAAGTTTTATTTTGATTGAGAGTCTTTTTTAAGTCAAAATAATAAAACTTCAAAATAGACTTTAACCCTAAACAACTAGAGCACTCAAACACCTCACTCCAAAGTCCAAAAGAGGCTTACTCACTCAAGCACCTGCTCACACCACTCTCCACTTACTACACATATAAGCTCTCCTCACTTGCCCATATAGTAGACACTTCACTTGATCTTTCAAGATGGCACCGTGCATACCTATTTATAGGCAACTAAATACTTTTAATCTATTGGCTCTCATATTCTATTGGCTTGCAAAACAAGATGCTGCCCCATGGTTTTTACCCCTAGTTTTTACTGATGTTAAGTAATTCAATATTACTAGTATTTTTAAATAGTGTAGTTGATGATGGTTACTTCAACACTCCCCCTCAGCATCAACTCTTCTTCTCCTTCTCCTTCTCATTTAAGTAATTTATAATCATATTCTTTTGAGGAAAACTCATGAGTAGCCATTTGATCTTCTCGTCGTATTGTTGAATCATAATAAAGATACTTCTTCGGCATCAATTCGCTAAGGGCCATATTCTAATCTTTTAGCTTTGAGATTAAGCTATCTTCATTGTATGCATCAAATTCTCATAGGGTCTTGAGAACTGAGTCATTATACATTAGATTTGTTTTATTGGCTTGATGCTCCTTTTGATTAGTGAAGACTCTTCTTCTGATTGATATTCTTTTGGCGCCCATTAACAAAACTTTTGCGATTCTGAATCATGTTCTTTATCAACTAACTCTTCTAAGCATTCTTCGATTGCTTACTTCTCTCCCTCATTCTCTTCTTTGAGCTTCTCCTTGACATCACTTTTTCTCATGGAGGCTATTTTGATAAGCTTCATGTGTGAAGTCAAACTCCTCTTCAAAACTTTCTTCTGATGGCAAAAGTGCTTTCCATTCTCCACTAGTGTACTCAACTTGAACTTCATCGATGTTGTACATTGCAAATTCTATCGACTCTTCAAAATCTTTTTTTTTTGTCCAATGATGATATTTTCTTCAATAGTCAAGGATGCTTCAAAATCCTATTCTTCCCCACTTTCCTTTGCAGTATTTTCTTCTTCATTATGTTGACAATCACGAGCAAAATGACTTTTCTTACCGCAATTGTAACGACCTTCTTGTCGTCGAGATCTCTTCTCTTATTATTCCTTCTTTCCCACAATTATAACAATGACCTTGTTGTCGGCAAGATTTCTTCTCGTCTTGATTTTATTTATCCGACTCTTGGTCAGCTCCCACTGATCGTGGACTTCGCTCTCATTCATGCTTTTGTCAACCTTACTACCCTCTGCTCTCCCTTTTCTTTTGAAATAGAAGAGTGCTTCATCTTCATTCTTAATTTATACTCCAGTCATTTGCTTAGCTAACACTTCTTGATTAGCCAATAGATTTTCTAATTCTAACAACGTTGGTTAAGTAGGTCAACATTGAAAGGCAATTATGAATTCGCTATATTCGGATTTCAAGCTGTGGATAATAATCTGTCTCATTCAAGCATCACTAACTTTAGAATCATTATCAAATTGAAATATCTCATGATAAAAAAAATTTACCTTCATAAAATATTGGCTAGTCATCATGTCGCCCTACGATAACATCATAAGTTGATTCTCCAACAATTGAAGTTGAACGTCCTCGATGTGCTCCCCAACTCCTCCTCTATCATTGTCTTGAGAATGAACATAACTTTACATACTTTGATGTGTTACTTCCTTCGTGCTTCAGCATCCGTAGGGGTCATTGTATCGGCCCCGCCGACAGTGTTCGTAAATCTTGCCCTTGCAAGTAAGACTCTATGTAGGTCTTCCAGTAACTATAATTTTGATTATTTTAATTTTCTGACTCCACCCGTCATATCGAAAATATTTGCCATGGTGACTTGTTAAATGCCCTGCAATCAACAAAGTGCACTCTCGAATTTGAACACTTCATAATTCCATATTGCGCACCGGCAGAACCTCCTCATGACTTGACTTTACACGACTTCAAACTTGCACAGTCTCTGTGTACTTTGATCTTGCAAGGCTTCTCACAATCCCAGATTGTGCACTCACGCGTAGAACCTCCTCATGTCATGCATTTTCGAATCGACATAGTCTCCGCTTAACTTGATCATCCAACACTTTGAATTGATAGAGTCTCCCCAAGGGCCCACCTACTTTGATACCACTTGTAGAGATTTTGATAAACAAAATCAACTACTAAATGATACTTATAATAATACAACACTTGTATGCTCTCACTCACTACCTGTGCACTTACTACTCACTAAAACTCACACCCTAAACAACTAGAGCATTCAGACACCTCATTCCACAAGTCCTTACTCACTCAAGCACCTGCTCACACCACTCTCCACTTATTACACGTACAAACTCTCCTCACTTTGCCCAGAGCAGACACTTCACTTGATGATCCAAGATGACACCCATACATACCCATTTATAAGCAACCAAATACTTTTAATCTATTAGCTCTCATATTCTATTGGCTTGAAAAATAACATGCTGCCCCAAGTTTTTTACCCTTGTTTTTATTGATGTTAAGTAATTTGATATTGCTAGTATTTTCTAGATAGTGTAGTTGTTGTTGATTATTCCAACATTTATTTTAACAACTTGTAACATCCTGATCATGGTCCGTAACTCGGACAAATTTTTAGCATAAAATTGGGCATTTAACGGGTTATTACAGCCTTGTAATGTCCCTGCTAATACGGTCGTTATATTCATTTTCGCCTTGGCATCCTCTATTAATTTTTTTATTTTTGACTCCATTTTAACTCTGATTCGAGTGTCATTTTCTCCGGTGGCTTGATGACTCTTTTTTCTTAATCTTTATGCAATAAAACACAAAACTTAGATAGATTTTTATTTTTATAAAATTTAATCAAATAAGCTCATAAATGATGTATGTTATATAAAAATGAATAAAAAATTAAATGTATGACTAATTATATATTGTATTTTGCATGCATCATGATGCAATTACATGAGATAGAGTCATGGAATTAGTTTATCTTATTTTATTTCATTTTACATTGCTATTCTAATGTATGGGATGAGAACCATTTGAAACAATAGATATTTTTAGCTTCCACATTTATATGATATCAATTATTAATGGATTTATTTATAGTTACTCTTATATGAATCTATGAAAGCCCGAGAAATGAAGTAAATTGTAACTAACACCGCTCATAAGTCTAATTACCACATGGTACGATTGTGAATTATTGTTCAATAATAATCCATATGACTTTTATATTATTAATTTTCCTTTTAATTTATATCTCCTTTTTATAATCATTTCAATAATAGAAATTTTATTACATCAGAAAAATAAAAAAAATATAGATCTCAACAAGTTCATACCCTGTAGAAGCTTGTAAAAAAAACCAGTACTCGATTTGAATTTTGCATAATAGTGTCAATAAGTGTAGTTACATATCAATGTCTTCCATTGAAGGATTTGCATTTCTCATGGTTAAGTTCAAATTGTCTTAAACATAAAAATTCCAATTTGATTTGTTTGAAATAAAACTTAAATAATCAAACAAAAAAAATTACCCTTATAAGTTAGATACAAGTGCATATAGGTACAACTTTTTTTAAACATAGGTTGCCATCTGCTCACATTTTCTTGTACTTTTAAATAATATAGACACAATATATATGATTTAACTCATGAAAGGTTAACAATATATATCATAATTGATAAAAAGAATTTGATGAAAACTACATAAGGATTTCAGTGTTAAATTAGTTCAACCTCAAGAACAAAAAAAAACTTTATGATTTTAGTTGTGAAAAAAAAAGGTTCTAAAATGTTTGAAGATATAGCACCCTTGAGATTATGACTTCTTTTCAATTTTGTCTGAATTATCGAAATATTTTGCTTTATTCTATCATCAACTTCTTATATCTTATTTTTTTAATCCAATTCTATTTTGTAATTTGAGAAAATAGACATATACAAATTGCATTTTATTTAATTTTAAAAAATAAAAAGGTTGCATTTGCTATATTCCTCTTGGAGTAAAAAAAAAATGCAAATGCATCAATCCACGTTATTGACGAAACTACCCTCCTATTTAAAATCATAATCCAAAAACAATAAGGGCTGTTTCGTCATTTATGTTAATAAACCAACGCGCAGTAAAGTGAACGAAGAAAAGTTCGCCCTCATCGCCTCGCCGCCGCCGCTGCTGCTGCGCCACCGCCGATCGCCGTCATCGCCTCCTCCTCCTACATCGCTGCCGATCCGTTCCATAGTTCTTCGATCGACTTTCGAACTGGGTCTTCTCCATCAGTCTGCCTCCGGACTTGGGCTCCTCCACACTTTGTCCCCTTGGCGGTTCACCTTCCTGGATATTTTGATAGAGAGGAGAGATCAAAATGAGCGCTCTTCTTCGTTCCAAAGTATCGCAAGGTTCGATTTTTAATCTTTGTCTTCCTTAATGCAACTACTTTTCGGTAAACGAGAGCTCAGGGGAGTGCTTTCCAGTGGCTGCTTGAATCAGCAAGCACCCATATGCACAAATAGTTCCCGAATTGCCTGCCAAACACCCATATGAACTACAATGGTTCCCGAGTTGCCTGCCCTAACAAGTAAGGACGAACACGGGCATGGGCCATCAAGTTTCTGAAAAAAAATATCCAAACGATCTCGCTTACCATTAATTTCACATTTTTTTGTGAATTTTCCGATTAAATATGTTAATACTGTTTTTGTCTAGCAAAGTAGCAGCATAACTCCGAGATCCAGAATGCAATGGCCCGATTCATAAATTTATGCAGATTTCCTGGTGCAGTGTGGGGGTTTAGGAATGAGAACTAAAATTTCATGTTTTTAATAAAGACTTCCTTGTTCGAGGTGTTCATCCCTTTCAGGAAAAGATGAGGTGCCCGGAATGCCTTTGAAGCAATGTTCTGCTCAGCAGTTAATGTTTATACGTGGGCCATGTCTAGTTTCTCCATCTGAACATCACATATTACAATGCCTAAGAGCAGTTGTTTCCGAGAGAAATATGATATCGCTTCATTGTCTACATTAATAATGTGTAATGACATTGTGGATTACTCATTTTTTGTAGCCTATATTTTACAAGAATGACTGGAGTACCTTTTGGGATTAGGATATAATATGATTAAGCTCAGAGAAAATCTTTTTAGTTGTATTGGATATATATTCTAAGCATGACTAGCATGACAGTTAAATTGCCATTCGCTCCTTAGCAGTAATCTTAACCGAGCATATATGCTATTGTCCAGGTTTCCTTCGAGAAGGAAATGCTGATTGCCTGTGTCGATTTTTTTAAATCACCAAATTTTCCCATTCACATCTTTTATGTTTAACGCAACTTTCTTGACAGATGCATTAACTTTCTTCATTCAGTAACTATTTTTTATGGGTTAACCTCAAGGGTATAAAAAATAAAATAACAACAATAACAACAAAGCCTTATCCCACTAGGTGGGGTCGGCTACATGGATCATACGACGCCTTCGTTGATCCATGTTCATAAGATTCGACAGGATTTTATGCTGGCTGTCGGGGCCTAACACAACCCTCCTCCTTTATCCGGGCTTGGGACCGGCTATAAAATATAGGCGGAGTTTTAACCTCAAGGGTAATAGATTAAAATTTTTTATTCTTCCCAACAATTGAGCTTATAACCATGCTGAGCACAACAAGCTAGAATGAACAAAATAGGAGCTTTACTACTGATTTAATGCTTGAAGGTGCGTGAAGATATCAAGTGGGTGCTTTTGCTGGTCATATGTTCCTTTCCGTGATATCCTATCTGTTTCATGGCCTCCTTGATGGAGGAATTTTTAATTTCTATTAGTTATTTTAATTAAAGCTGATATTTTAGTCTATTAGTCATCATGTGATAGACATGTCTTTTTAATTAGTATAAGGGTTAAGATCAAAAGTAGTTTGATCAAGGGTTGAGATTGATTATTCATTTTAAGCTCTTGTAATCCTAATATTTAAGGCTGGAAATAGAATTTCCAGCCATATTGATCTATCTTCTATTAATATTATAGATTTTTGTGATTTTTTCATATATCTTAATTGGTTCTTTATTGATACTTCCAATCATCTAGTCTGATTTTTCATCAGTTTTACTGATTTTCTTTCTTTACTGCATCACTCATTAATTTTCAGTCTGAAGTATTTTTTATACCATAGAAATTCGAAATTTGAGATAAAACGCTACTCAAAATGTACTTCAAACTTCATAACATGGTAGCTGCATGGTACCTTTTAAGTTGCGTGACAAGACAAGTGTAGCTACAAGAATGATCATATATGCATGATTCAAGTTCTATGAACTAGTCTTTGTTTGTTTGATTTGAGAATTCTAATGTATTACTTTGACATTTGTAATATGTTTCTTACTGGTACTATGGTCTAATTAGTTGGCCGCTCATTGATGGGGAGCCTTGGGAGTGCTATGCCTGGAGCAAATTCACCTTTTCAGACGACGCCAAACCTAAGCTATAATAATATTTTTTGTCAGGTATCATCAATGTCTTCGTTGCAGTTCAATATTCTAATGGGCATTCAGGCTTTACTCTTAAAATTTTGCAATGTCTCTGTATTGTGCTTCATAGTAGAGGTTAAATTTTTCATGACTTTGTTTCATAGTAAATGTTAAAAATACAAATGCAGGCATGTTGTTCACATGGTTTTGCTTAAACTTTAGATCATGAAGCCTTTTTTTTTTTTTTGCTTCTGGACAGCAACAAAGAACATTTATCCAGATGAGAACCAACCTCAAGGTGGTGGACAACTCAGGAGCAAAACGTGTTATGTGCATTCAGTCACTGAAGGGAAAGAAAGGAGCAAGGTTAGGTGACATTATCATAGGGTCAGTAAAGGAAGCACAACCTAGAGGCAAAGTGAAGAAGGGAGATGTTGTTTATGGTGTAGTGGTGCGTGCTGCCATGCAAAGGGGACGCTGTGATGGCAGTGAAATCAAATTTGATGATAACGCGGTAGTTCTCATTAACAAACAAGGAGAGCCAATTGGAACCCGTGTCTTTGGGCCAGTACCCCATGAACTGAGAAGGAAGAAGCATCTGAAGATCCTATCTTTGGCCGAACATATAGCTTGAATTGCGATGAATTGGTAAACTCGCCTCTTTGAAATGCTGTCCTATTTACAAGACTTGGAAGGGGGAAAAGACTCTAGATTTATGTTTTTTGTATGGACAATTTATGTACCCTAGATTTCAGTTTTTTGTATGGATGCTTTATGTATTCTGATTCCAGTGCTATGATAAGAAACTATGAATCTTTGGTCTTCACAAAGAATAACAATTTCTGTAACTTTTATTGATATTCGGCTGTCATTTCTTTGTTCTTTTCTGGTGTGCCCGCCGATATTCGGTGCCACAGACTGTTAAATATGATGCAAATCCTTTGTTTCCATTCCATGTTCCTACATGTCATTTTCAACATCAATTTCATTCAACTTTCCATTGGCTTCACAATTTTTAGTTTACTATTATCTCAGAAACGAACCGACAATCATAATATCATTAAAAATCTTCTCCACACAGAACAATGACAATGTTTTGTAAATGGAACACATTGGCTTGATGCCTCAAACATCTGAACTCTTCTTCGGCTCTGAACTCTTTGTCCAAAACCTGAGACGAGTTCTTCTGTGCTCTAGCATCTTTTCCACCTCCTCAATTGGCAAGCCCTTGGTTTCTGGCACGAAGATCAGCACGAACAAAAGAGCGACCACCGAGATCAAACAAAAGATCATAAATGTCCATGATGGTCCAATGGCCTGTGTTAGAGAAAGGAAGGACTGCGCCACCACTAGATTTGAGACCCAGTTTGCCGTAGCTGCAATCCCTCCACAAACTCCTCTAAATCTCAGGGGATATATCTCAGAGTTTACAATCCACGGCACCGTCCCCATCCCGGGGGAAAAGAAGATGATATATAGCGCCAAGCCAACTACGGTGAGCCATCCGTAGCGGCTCGGGCATCCTCTAGTGTACCATAGCCTATCTTCTGCATGGCACAAATTCTTCACTGTTGAATTCGAAATCAAACATGCTGCATAAGATAGGCTATTATTATGTTAAAATACAATTAATATGCTGAATTCGAATCTAGCGAGTAAGAATTTTGAATTCGAATTCGAAATTGCTGCAGTAAGAAGAGAACAATTAATATGTTAAAATACAACATTAGCTTAATCTAGCGAGAAGTTGGAAATCGCTCAGATGAGTTAACAACCTTGTCGGCAGCAGAAGCACAGAATCCACAGTCTGGAGATGATGCTTTCAGGCATTTCATGCAGTCCCAGCTTGTTGAAGCTGACATATAGTCGGGGCAAGTGTAGGAAGAGAAATGCAGAGTCTCCTGCCGGCTAATGCTGGGAGAGTGAGAGGTGGTCTCGTGGAAGACCGAGGGAAAGAACAACACCACATAGGCTAATGATCAGAAGCTTTTTTCTGCCTGTCCTGTCTATGAAGTATATGCTGACTATAGAACCCAGGGCATTGAGGCCTGATGTCACCAGAGAGAGTGCAAGAGCTGTCTGGTTGGATGCAAAACCAGCCAACTGAACAATGGTGGGACTGTAGTACATGACAGTATTTATGCCCACAAACTGCTGGAACACCTGAAGTCCAACTCCTGCAATCAGACCTCTCCTCACTGTCTTGGTTTTTAGCAGCTTGACGAGGTTGATCTTCTCGGATGATCCCGCCTCCTGGATCTCTGCTTCTACTGATTCTTTCAGTGCGCGAATCTCCCCCTCCACTTCATGAGCTGAGTATATCTTTCTGAGAAGGGTTTCGGCTTCTTCTTCCCTCCCCTATGATTAAAATCATGTCAGAAAGGATCTTTTCTGGTCTTGCAAATGTAATCCAGTTTCTTATTGGATAAGACACCAATGGCAGCTAAAAGGGACAACAACAAAATAATAAACTGAAGAAACCTTTCTATAAAGCCATCGAGGTGATTCAGGAAGGAACAACATCAATATGAACTGAACAAGAGCAGGAATACCAGCAACTCCAAGCATCCATCTCCACGTTCCTGGTGCCTGTGAACAGATGTCATTGTCTACTTGAGCTGTCTTTAGAGAATCAAGTAACAATTTTTTTGAACTAAATCAGATGGAACCATAGGAATACAAGATTTTCAAATTATCCTTACTTTTGTGAAAGCCAGATTGATGAGATAGGATAAGAACTGGCCTCCTGTGATGAGAAAACCATTGGTGCTGACTAGTGCACCTCTTACTCTTGCCGGCGAGGCTTCGGAAATGTATAGAGGTGATGTCATTGACGCCATCCCCACGCCAAGGCCAACGAAGACACGGCCTACAATGATAAGTGAAGGACTAGTAGCTGATGCCATGATCACAGCACCTACAAAGAAGAGGACATCTGCAACCAGTATTGATGTTCGCCTTCCGAAGCGGTCGTTCATCCATCCCCCAATAGCTGCTCCAATGATGGCTCCTGCAACTGCAGTGCTGACAATGCTCTCCTGTAGTTTTTTTATTCACTTTGCATATTCAGGGACTCATAATGGTTGAAACAGTAGGAATAAATGAATGAAACAAGACAAGGTCCCCCAACAAATGCAAATTGCAGACAGTTGTTATCATGCTTAACCGATAACTCATAAACTTCAACTATGCTATAGATCTTTGACCTGGCTTAAGAACACATCTAAGTCTGTATTTTGTTCCATAAAGAAATAATACCTAGAGACATATAACAGAAACATTATCTGTAGAAACTTGCAATTCCCTAGAAAATTCAATACTGGAACTACCTGCAACCAAGTCTTCTTATCAACTGAAGAAAAGTCGTCCCGAATGTAAAGTAGTGCTCCAGAAATTACACCTGAAAAGATCAGTACAACAGTGGATCTGGTTACTCACACGAACTATTTAAAATCTCAATTCGTCGATTAAGCTTTATCATATTCACAAATCTTGGGGGTTCTATTTTCTGAAAAGGTAACATGAGTTGCTTGCTTGGGCTGCATATTGTCCATCTCTTCGTCACATGCTTATTCCACTAGTATCAGTTTGACAGTTCGAATCTCGTAATACTAAGAAGATTGCTACTTCTTGAAGTTTAAAGATTCCAGAATCAGAAAGATGAAGGATCTCAATGTTAGAACTAGTTCTTACTGTTCCAGTGCCTCAAAGAGGGTACCGGAAAGGACAGCTTAAGAGAGCATTTATGTCAGTCGCAGGAAGTACTCACCGGTGTCATAGCCGAAGAGCAGGCCGCCGATTCCTGCTGAAAAGGCCAGCCTGAGAACATAAGGATTCCTCCATGAAAGGGAGAAGCATTCTCTGAAAGCAGAGGCACCAGCTTCGTGAACTCCTCCCTCCATATTTCTGCAGGCTACACAGCGTCTGCTCAGGACCTGCCCGCTCCCTTCAGATCGGCATATGATGTGGCCGTATTACTACAAGCACAAGGAAAGCGTGATGTGCTTAATAGGCGCTGGAGAGTGAAGCCTGCATGACCATTGGAAGAAGGTCCACTAGTTTTGATGCGTCTGGGAACAAAGTCGGGAAGAATGATTAGACAACATAAAATGAGTAATTCCTGCCGTAAAAAGGTGTCTAATTTATGGACGCAATCGTTTACGATGGAGCCAAGTATCATTGTTTACCCCTTTGACTCCCATGACGCAGTGTGTTGGAACTGTTGATACTGACAACAAGATAAGTTTGAAGGCATGGGGCATTAAAGAGACAGCACGAGAAGGAATAAAAAAACACTTCTTGCTGAATTTTCTTTGATAGAATACTCGTCAAAGCTGCAACATGTTTGGTTAAAGAATTTCTTAATCAGAATAAAACAATTTATTCTAAAGAATATCATATTCTAATTATATTCCTATTCTACATTCTATTTGATTGAAAGAAAAATATTTAATATTTTTATAATAAAAATATTTTACTATAAATAATTTACATTTATTATTATAATAATAATACAAATTAGAATATAATATTTTTTAGTCAAATAATGAAAAATAAGAAACGATGGAAAAAATGAAAAAAAGGGAATATCTCTATTCTATCGTTTCAAAAGAATAAAAATATTCGTTATTTGTAAAGAAAAAGAGTGGTTTCACGTTCCCCTAAGCAGTTTCGTCGAAATCGAAGTTTGACCGATTTAACCTTATTTCACATCGTGTTTGATCATATTCTTAAAAATATCGAAATATTCTATCTTTTATTCTTGAACCAAACGGCCTCTTAGGGTAAAAGCACAGACTTTGTGACAACATTATATTGAATAACGAATTTTAAAGAACAAGGTCATTTGTCATTAGTACTACGAACCGTTAAATCATTATACAGGAAACATTTTGGAAGGATGACATCAAATTGGAGACTTTCTTATAGAATAGTAGTCCAATAATTGCTTGGTACCGAACCAGTTTGGAACCTTGTTGATGAGTAATTCTGAAACATGTATAGTCTGTAGGTTTCAGTAATAACTAATAAGTACAGATCTCAAGGAGAAGACCGGTATAACATCAGATCATTTAGTGCATCTGCTTTGCTTGGTTTGGAAGAAAAATTCAATGACATCTTAATGGCTCATACTCATAGGCCATAGCTCTGATTCTACCTATATAACTTCCTCCTTGTTTATCCTTCCCTGGTGTTCAATTTTATGCAAAGAGTTCATAAGATGATGATGGGTATGTAATCTTTCGAGTAATAACACTCCAAGATTCCATTTTTAGTGCGTAGTAAACGTTATTTGGCTTTTCTGTTCAGCAAACAGTTCATTAATTCAGAACCGATTTGACGACTTCCTATGCTGAAATATCATTATAGCACAAGTGATTCTCATCTGTAACAGTGACAAAATTTTGATTGAGTCTTGGCAGTAATTATTAACTGGCCTCAAAAGATAGGATATGATCTAAGCACGATGCAAAAAGTTGATTAGGACCCCAACATAAAGAGGATACTTAACAGTAGTCCATCCATCCTGTTCAAAAAATTGAAGACCATTAAAAAAGCAGGCAATGATACCTCCTCAGATATTTGTTCTTTGAAGTGTTTGATACGTGATATTGCTCAAAGCAGACCATTCAGCAAAACTGAAGGCATTCACAATATTCCAGCTCACATCTTCCTCAGGACCTCAACAGCAGCAATTTGAATGCCCAAATCATTCTTGGACTGGATGCATTGATCCTTTTTTGCCCCTCTTCTAAAGGTATAAAAAATATGCGATGCTGAGGGCCTACAGATCTCTTGTCTGTATCCACTTGTTTTCTTCATCTCTCTGTCATCATGATGTGCTTTTCCAAGCTTCAGTCTGTTATGAGTCAGTAACAGGATAAGAAGAACAAGTGCAGCAGAAATTTTCAAATCAGTAACATTTACTAGTACACTTTCATCCTTGTCCTTGAACCCACATAATTTGTTTTGAATTTGTTCATTTTCGTTTTCATAAATGGAGCAGTCTTCTAATCATAAATAAAATTTGCAAGCCTTGTTAGGTTGAACAAGATTTACCTGTTAAAGCATCAGTTAGAGAAGAAATTGTTAATTCCAGCAAAAAGACTCTTTCCTACTTGTCCAAAAAACAAACAAATCAAGATTTCCTTCAGAGAAAAAAAAAGGATGAAGGACAAAACTTTTAACTTTTAATAAAGAAAGGTACTTTGATCCACACTTCCTTCACCTTTTCTTTTCCTCGTTAGATTTCTTTCCAGTCCTTTGAGGGGTCCACTGTGTTGGATCTTGTTTAGGGTCTACCTCAAGGTCCTCCAATATACGCATGCCAAGATGTGGTTCTCAGACTAGGCCAGGACTTCGATGGCAAGTCAACTCTTGGGGATGATAGAAATCAATTATAGTAAGAGTGCATTCTTTAGCGTCACATGAGTTAGATTGTTGGAATCAATTTTTAGATATCGACTATCTAAAAAAAAGAAATCACTTATAGCTTTGGGGCTTAAATAGGTAATCATGCTCTTAAAAAAGGTTAGGGGTTCTGATTGATTTAATTTGAAAGGTAAATAAAATTTTTATCTTCTCCTGACATTAATATGTCTTTGATTTTACTATGTTATAGTTCTTTATGCAACTTCTAATCCCCCCCTAACTAATCACCTGTTCTTGATAACAGTGATCATGCAGTCAATCTCTCAAATTCAAGCTCTTGCAGGCTTAATTAAGGTTTCAAGCAACAGTTATCAGCATCTAGTAACCGTACTGAAACATAAAGAAAAGGAAAAAAAAAAAAGAAAGAGAAGAGGAGAGGAGAAAAAGGAGAGAGAGAGAATCTACTCAATCCGATTGGGTTTTGTAGTCCATCAAAAGAAAGCCCAAAGGAACATAAGCAATGAGGCCTAACAAATAAATTCGTTGGTCACACAAAAAAGTATTTTCTCCTTCCTACACAAAAGATTTATAAATAAAAGAAAGGTTATTTATGTAAATCATCTCTAAACTATTATGATTTTTCACATCTAATTTAAAATTATGAACTTATTTTTTTGTCCATAAACTATCATGATTTTTTTAATTTGACATTTCAGTCAACTTTTATGTTACCTTTTTTTCATTTGTGAAAAATAAAAAATACCCATCCAATCGTAGACGACCAGCCCCTCCATCTTTCCGTCGTAAGTTCTTGCTAAAAATAGGTGGAGCTACTTATACACCTATTAGTTATTATTTTAATAATATTATTATATATATTATATACATATATTATATATTATATATTATATTTATTTATTATTTATACATTATCATATATTTACAATTTATTTAGGTTTAATAATAAAAAGTGCATTTATTATATATTTCAATTAACTTAGTGTTATAATAAAATAAAATTTTCCGTTATTATTTATTATAAAAAACATATTGTCTTATTTAAATGTTGATGTACATATGTTTATTTATTTTACTTATCACACATCATAATAAAAATTTAGTATGATATTATAATAATTATTAATAATATTAGTATAATATAAGATAATTCTAGATAAGTTATAACTATATAATTATTTTATATAAATATGATGTTAAATTTTCTTTTATATTTCCTTTTTAGTTATTAATTAGTTTACCTTAATTTTTTTCTTCTATCTAATTTGATAATTATAAAAATATTTAATAATTGATGATATGAAAATAATCTTTATTATAAAATAATAAAACTTATTCATACAAACACTCACTAAAATTTATCTATCAAATTAAGTTTTTAAATTCTCATCATTATATTTTCTAATTCTCAGAAATTAACTTTTTTTCAAAGTTCCTATTTCAAACACAACCTTGGATCGTTTTGTTTTTAGTGTGTGTCCATAAAATTTTAATTGGACAAGTTTCGATTTATTTAAAAATTATCTTAAACTTCAATGGAATATTTTTAATGTTTAAATTTATTCTTTTTTCAAATAGGTTATTTTGTTCTTACGTTTAATAAAAAAAAATATAAGAAATCTTCGTACGGGGGGGGGGGGGGGGGGGGGAAGAGAGAGAGAGAGAGAGTTTAGGAGGTGGTCAGACATCGCCGGGTTGCAGTCTTGCGACCGAACCACCAACGCCTGCAAAAGCTACCGACTTGTGTCAGGATTCCCCCTTAATAACCTCTCTCTCTCTCTCTGTATATATATACAGTTCTGGACCTTTGGCACATCACAAAGCTCGTGGCTTCTGTAGGTGCATGTCGCTTCATGCGTTCCCTCGTCTCGTCTCGTCCCGTCTCTCTGCGTCTAATTGTTCTCTTCCTGCAACTTCTATTCTGCTCTACTTCTAATTGGTTGCTGCTCCTGCTGCTTCCGTCCATCTGCCTCCATTTACTGTTCATATATACACTATAATTCTCTTCCAAGTAGTTCGTACTGTACGCTGTGCATCTAGTGCGAGTTCGAACAGAAGAATGAGGATGGTAGAACTGGCCGCGCATGGACAGGAGGGGGCGGAGGAGGAGATTACGAAGAGGGGACCGACGGTGACGGCGCCGGCTCCGGGAAAGGCAGCGAAGGCGACGACGACGACGACGACGCCGGGCATGGCGGCGTACGAGAGGCTGGCGCGCATGGCGAGCGGGAACGCGGTGGTTGTGTTCAGCGTGAGCGGCTGCTGCATGTGCCACGTCGTGAAGCGCCTGCTGCTCGGCCTCGGCGTCGGCCCCGCCGTCTACGAGCTCGACCAGATGGAGAAGGGCCGCGGCCGCGAGATCCATGCCGTCCTCTCCCACCTCCTCGGCGTCGACGGCTCGTCCTCGGCCTCGGCCGCGGCCGCCGCTGTTCCGGCCGTGTTCGTCGGCGGCAAGCTGCTCGGCGGAGTCGAGACGGTCATGTCCTACCACGTCAACGGCTCCCTCGTGCCCCTCCTCAAACAAGCCGGCGGCCTCTGGCTCTGAGTTGCGCCTCACCTTCTGCTGTGATCGTCATCGTCGACTGCCATTTGCAACTCCGACCAATCAACTGATCTTGTACATATCGTTCCTACCTTTTGGTTCCAATGACAGAAATAGTAGTTTCACTGTCGCAACTCGGTGCAGTGCAGTGCAACGCAATGCAATGAAACAAAGCTGTAAAGTGCGTTGGCAAAGTTCACACTTTAAATGCGTCACGCCACGTTAAATTATGACTTGTGTACGTATACATAACCTACGCGCTTAATCAGATTAATTATCTCGCCGTGAACACCGTGGAGGATATACATCATAAGTCGGATTACATCAACCCAAGATGTTGTAAGTTGCTGTAACCTAATCAGGAGTTATCAATTGCCTAATTCCTCTTTACATAAGGACACATCATGGAGTATAATCATATCCAATTTCATAACTTTGAAACCCCATTAATATGATAGATAATGTGGATCATAGCTTTCTGGACAGATTTTGCTGAGCAATTAAAAAAAAAAGAGATGGGCAAAATGCAGCTTTGGGGATGGGGAGAGAAGGATCCAATGCATGATGATGAGGACGGTTAAGAGTTACTGGAAACGCAGGATGAAAAAGAAAAAGAAAATGCCCAGACGTTTAAGGCTTTGGCAGAATGGCATGTCATGTTTGTGCTACCATCAAGGAGAAAAAGATAGCAAAAGAAGGGGAAAAATGGATGGTGCTTATAGAACCAAAAAAGAATGGTTATGCTTCATATGTACAATAAAGTTAGCTATGTAGGTAATGCTGCCATCCTCATTTGTACTACCGAAATAAAGTTAATGCTGCAATTGTAGTTTATGTTTGTTGTGCCTGCTACGTTTCAGGGACTCGGTGACGTTTCCCATCTTAGAGAAAGAACGGAAGATTGCAGAAGGGCCCTCCTCTTCTCTGAGCAGACAACTGCCTATGACATGGTGCTGCTTCCTTTCTGGGGGTTGTGAGGAGAGAGGGCAAGAAAATACAGGAAGCTTACTGAAAAGATTGGGATGGGAGCGGTCAAACAAATGATTCTTGCAATGGGTGCATTGCTTTGGTTAGTGTCATCATCTGTTGTCATGGTATTCTCATGATTAAAGAGGGAAGAGGGCCTGCAAAAAACAGCAACAAAAATGAAGAGGTCACTCCTCGCAATGAATTCCTCTGATCTGTCTACTAATTGATACACGCCAACAATAAAACCCGGGCAATGAAATGCCCAAACCTGTGCTGCAATGTAAATCAAGAATCAGTCACTACAATGTGAAGCATCTAACAATTATGGGTAATTTCAGTGAAGTTTGAGAAGAAAAATGATCTCTTTAACATTGATACTGTCTTTCTCGGTATGAATCCCCGATGAGAATATCTAGATTTTGATATTTCAGTAAGGAAGACCCTAGTGACATCACTAAGTTAGCTACATTTCACACCACACTTCACTCGTGACCTCAAATGAAAATTAGCTAGATTTCTACTTAAAAGTGAACAAATACCAATCTCCTAACTGCATTCAAGGATTAGGAACTTATTCATCTTATTAACATGAAAAAGGCCACAGATATACATTTGTCTATACATGTGTGTGATTGAGAGTTGTTACAATTATAAATAAATCAATATATGAACGAATAAGTTTATATGGTGAAGTGAAAAAATGCTATAGTTTAAAAAAAAAAAAACAAAACTGGAATTGATCCAAGAAGTAAATACAAATTTATTGTACAGCTGCATATTTACCATGAATATTAGATTAAGACTGCAAAAAAGTATCTGGTGGAAGTTTTTTCCAATATAATTCATTACTATACAAATACAATCACAACACCAACTGCCTCTAGCATGCAGTATAAAAAAACTGTGGAAAGATAACCACCAACTAGATGAGCCTTTAGAGGACGTGTATATCTATAAGTAAATGAACCTGCAGAATATTAGCTGTTAGCGCTTCTTCTGATCCAAGATGAGTGAGTTGGCTCACCATGAGGCCTGCAGACAAACAGAACAATGAATGATGGTAAATTATACATAATCTCAACCAGTATGAAAGTGAATTTGATGTTTTATAGTTGTTAAATAGTGCTAACAACGTCAAACATCAATCTGCAAGAATCTGCAAAATGCATGAAATACTTAATAGCATCCTAGATATTCACCTTGGATTTTTCACATGGACTAGTGCAAACAAAATTGATAAGAGAACACATGATGTCCCAGTCACAATATATGCTATCCCAAGAAAATCATTTTTCCCTCCTAACCAGTTTGAAGTTGTAAGAACCAGTTTTTTCCTCCCACCAAAGCTGTATGTGTTGTAATTATTAGTCAGATGTACTGTGATGACTTCATCGGCACCAAGATCCTCTTCAATCACACCATAGAGCTTTCTGAAGTTAGGAAGTGCAGCAATACGCATCCAGACCATGAGATCCTCTTGTTCACTCAGCTAGCCAGATGTAAGGAATTGTCAATTGCCAAGCAGTTTAAGAAATTGAGATAAAACAATAACAATGAAATGTGAAATAAAACAAGGTAAAAAAGGTGATACATTTGATGTTGATATTAACAAAAAGTTGCTCCATGATTAAGTTTGCTACAGTTCAATAGCAAAATCATCTCCAAGAATTAGCTATCTTAAGACTGATGTTGAACAATGTGAAACCACTAAATACTAACGCTATTCTTCAACTACTCACAGGTATGCTGGGATCAAGCTTTCCTCCACCAATCAAGCTTCCATTTTGAAAGTTGAAAGGATATACATTTCTCCCAAACTTGTGTTCTTGGTCACTCTTCCATGCAATATTTTTCTTGTTGACTTGAAGTTCTTGTGTCTCTCTAACGAATGTATAGGAATCATTGAACAAGCTCCAAGCAATTAATCCACAAGGAACAATTGGAAGCCCATTGCTAGACTCTTCAGGCCTACAAGTACTAAGGTCCTTATATTCCAAGCCATGTAGGAGCTGCAAATCACTTCGACTTTTTATGTACCTAGATAGATGCATAGAAAACCAATTAAATTCCTTCAAAAGTTTGTCATTCAAAAAAAATGATATTATCAGAATATGCACTAACCGTCGATGATTCTGATAGTAATTATCAAGTTCATAGTAAACATAAACTGGAGCCTTCATATGCTTTTCGACCTGCATTGGATGTAAAGTGCAAAACTTATACTGATGACTTAACGCGTGTTACTTGAAAATTGTGGGAATACCCTTTACGCACAATAATTAAATTACCGAAACCTTATAACAACCTGTTTATATACAATTAATGCATCTGGTCCGAACATACATAAATTCTAAAAGAAGCTTGCTTCACAATATGAAAGTTTTTAATGTCATTAATATAACTGGTTGGTGGATCTATATACTTACCTATTATTTTATGCCTTAACTTGTTTAACATAAAAGTTTATTTTGACACAGACATATAGCAGGGAAACTAGTTAAAACTTGAGCATGGATAAACCTAATATCAGTCAGTTATAAGGGTGGATAAATGATGGATAGATATGATTTTTCATCAAACAAGAATAGGTGGAAAGAATGTCATTTTTCCCTTAGCAAAATTGCATGTGCAATGTCAACTTTAGGTTGAAAGGTTGGCAAGCAAAGCAGAAATATACCTTTATATGCAGGGTACAGTTTTTTGAAATTGAGCTATCCTTTATATATGCTACTTTATTCCCCCTATATGTCTCAGGCACACATTCGGCATCATAGCGTTCTACAACTTCTGGAACCTGACAAATCCATAGGAAAAGAAGATTAATTCCACAACACAGATATGATACAATCGCACAGAATGTATTGTATATGGGCAAGATAAACTAAAAGAATTACACTTTGTGATGCGTGTAAGCATACTAGCCCAATTGGTATGAAAGTGATGCCAACAACTAGAAAGATCGCTATAACCTGTGGAAGAAGTTTAGCAGAAAAAAGGGTCAAATACCAACCTAATCTTAGATTAACATGAGTTCAGTGAAAATATCATCTCACCAACGAAGGTGTCAGAAGAGGTTTACAAGCCCAAAGATTCTGCTGGGTGAACCTGTAATATGCTGCAAACCCAAAATCCTCCAATAAAAACGAATACAGAAGGTAATACACTCATGCTACAGATACCCTTTTTTGAGAGAGAGAGAGAGAGAGAGAGAGAGAGGAGCTACAGATACCAATTTGTCATTCTTAACGTGAAACAAAACTATAATCCGATTATAAGGATAAGATCCCCATAAATTCACAAGACCAGGTTACCTTAGGCCACATGTCAACTTACTAGGTAGCAGCTTTTTGCGCCAGTTCTACCTTATATGGTTCAAATACAACTCTATGACATGAAATTACAAATACTACATGAAATCAAATATCCAATTTATAAAAAGTCACATCGAAAATTATACAATTTCGCAATACTGACAGATTTTGACATCAGAATTGATAGGATGATTAATCAACGTGAAAAGAAGTTATTGTGCTAATTAAATTCATCAAAGACGACGAGTTTTGTATCAGTTCTCAGGTATTCTGATCCTTGTAGGATGGAATTCAGAAGAGAGGAAGTAGAGAAAGGGAGAAAGAAACTGGGGAGAGATCACCTTTGGATCCCATAGGAGAGAAGACGTGGGATCGGGTTCCTCCTCTACCGCCGGAATCGGACGTGCTGACGGCCTCCATCTCCATGACCCTAGAGATTCCGATCACCGGAGAAGCCGACGGGGAGGAGTCTCGAGTCCGTCTTTCTTCCAAATGCCCGGATCGATCCGACGAAGTCAAGCGAAGAAGAGATCTATTATGGGCCAAGACAATGGGCCCCTCGTTCAGCCCACTTTTGAGGCCCTTGTGAATTGTGGGCTTAGTCCAATCATTCAAATGTTATATTTGTATTTATTTGAGATTTCTTATAATAGTGATATCGATAGGGGGGTAATAAAAAGGATTAATGTAGTTTCAGAGCTATTTGAACACATTTCATATAAATAATATTTTTAAATAATAAAATTTAATCACTTATGAACAGATAAAGACTGGAATATAATAATAATGTTAGTCTATTTGTTTTGTGAATAAAGACTGGAATATAACTTCATTCTACCAAACAGATAAGTTGTTCTGCAATAATAATGAGAAATGTTATTAGCATTTAAAAAAAAGTATAATTGTGGCATTGTTTATTCTCGACTCTTACTTAAAAAAAAATCTACCAGAATAAACTACTTTATTCCTAACATAATTTTAGCATGACAGGCGTTAAATAGTTGAATGCTAAATATAAAATCAAAATCAAAGTTATCGGATCGTCTCCCAACTTTACCTCAATTTTAATTTTTTTTCACGTTTTGTCTACTTATCGGTTACAATGAATTTTCTCATTTTCTTATTTATTTGGCCGTCACGTAAATCATTTCTCTTTTATCCATATCATTTTAAAAAAATAAAAATATATAATAAAATAATATTAAAAATAAAAAATGGCAGCCTCGTACTTGCCATAGTCGCTCGTCGGTGCCTGAGCACCTCTCTCTCGTGCGTTGCGCCGACGCACGCAAGAGAGTCGACCGGCAGGGCAGTGTCGAGGGAGAGAGGGGGAGAGGGGGTGCCGATTTTTTTGCTTCGTTGGACGCAGTAAATTATTGGGATATTGAATTAAAGTTGAGTACGATATGTGTAATTCAAAACATTCTTTTCACAATGTTTTAAAATTCTCCAGATCCAAACTACCTAAAATTTCATTTTTTTAATCTGAAATTCAAACATATTAATATTCGTCTCGGTGAGAAGAAAGGTAAACCATAGCTAAAAAACAAAAATGTTTCTAGCAAAGATGCATCGATTCCCTCAACGCACCAACGAATCAGATTTGGGTCACTAAACATATGTCCAAATTAGAGATAAGACAATCTCTAATTTGCCAAGGCCTACAAGACAAAAAAAAGCATATTAAGTTGCACATTACGACCGCTATTAACTAATTAATTAATTTTCCATAATGCAAACGCATTCGTAAATGTAAACTCCGCTCCTTAATAGCTTTCCAAAACGTGTTTCTTACTCTTAAACGACTTTGCCAAATCACAATTAGTGTAGTGATCTGAGCATAATCATTGGTCGTTACCACGATCGATCCGACGGCAGGGACGCGCCGTCGTCCGCCCCGTAAACTAAATCTGAGCCCTTCGTGCCCCCCCCCTCCTCATCCCCCCTTTGATGAAGCGCGTGACTCGTGCGCAAATCCAAAAGTAACCTCCCCGTTCAATTTCCATATGCCCCCCTGTTTCAAATTTCAAACATCCAACGGTCTTTCTCTCTCCTCATTCTTCTCTCTCTCTCTCTCTCTCTCTCTCTCTCTCTCTCTCCCTTTCTCTCTCTCTCTCTCTCTCTCTCTCCCTTTCTCTGTCCTCTCTCTCTCTCTCCCCCCTCCCCCTTGCTTTCTTCAAACTCTTGTGGAAGGGAAGCAAAAAGCGATTCCGCCTGGTCCTTCCCTTTTCTTTCACCTTGTTCCCACGTTCCCCCTTCAAAAATTTGTCTTGCTCTCTCTCTCTCTCTCTCTCTGGTTCCCGCATTCCCGCATCTATTTGGCTGATGCGAAGGAGGAGGAGGCGCTCTGCAGCGGGAAGATGAGGAGAGGTTTAGCCGTCCTTCGCGATCGCTGGTGATCAGTGTTTGCGGTGGTGGGGAGCGTTCCTGACCCTCTCTTTTGTTTCGTTTTCATGGCAGGTGTTACCTTTGCGGATTGCGGCGAGGAAGCCGGGCGAGTGACCCCGAAAACTTGCCGTAAGTTTCTTGCTATGGAGCTTTTACTTCGTTTTGTGTCATTCATTCGATGAAATAGTAGGAAAGTTTGATTATTGGAAGGTGTTTGTTTTATTGACGCTGCGACATTCCGCAGGTAATTTGACATGCGAGTTTGAGACAAAGTCTCCGGATCATGCTGCGATAGTTGATTCTCCTGCGCCAATGCAGGAGACGCCAGATTACATCAGGAGAGGCACCGAAAGGAACCTGGTCTCCCCTGTCGATCTCTTCGGAGAGAGAAACGTTGATAGCTTAGAATCACATCGTGGCGGGGAAGAGGTCGGATTAAAGTCGTCTCCGGGAGACGGAAACGATGTGGACGCATCTGAGGATTTAGCAGCTTCTTTTGAGCTGGGAACAATGTCTGGGGGGAGCTTGTTGAGCATTAATGCAGGAGACGCTGACGAGTCTGTGATCTGTGGCGGCGTCTATTTCCAAAAGGATGGGTTATACTCAGGTGGGGAGTCGGTGAGAACACATGCCACAGTGGGGGATGGAAATGGACTGGCATTGTACCAATCTGCGAGGGTTGGAAACGTCTCATACAAATTTCAGGACCTGGAGGCAGGAGATTACCTTGTGGACCTCCATTTTGCGGAGATTGTGTTCACCGGAGGCCCTCAGGGGAGTAGAGTTTTTGATATCTTTATACAGGATAAAAAGGTTGGCCCACATCCTCCTGCAGAGTTAGTTCTGGTGTTGTGGTAGTTTGTTCTTAGAAATTTATATCCTTTCTGTGATTACGTTTGCAGGTTGTTTCACTCTTAGATATATACGCTCGTGTAGGATCGAACCAGCCTCTGATTCTGTCTGACTTGAGCGCTCTGGTAGTCGGCAAGGAAGGGTTACTGATTAGGTTCGAAGGAGTAGTTGGAGAGCCTATTGTTTCTGCAATTGCAATAAGATATGATACTACTCCTGGTATGGTTTCTCTGGATGTGCGCTCTTGCTTTGAAATTTCTTTGGGTTTCAACATCTTAGTATGATTCAACTATCCACCTGAAACTTATCTACCAGGAAGGTTTTTGAGGAATCAGTTTTTGGGAGAATTAGTGTTGGATCCTGGAAAAGATGAAACAATGACAACAGAAGAGGTAAGAGAGAATAAACGAAAACTGAACTGTAACCACTGTCTCTAACTTAAAGCAATATTTTTTCCAGGTGAAATGTGGTGACTGCGAGAAGCTGAAAAGAGATTATCAATTGCTCCTTAAAGAGCAATGTGAATGCAGGAAAGCTGTAGAGGATCTGAAGAAGGAGAATGAATCGAAAAGTAGAGAATGTCAGGATGTCTTGTCATCATTGCATGAACTTCAGATGGAGCTCATGCGCAAGTCCATGCACGTTGGTTCTTTAGGTATTACAATTTGCTGACACTGTATATTTCATATGCTTTCTTCATTTACAATCTTCGGTCCTTGCAGCTTTTGCCGTGGAGGGGCAAGTGAAGGAGAAGACTCGATGGTTTCAGTCTCTAGCTGAACTGAGCAACAAGTTTCAAGTACTTAATTCTTCTTTTGGACAAGAGATCTGATTGTGCTGTCATCATTTCCATTTAGGCACAGTCCAGTATTGTTGGCTAACTTTTGATTTTGGTTTTATTGCCAACATATCAGTTGATGAAATTAAAGTATAACAAGTTATCAGAGGAAGCATTGGCATTCAGAAAGTGCTCCGAAGATATTTCTCAAATGTCAGCTGCTGTTCAATCCAACAGTAAGATGACTTGCTGAAAATACTACTCTCCAGTTATTTGATGCTTTCTCCTGATAAATGTCAAGCCTAAAAATTTATTTTCATGATAGTGGATCACTACAGCAATCTAGAGAAGGAATACAGGGATCTCAAATTTAAATTTGGTAATGAGGTAAAGGAACGAAAAGACCTCTACAACAAAGTTATAGAACTCAGAGGTCAGTCAAATTTAGATTATAAGTTTTTTTTTCTCTAAAATATACCATGCCAAATGAAAAATGCTGAAGCGGTGGTAGTCTATTGCAGGAAACATAAGAGTATTTTGTCGCTGCCGGCCACTTAATGTTGAAGAGTTAGTTGCAAGGGCTTCCATGGTGGTTGATTTTGAATCTGCAAAAGATGGCGAACTTATTGTCAAGGGTCATGTTTCTTCCAGAAAAGTATTTAAATTTGACAGTGTCTTCAGCCCTGAAGAAAACCAAGGTAATAACTTAAGTAATTTCTTATTATTAACATAACCCATAGACTAAGCACTTCCATTATCACTTAATGGACAGATGTTGTGTTTGAGAAGACTGCACCTCTAGCTACATCAGTTTTGGATGGATTCAACGTCTGCATTTTTGCTTATGGACAGACAGGAACAGGCAAAACATTCACAATGGAAGGCACTGAAGAAGCTCGTGGAGTCAATTATAGGACTCTTGAAGAACTATTTCGAATTATTAAAGAAAGAGAAGGGCTATTTCGTTATGAAGTAACAGTAAGTGGATTAGAGGTCTACAATGAGCAGATACGTGATTTACTTGTATCAGGTGCTCAACCTGGAGCATCTGCAAAGAGGTAACTGGAAATATAGGTTCTGTCAAAATGCGCAAGACTGATCCATCTTTATATTCATGCTCAGGCAATATGCATCGGTTATGAGCTTTTTTTTTACAGATTGGAAGTAAGGCAAGTTGCAGAAGGTGTTCATCATGTCCCAGGATTGGTTGAGGCTCCTGTAAATAACACAAGTGAAGCCTGGGAAGTCTTGCAAACTGGCAGCAAAGCTAGAGTTATTGGTTCAACCTGCGCAAATGAGCATAGCAGTCGCTCTCATTGGTAAAGCCACATTTCCTCTGTTATTTGACAGCCCAAAAATATAGAACAACTGGATGAAATTTGTTAGAATTTCCTTTGGCAGTATTCACTGTGTGATGGTAAAAGGAGAAAATTTGGTGAATGGTGAGTGCACCAGAAGTAAATTGTGGCTCATAGATCTAGCTGGAAGTGAGAGAGTAGCAAAAACAGATGCCCAAGGAGAACGTTTAAAGGAGGCACAGAGCATTAACAAATCGCTTTCTGCGTTGGGTGATGTAATATCAGCTCTGGCAACTAAAAGCACACACGTTCCCTTCAGGTTGTCAAAGTTCAAAATTTTCTATTTATTCATTTTAATGTGCCAACCCTAAAATATTCATTTTACTTGCATCCAGGAACTCAAAGCTTACACACTTGCTTCAGGATTCTTTAGGTGCATATTTTCCTTACCTTTTTCTACTTATTTTTACTGCCATTCGTGTTCTTAGCTTCATTTGCTTTATGTTACATGTCTGAATGAACCGATTCAGGTGGAGACTCCAAGGTTTTAATGTTTGTGCAAATAAGCCCAAATGAAAATGATGTTGGCGAGACACTTTGCTCGCTTAATTTTGCTAGTAGAGTAAGGGGAGTTGAGCTCGGTCCTGCTAAGAGACAAGTTGACATGAGTGAGATATTCAGATACAAGCAGATGGTATGAAGCAGATTAACATATTTACATCGTTGCAAAATAAGAGTATTCATTGATTTTATTTGTTTTTATTCTCTTGCTACATGTTTCTTCTACTACTCGTTCTTTTTCTAGGTTGGGAAGATCAAGGAGGATGGCAAGCAGAAGGAAGCTCAAATTAAGAGAATGGAAGAAACAATTCATTCATTGGAAATGAAGAACAAGGCAAAAGAACTCATCAATAAAAATCTCCAAGATAAGGTGTGAGATTCAAATTCTTTAAATTGAAAATATATGCCAATTATGTTTTTTCCTTTGAATAGAAGATTCCACCTTAGTCATGAAACGATGAGATGAACACTGATTTTAAAGTCCTATGAGCAGATTAAGGAACTGGAATCACAATTATTGGTTGAAAGGAAGTTAGCAAGGCAACATGTAGATACCAAGATAGCAGAACATCAATTACACCAGAAGCAACAGCAACAAAAGGATATAAATGACAATGCATCAATGGCAAGGATCACAAATCTAATATCAGAGGAAATTCATACCCTTGAAGAAGAAGAGGAGCTCATACCATTTAAGGAATTGATGAATGTAATGCAACCTCCAGCTGATGGCAATAGTGCCAGGACCAAGCAGAACTTCACCAATGATTACAGCAGCATCATTAAGCATTTTCCTTTGATCCTGGACAAAGAAAACAAGCCAGAACTCGCTGCCGAAGAATCACTACCAAGAAGGCCAAGCAGAGTCTCTCTTTGTCCCACAACTCGGCAGGTACCGCTTACTCCTGCTCTGCGTCGAAACTCCCTCATTCCACTTCCTACTATGAAAGCTGCAGCCTCCCGGCCGATGCTTATGCACATCACTGAAACCCCTTCATCACCAATTCAGTTGCCCCAGAATATTGATGCCTGTGAGGCAGAAATCCGAACACAGCCTAGGAACCCAAGAAAGATTAGCAGCATCCTTCGCCGCAGCCTTCAGAAGAAAGTTATCATCAGACCCCAACTTCCGCAGACAGTGAGGAGAGGAAGCACTCTTGCAGGGCTTGATAAAATGAGAGTGTCACTTGGTGGCAGTGCAAGGAAAGCCAGGAGAGTGGTGGCTGGAAATGGCCCTAGCAGTGATAGGATGCCGCATAGACAGCATAACAAAGAAAAAGAGAGGGGCTGGAATCATGGAACGGCAGTGAGGAACATCCTGTGATCTTTTTTATTATTTGGTCACTGATGTCTGTGAATTGATAGAGAGAGAGAGAGAGAGAGAGAGAGGTACTGACTGTTTCATTCTGATGATTCTGCAATATGGGTTGGCTTAAACCCTTGCAGCTGTAAGCATTGATTTGAACATAGGTTGTGCAAACTTTGCTATGCTATATATCTTGCATCGTTTAGAGTCGTTATGTTAATGTACTTTCAGTTTAGTGTGAGAATTGAAAGACCAACAGATGGGCCAATTGACGACAATATGTCCGCATATGTATAGAGAACTTACAATATATCATCAAACTCGTGCGCACACATGCTTAGGTTTATGTTCGACAAATTTAAGAATTTAATGGCGAATAGCAATTTAATTAATGAATAAAAATTAATATTTAGAGATTCAATTAAGTGATCAATAAATAAATGTTTGGTAAATTTAACTATTGAATTAATTCATCTATATCACATAACATAATAAATTATTTAATGGTAGGTATTAAATAAAAATAACTTTTATTCATAATGTTAATATAGTAATATATATATTTCTACCCTAAAGATGGGATATTATTAAAAAAATAAAAATTTAACTTGAAATGATATTATCCATTTGACAACTATTTAATATTTCAAATAGTGAATATAATATTACATCAAATAATTAAAAATCTAAAAACAATAGAAATAGTTTATTCAAAATTTGAAATAAAAGTCCATCCTCAATCAAATTAATCTATTCAATATAACCAAAAAGAATAGTTTATTCAAAATCGTTATTATCACCAAATATGATTTATTAAACACAACACTACTTCTAACTTTTTTTTTTCTTATTTCCAAAGAGAGCCTTAGGCTCATAAAATTAGTTGAATATTGTCATGTCCGTGATCCTTAGTGGAAAACAGATTCATCTTCTTTCACACTTTAGTCAACAACTCTTCGTAATAGACAGTACTTCTAGGAGAACTTCGGTGCTAGACTCAATATATCCAAACGTGTTTATGTATTTGATGCCAGTGACCTCTCTGGCATCCTGAAACAAGAAACGGGAGAATCAAATTTCATAAAAGGAATTTTATCTCAAGATGCGATAGCCGACATGAATAGGAGTAAATATGCACAACATGATTACTTTTTTCCAAATTGCTTCTGCCATGGTGAACTCAGTATCATTTTTCAGATGGCACTGCAGATGGTGAAGCAATTCGAACACGTAACAAAAGATGATATTATGATAGTAGAAGGTAGTAGAAGCTTAATTCAAATTACAGAAATGAATTCATGGTTGAACAACAAATGAAATGTGGAGCAAAAGCATAGGACATTTAATATGTTTCAAAAACCTACTAGCAAAGAAAACTCAATGAGGATCTTCAAGTGAACAAGACGGAGAAAGATAGGACATTTAACATGTTTCAGTAGCAATTCCAATTTATGATCATGATGTCTTGATGATGTTGTCCGAAGTGCCGGAGGCAGCAAGGGGCCTGGTCGCATGGGGGGAGATGGGAGAAGGGACAAGTTAATGTTAGGGTTTTGGGGCGTAAGGAGAAGACCCGGGTGTACCTCTCGCACGAACCTGCATATGCAAATTCCAGAGCATCATTTGCCATGCATTATTTTACTAAATCACAAGCTTTGGTTACTTTGAGATCAATAGATGATCAGGTAGGCACACTTCTTTTCCTGATATCACCGCAATATTGTGAATTTGTGATTGTATTAAAACTTGCTAAACTGTTGCCTACATTAAGGTAATACAAAATATGTACGATGAGACATTGACTAAGGTTAAGACACCCGGAGGTGAGACAAATGAATTTCCTATAGAAATTGTCCTACATCAAGGATCAACTTTAAGCCCGTATTTATTTAACTTAGTTATCGATGCTATAACCGAGAGTATTACAGAGGAGGTACCTAAGTGCATGCTATTTGCGGATGATATAGTACTTTTAGCGGATTCAAGAGAAGAGATTAATACAAAATTGGAAATATGAAGAAATACGTTGGAGTCAAAGGATTTTCGTTTAAGTAGGAATAAAATAGAATATATGCATAGCAATTTCACAAATAAACAACTTAGAGACGATTTGAAAGTTAGGCTAGGGGAGGATATAATTCCTCAAGTGACAAAGTTTAAATATTTAGGATCAATTGTAAGACAAGATGGTGAGATTGAGACGATGTTAATCATAGAATTCAAGCTGGTTGGTGTAAGTGGAGGAAAGTCACTGGAGTTCTTTGTGATAAAAAAATACCCAATAAAGTTAAAGAAAAATTCTATCGTACTGCTATAAGACCAGCAGTGTTATATGGTAGTGAATGTTGGGCTATGAAGGGACAACATGAACGTAAAGTGGGGGTAGCCGAAATGAGGATGTTGATATGGATGTGTGGTCATACAAGATTAGATAAGATTAGGAATGACCATATACGTGAACGAGTCGGAGTGGCTCCTATTAGTGAGAAAATGGTAGAGAATCGTTTGAGATGGTTTGGTCATGTTCAGAGAAGACCATTAGATGCGCCAGTAAGAAGAGTAGATCAAATAATCTGGAGTCCGATTAAAAGAGGGAGAGGGAGGCCAAGGCGGACACTTGGCGAACTAATAGAGCAAGATCTATTGGTGAATAATATACCGAAAGGTTTGGTTACTAATAGAGCGGAATGACGTCGTATGATCCATGTAGCCGACCCCATCTAGTGGGATAAAACTTTGTTGTTGTTGTAGTATTAAAACTTGCTAAACTGTGGTTCAACTGGGGCACATCATGGAAGCCATAAGATGTTTTAGGATAGTTCTATAATCAAGGGATATCAAATGTAGAACTTCATCGTTTGCCTTTGATTACTTCAGGAAGACCCCATCCATCTCAGTTGCATCTCTTTTGATATAATTAATCTTTAACTGAGAACTGATCAACATGATGCAATGAGACTATATCTTAATTTGAAATCGAGACCAATTGGACTTCGCAACTTGTATAATGTACACCAATGCAACTCAAGATGAACCATCAGCATGCATCAAGCTTTCCCAGGATGAAGCTTCCATTGGGTGATCATGGCATACCATGGTGACCAGTGAAGTCCACACAAAAGAGTCGGGTGCCTTCCCTTCACTGATCATCTCCTCCAACCACAACACAGCCTCGTAACTCCGGCCAAGTGTGCAAAGTCCCCGAATCACATTTCCGAAGATGGAACCCGTCGGCCAATGCTTGCTTCTCAGCATCCTCTCAAGAATTTGTGCAGCCTCGAGAAATTGACCTTCCGAGCATAAGCCATTGACCAAAGTCTCAAAGGTTTCCTTTGCAGCTGCACAACCCCACAGTCTCTTTGTTCTGTCCAAGTACTCGACCGCCCTCATGGATTTACCTTCCTTGCACAGCCTTTCAATCACTGCATTGTAAGCCTTCAGTGTCGGAACGCAATTCCTCTCCACCATCTCTTCCTCAAGCACCATGGCTCCTTCCTCCACCCGACCCTCCTTGCACAGTGCACTTATCTTCGTTTCAAAGATAGAGGTAGGGACTACAAACCCTTTCTCAGTCATTTCATCGAGCATGCGTGACGCATCCACAAACTTCCCTTCGGCGTACAGATCCCCCAGCATCGCACGATAGCTCGCAGAACTCCTCACTCCGCCAACCACCAGCGACTCGTCGATTATCTTCCTGGCCTCCTCCAAGCTCTGCCCTTGTAGCATCGGTACCATGAACGTCCGCCGTCGTTTCGACGACCGTAACCCCTTTTTTAGCACCTTCTCGAGCATCTTCTCGGCCTCGGGAACGCGTCCAGCTTCACAGAGAGCCTCGAGCAACGTCCTATAAACGACTACATCGGCGTCGCACCCCTTCTGCGAGATCCTCCACAACATGGAGTAAAGCAGGTGGACGGCGTCGTCGAGCAAGCCGGCGCCGCAGAGCCCACGCATCAGCGCACGGTAGGTCTCCCGGTCCGGGTAGCAGCAGTGCTCGCGAAACTCGCCGAAGACCTGGAGAGCGAGATCGGCGCGGCCGGCGTGGCAAAGGGCGGTGACGAGGAGGTTGAGCGTCTCCGGCCCGACGCGGACCTCGCGGCGGCCAGAATGCTCGGAGAAGAGCCGCAGGGCGGCGGGGAGGTGGCCTCGGTCGATCAAGAGGCGGAGGAGGGCGTGGAAGGAGAGGGTCCAGGAGGGGGCGCTGGAGAGCCGTAGCAGGCGAAAGAGGTCCCCGGCCTCGGCTGAGAGGTCATCGTCGCCTGACGCGGAGAAGGCGGAGATTGCGCGGGCGAAAAGTGGGTCAGCGGCCGCGGAAGCGGAGGTGGGGGAGAGGGCAAGGGAGGAGAGGAGGGAGGAGAGGGCGGAAACGGGAGGCGAGGAGCGGGAGGAGGAGGAGGAGGAGGAAAGGAGCGAGTCGAGGAGGGCGGAGAAGACCTGGGAGTTGTGTCTGTAGGAGGGGAAGAGGCGAGGAGCGGCGTCGAACAGGTGGTGGGCGACGGCGGGGCTCTTCACCCGCCGTATGAGCTCGGCGAGTCGGGGCGGCGTGAGCACGCGCGGCCATCGGACGGCGGCCATTAGAACGAACGATGTGAATTATTTAAAAATTACTCCAAGAAGGTATGTAATATATAATTATAATATTATATTTATAATAGTTATTTAAATGAATTTATAAATATTTAAATTTATTAGCATTACATATTTAAGAAAAATTCAAATAATGTAACACAGTCTCCAAGAATAATCAAAATAATTTGTAATACGTATTATTTTAAAAAGAATGAACTTATTTGTTGATAGAAAAAATAATATTCATCATTTTGAATATTTTTCTTTTATCGTATTAAAAAAAACTTGATTATGTGTCTTGATAAATTTAACAATGAAAAAATTATGAATATATTGCAATTGAGGGTTGACATTATCACAATTTTCTTGTCAAAAATTCAAATTTATGAATATATTTAAAAGAGAACATCACATAGAAAGATGGGAGGTTTCGTGCAACAATAGTTGAATTCTTTTAACAATTTCATCTTTATCATCACGATACTAAGATTAATTGTTTAGTCAAGGTCCCATAACAACAATGTTTACAACTATTTCACGGAGCTTCTTTATTTTTTGAATCCTCTAACTTGTTATATGTATATAACAGAGCATGTTTTCCTTTTTTAAAATTGTATGTTAACATTGATTTAATTGAAACATATTTCCATTTTTCTTTTCAGTACAAAATTATGTTTAGAGATATTTATTTGAAAAAATAACTCTTCAATGAATTGGATGGAGTTTCCACCATATTGTCCCAATATTACAAAATTAAGAAATTTGTTCATTTGACTCTTGATTTTGTAAAGCAAAAAAAAAATTTGTTGAAACACACAATCTTTTAGAAATATTTTGATATATGTTAATTTGACATTTTATCATGACTATTTATTTGTCATGACATGTTTTTATAGTTTTATTCTCTATATTGAGTTTTCTCTACTAATTCTTCTTTTGTATCTTTCTATTATGATAAATTATAGTTATTTTATATTTGGCCAACAAAATTTGAATAATGCTAATATGATTAAGGAGAATACTTTATGGCCAATGGGATTGAAAGGGATTCAATTATTCAATATAATATGAATACAAATCGTATTAAAAAAATACAATCAAATAAATATATTTATGTAGCCGAAACACTATTTTCAATGAATAATCAGAATAATTTGCTTTCACATAACATTGCAAATAATGTAAGTCTTTTACATGTTATTTTAAGAAGACTGAAGTTGCTTGTTGATAGAAAAAATAATATTTGCTTGTTTATTTTTATTCTTTTTTATTTTATTGTATAAAAAGAAAAAAATTTAAAAAGTTTTTACATTTTTTTATAAACTTAATAATGAAAAATTATAAATAAATTTCAATTGAGGGTCAATATTGCCGCAATCTTTTGCTCAAAATTTGACGACGAATGTTTTAGAGGAAGAGAAAAATAGATTTTGAATATCATCAACGCGATATGAGGGGGGTTAGCGCAACAATAGGTGAATTCCTTTGACAATTTTATTTTGAACACGAGTGAGATTTTACACGATACCAAGGTGATTTTTCAGACAAAGTCCCACAACAACACTAATTGCGACTCTTTCACATAGCTCATCTTTCTTTTTTTTTAATCCTCTGACTTGTTATATGTATGTCATGATTTCATCTTGTATTAATTAAAGCATTTTCATTTTTCAAAATTGTATCTTAACATTGATTTAATTGAAGCATATTTTTATTTTTCTTTTCAATATTTCTTTGAAGAAATAATTCTTTAATGAAGTGGGTGAGGTTTCAGTTTCCACCATATTATCGCTCAATATTACAAGGATAAGAAATTTGACATATTAAAGCATATTAATTATGTTGATTTCACCCTTGATATGCTAAAGCAAATATAAGTTGCTAAAACACACAATTTTTTTAAAAATACACAAATATATGTTAATTTAACCATTGATTCATCATGATTATTTATGTGACATGACATGTTTTTATAATTTATTTTCTATATCAAATTTTCTTTACTATATTCTTCTCATGTATCTTACATCATGATAATGTCTAGTTATTTTATTTGACATGATGTTTGGCCCATCATCAATGCGTTCTTTGCTAAGAGGGGGTTTCAGTAATCAATAGCTCGATTCTTTTGATAATTTCATCTTGACCATGAGTGATATTCTAAGTGGGTGATACCAAGTTGATTTTTCACACAAAATCACAGCAAAACTAATTGTGACTATTTCACGGAGTTAATCTTTCTTTCTCGAAATTGTCTAGCTTATATTATATATATATATATATATATATATATATATATATGTCATAATTTCATCTTGTATTAATTAGAACATGTTTTTATTTTTTTCAATATAAAATTACATTTGGAGATATTTATTTCAATAATGAACTTTCAATGAAGTCATTGGGTTTCCACTATATTAACTCTCAAGATTACATTGCTAATACATTGACATATTCAAACATTTTAGTTATATCTTGATATCACCTTCATGTAGTAAATCAAACATAAATTATTGAAACATACAATTTTTACAAATTATATATATATATATATATATATATATATATATTAATTTGACCATTGATGAAAATGCAACAAAATTTGAAGAATATTAATATGATTAAGGAGGATACTTTATAGTCAATGGGATTGAAATGCTTTTGATTATTCAATAAAAGATTAATACAAATATATTCATGTAGTTGAAACACGAACTTTGATGAATAACCAGAATAAATTCATATAATATTATAAATAATGTAAGTCTTTTACGTGCTATTTTAAATAGAATAAACTTGCTTGATGTTAGAAAAAATAATATTGCTTACTTATTTTGAATATTTTTCTATTTTTGTATAAAAACAAAAAACATAAAAATATAAAAAATTCTCAATTATGTGTCTTGATAAATTTAATCATAAAAAATTATGAATACATTTAGGAGTGTTCACGGCTCGGGTTGGACCCGACCCGTGAACAAACCCAACCCGATCAAATTTGGTCGAGTTGGGTCGGGTCGAGTGGTTGGGTTAGCCGACCACCCTATTTTCTTTTTTTTTTATTTTTTCTTACTATTTTTTATATTTATTTAATATAAAAAATATTATTTAATATTTATTTTAAAGCATAAAAATAAAGTTTTAAATAATTTAATATTATTTCTGCACTTATAATATTTTATTTTAATTTTTTTAAAAATTTTTAAATCAAATATAAGCTTAAGTTTAAATAAAAAAGGAAAAAATTAAAAAAATAAAATATCGGGTCGAGTCAACTTGGGTTGGAAAATTCCAACCCGTACCCGACCCTTGGTTGGGTCGAGCTCGGGTCGGGTCGGGTCTGACCCGACCACCAATCCGACTCAAACTGGTTTGGGTCGGGTCGGATCACCGGGTTCGCAGGCAGACCCGACCCGCTGAACACCCCTAAATACATTGCAATTGAGACAATATTGCCACAATTTCTGCCTCAAAATTTGAAATTCACATGAAATTTGACGTTGAATTTGTTATATTTAGAAAATGATATCAAATAGAAAGACTTTTGGCCTGTCATGAATGTATATTTCGACGAGAGGGGATTTAGTGCAGCAATAGATGGATTCCTTTCACAATGTTATCTTAACAAATGAGTTAGTTTTTAAAGATACCAAGATGATTTTTTAGACAAACTATAACAAAAATAACAAATTATGACTATTTCATAGAGCTTCTCATTCTTTCTTTGAATCCCAATATTTTTAAAACCGGACCGGACATTGGGTCAAGCAACTGGGTCATGGTTTGATCGGTTCAACCGGGTTCGACCGAATTGAACCGGATTTTTATTAAAATAATAATATTTAGATTTTTTAAAAAAACTATAGTATACCTAAAATATAAAATATTAAATAAATTATTTTTACATGTAAATAACACATGTAGAATAAAAAAAAGGTTGAAACTTAGAACTTTATATTTCATATTTTTACATGTAAATAATCATGGATCGATCACACATAAATTACTTGTAAACATAATTCATAATAACATCTGCAGAACAAAAAAAGAAGTTTCCATTTTCCTAATTAAGTATATTCATATTTTCTAAAATCATCAACTTCAAAATTTATGAATTATATTTAACATATTTTCATTCAAGAACTTAGAACTCAGACAAATGAATAGAAGGATGACAAAATATCTTGACATTACATATAGTCAACCATACATATTTCGTATTTTAATTAATATTAAGAAACTTTCACCCATGTCCTAATAATAATCATGCAAAATTTAAGCATATATTTATTATCATAATTTAATGAAATAATTCTCTTATTTTTAAAATATTTTTTGTAGAATTTTGTAAATATTTTTTCTTTATATATTTATTTTCTTTCCTTTTTTATTCATTAATTTCAAATTTAACTTCCTGATTATTACTTTCCTAATTTTTATACTTTCTAATCTTCCTTTCATCTTTATTTTTACCCACAAATTTGAAATATAATTTCCTTATAATTAATTTCCTTTTCTATTTCACACATCATAATTTACTCTATTTCCTAATTTCTTATACTTTCTAGTTTTTTCACATTTATATCATTATTATACCTTCCTTATTTTATAATTTCTTTCCATATAATAACAAATTTTATTGATTTGAAAAAAATGGTTTGAACTGGTTTTCCAGTTCAACCCGGTTTTTCTCGGGTCGAATTGGTTCATCCCAGTTTTTTTCAAAAATGGATTTTGATATTAAATCGGACCGAACCGACGACCGATTCACAGTTGAACCGGCCGGTCCGGTCCGGTTTTAAAAACACTGTTGAATCATCTTCCTCATTATATGTATGTTATGATTTCATCTTTTATTAATTATAACATGTATTCATTTTTCATAATTATATGTTAACATTGATTTAATCAAAACATGCTTTCATTTTTTCAGTAGAAGATATTTATTTCATAAAAGAATTATTCGATGGTTGGTGAGGTTTCCATTATATTAACTCTCAAGATTACATTGTTAATACATAGACATATTCAAACATATTATTCATATGTGGATATCACCTTCATCTAGTAAAGCAAACATAAGTTATTGAAACATACACTTTTTACAAATTATATAGATATATATATATATATATATTAATTTGACCATTGACTATTTATTTGACGTGATAGTTTTATTCTCTATATTTATTTTCTTTGATAATTACTCGTTTATCTTCCTACCATGATAATGTTTAGTTATTTTAGATTGACTCATGAAAATGCAACAAAATTTGAAGAATATTAATATGATTAAGGAGGATACTTTATAGTCAATGGGATTGAAATGGTTTTGATTATTCAATAAAAGATTAATACAAATATATTTATGTAGTTGAAACACGAACTTTGATGAATAATCAGAATAAATTGCTTTCATATAACATTATAAATAATGTAAGTCTTTTATGTGTTGTTTTGAATAGAATAAACTTGTTTGATGCTAGAAAACATAATATTGCTTGTTTATTTTGAATATTTTTTTGTCTTTTTGTATAAAAAATAAATAAAAAACATAAAAATTTTCAATTACTTGTCTTGATAAATTTAATCATAAAAATTATGAATACATTGCAATTGAATGTCAATATTACCACAATTTCTGCCTCAAAATTTAAAATTCACATGGAATTTGACGTTGAATTTGTTATTAGAAAATGATATCAAATAGAAAGACGTTTGGCCCGTCATGAATGTATATTTCGACGAGAGGGGGTTTAGTGCAGCAATAGATAGATTCCTTTGACAATTTTATCTTAACAAATGAGTTATATTTTAAAGATACCAAGATGATTTTTTAGACAAACTACAACAACAATAACAAATTGCGACTATTTCATAGAGCTTCTCATTCTTTCTTTGAATCCTCTTACTTATTATATGTATGTTACGATTTCATCTTTTATTAATTAGAACATATTTTCATTTTTCAAAATTGTATGTTAACATTGATTTAATTAAAACATGTTTTCATTTTTTCAGTAAAAGATATTTATTTCATAGAAGAATCATTCGATGATTTGTGAAGTTTCCACCATGTTAACTACCAATATTAACTCTCAAGATTACATTTCTAATACATTGACATATTCAAACATATTAGTCATATGTTGATATCACATTCATCTAGTAAAGCAAACATAAGTTATTGAAACATACAATTTCTACAAATTATATATATATATATATATTAATTTGAACATTGACTATTTATTTGACGTGATAGTTCTATTCTCTATATTGATTTTCTTTGATAATTATTTGTTTATCTTCCTACTATGATAATGTCTAGTTATTTTAGATTGATTCATGAAAATGCAACAAAATTTGAAGAATATTAATATGATTAAGGAGGATACTTTATAGTCAATGAGATTGAAATGGTTTTGATTATTCAATAAAAGATTAATACAAATATATTTATAAAGTTGAAACATGAACTTTGATGAATAATTAGAATAAATTGCTTTCATATAACATTATAAATAATGTAAGTCTTTTACGTGTTATTTTGAATAGAATAAACTTGCTTGATGCTAGAAAAAATAATATCGCTTGCTTATTTTGAATATTTTTCTATTTTTTGTATAAAAAAATAAAAACATAAAAAATTCTCAATTACGTGTCTTGATAAATTTAATCATAAAAAATATGAATACATTGCAATTGAGTGTCAATATTACCATAATTTCTGCCTTAAAATTTGAAATTCACATGGAATTTGATGTTGAATTTGTTATATTTAGAAAACTAGATCAATTATCGCGTTTCGCGCAATTTAAATATTTTTTATTATGATTTGTAATATATAAGTACTATTTTTTAATATATATATCATATTTAAAATGTTTATCAAATACCTTATATTATTTCAGTTTATGTTTTAAATTATTTAAATTGATTATAAAAAATGTTGTCTTTTATAAAATAATTATTCTACTTAATTTACATTCATGCATGTGTCTTAGAAAATATATTACAATTTTGCTAGCAAATTTTAATGGATAATTAATAAATATTTATCCAAATAATATTGTAAATTTAGGAAAAAATAATATTGAGTTTTCAATGTAGTTTGTAGGGTTTGGTATTCATCTATATCAAAAGAAAGAAATGAAAGCTTAAATTCACACCTATTTCTAATTATCCTAATATTTTAGGAGACCAATTTTATTTATTAAGCAAAACTGATAGTCTGCATTGCATTTCTATCTTCGACTTGACTCGCCTATATATATATATATATATTAAAATGGCTTACATTTTAGTAAATGTAAGATTTAATCATTAGCTTAAAAATAATTATATTAGCTAGATATTAGAGCGATAAAGATATTTTATCTTTACTTTTTATACATATTTTTTCATTTATTTTCAAATAAATATAATCATAATAAATAAAGACTTAATGCCCATCAGTTCACACTTTTCATTAAATTGTAAATATTTTCCCCTATTAACAAATATAACTGAATTTAAAAAATTAACATGTGATTTATGATATTTTGATCATGATGCTCAAAATTTAATATGAATTAATTAAGTGTGCATTATTATATTTATAATTCTTACATATTGTCCACAACAACAATTCTCTCGTGTGAAAAAGGGAAAAAAAGAGAAAAAGAAAAGAGATAAAAATGTGAGACATTTGTTTTATTAATCTTTTGCATGTTTTCAAAAACTTCCCATCGTGAACTGCCACCGCATGTAACCACGTGCGACTGATCTTTCCTATTTCTCTCGAGTCTTGACGACTACACTGCTAATAGAGACCTTAGAACCGCTCATTTAATATCTCTCTGTCTCTTGTTAGAGAATGTTCGTGACATGAGCTCAAGTGTTTCTGAATTACTAAAAAACACACCAGTCACCAACTCACCATGGCTGAGCTCACGCCCACCTCCTTCGCCGGCGCCAATGACTACATCAACTACATTGTCGACGACCACATACCGCTGACTCGGACAACCTTCCGAACATCGGCCCACCCAGTTCATCCCACGGGAAGCTAGACGACTTGCCGATGCCGGTCGCCTATCCTTGCATGCACGGAAGCCGAGGGCGCGGAGAATCCGCGGTGGCGAAGACGGACCAACACCAACACATGTAGGTGATAAAGGTGATCAAGTTGATGTTGCTGAGGAGCCAGGTGACGAACTTCGACCATGACCGTTGGAGACCATGAGAAGGACCCACCGCTCGTCATTGCCAACACCATCTTCGTAACCGAGTACCCCGTCGAGAAGCTTGGTCGAGGCCTCCACCTTTGCCTAGATCTGGGTTGGCGCCTGATGGATGCCAATCGAGGAAGAGACGGAGGACTAACAGATGACGACGATGGCGAGATAGGAAGACTTGATGGAACTGACGTAGCTCTTCCTCCTTTTAAACTCAATTCTATTCTTTCCATCTCCCCTAAAAAACTCCTCCCACTAATCCATTATTATTATCAATTAATATGGAAGTTTAACGATAGTGCGATTCTCATTATCATATTTTTTTTTCTTTTTTTCGAAATTAAATTGTAATGAAGAGAGTGAAATCTCGAGGAGAGAAATTAAATGATCATAAATTTTAAACAGTAAAGTGTAGAAGTTATGAGAATTTGTTTTTTTGGAAATTAAATTCTAATCAAGAGAGAGAAAGGTCGAGAAGAGAGAGAGTCATAAATTTTAAATGACAAAGTGAAGAAGGCGAAGGGATTTTTTCAGAGAAATGTGTTATGAGAATTTGAATCATCCGCAAGTACGCTAGGTATCATCGTATACATATTTCACGTGGTTTTATTAGGAGAGATGAAGAAGACGAGGACATTTAATGGATGGTGGTCAAAGATTGATACGTGGCAGAGGTATGTTTGGATTCATTGGGTGGGTATAGTGTTCAATGACATCTTTTGGAGGTTAGTAACTGATGTATTTTATGACACTTCATATTCTAAAAAAATAGGAAAAAATGATAAATAAAAAAATTAAGAAAAAAGATAATTACCAATGCTAAATGGGGAGCAATTTGAAACCTCCCCTTGTGCATTGGCTTTATGTAAATATAAGATGACATCAAATAGAAAAATGTTTGGCCCGTCATGAACATTTCGACGAAATGGGGTTTAGTGTAGCAATAGGTGGATTCCTTTGACAATTTTATCTTAACAAATGAGTTAGATTTTAAAGATACCAAGATGATTTTTTAGACAAACTATAACAACAATAACAAATTGTGACTATTTCATAGAGCTTTGCATTCTTTCTTTGAATCATCTTGCTTATTATATGTATGTTATGATTTCATCTTTTATTTATTAGAACATGTCTTCATTTTTCAAAATTGTATGTTAACATTGATTTAATTAAAACATGTTTTCATTTTTTCAGTAGAAGATATTTATTTCATAAAAGAATTCTTCGATGATTGATGAGGTTTCCACCATATTAACTACCAATATTACAAATTTTAAAAAAATTATTACCTATATGTTGATTTCACCTTTCATTTGTTAAAGAAAATATAAGTTGTTGAAACACACAATTTTTTTAAAAAAATGTACATAAATATATGTTAATTCAACCATTGATATCATCATGACTATTTAGTTGAGATGACATATTTTTTTTAGTTTTATTTTATATATCGATTTTTCTCTACGAATTCTTCTTTTGTATCTTTCTATCATGATAAGGTCTAGTTATTTTATATTGTGTAATGAAAATAATGTAACAAAGTTTGGAAAATGTTAATATAATGATTCAAGAGTTTTGATTGAAAAGGATTAAAAATCTTTGAAAGTATTTTGATTATTCAAGAGAAGATTAATACAACTCAAGTATTCATATAAATCACAACTAATGTAACGTGTTATTTTGAAAAGAATAAACTTGCTCGATGCTAGAAAAAATAGTATTACTTGTTTGTTTTGAATAAATTTTTATTTTACTGTATTAAAAAAATAAAAAACAATTCTTGATAACGTGTCTTGATAAATTTAATAATAAAAAAATTATGAATACATTGCAATTGAGAGTTAATATTAGCATAATTTCTGTCTCAAAATTTGAAATTCATATAAAATTTGACGTTGAATGTTGTAGATTTGAAATTCACACAGAAAAAGGTTTGGCCTGTCACCAATGCATACTTCAATGAGAGGGAAATTTTGTGCAACAATAACTAAATTCCTTTGACAATTTCATTTTGACCATGACTGATATTTCAAATGATACCAAGGTGATGGTTCAGCCAAAGTCTCACAATTGCGACTATTTTATGAAGCTACTCTTTCTTTCTCTAAATCCTCTAGTTTATACGATTTCATCTTTTATTAATTAGAGCACTTCTTCATTTTTTAAAATTGTTGTTAACATTGATTTAATTGAAACATATTTTAATCATACTCAATTTGATGATACTAAATTTAATCATTTATTTTTTGAAATATATTTCAAAGAAAATATTATTTATTTTAATCATACTCAATTTGATAAAAAGGAAAAAATGATCCTAATTTAACTCAAATTTTATTATTTATTTTAAATCATTTAATAATTCTAAAAATTAGAAATTGTCATTAAAAAAGGAATTGCATATTAATTTTTAGAGAGAAAATACTAATTATTTTATTAATAAAAAAATGATAAAAAGAAAAGATGTTAAACCAAATTTAATTATTTTTTAAAATTATTTTTAATTTGAAAAACAATAAATTATCTTTTAAAAAAACTTACACATTAACTCTAACAAATAAAATTTACCTATTTCAATCATACTCAAAACGATAAAAAAAGATTAATGTCGAATTAATTTTTTTTAAAAAAATTAATTTCAGATGAATTATCTTTTAATTGCATATTATTTTTTACAAAGGAAACATAATTTATTTTAATAGTATTCAAATTGATAAAAAGGAAATATTGATCTTAATTCGACTCAAATTATATTATTTATTTGAAATTATTTAGTAATTACTAAATTAACAAAATATCATTTAAAAAGAAATTATTATTCACTTGGGTAATGTTTTTAGAAAGAAAATATTGTTTTTTTATTATTTTTCAATTTTGAAAATTACATATTATCTTTTAAAAAGGAAATTGTTTTAATTCCGAAAATAACAAACTATCCGCTAACAAGTAATTGTTCTTTACTTGTACATTATCTTTTAGAAAAAAAGTATTATTTATTTTCATCATATAAAATGGATAAAAAGGAAAGATCGTAATTTGACTCAAATTATATTATTTGTTTTATTTTTTATTTTAGAAAATAATGAATTATCTTTTATGAAGAAATTATTTTTTACTTGTACATTATCTTTTAGAATGAAAATATTGTTTATTTTAATAATACTCAAATTGGATAAAAAGAAAGATTAATTTTAATTTGACTCCAGTTGTATTTTTTTTTAATTACTATTTAATTCCAAAAATAACAAATTATCTCTTAAAAAGAGTTAATATTTACTTGCATATTATTGCTTAGAAAGAAAGTATTATTTATTTTAATCATATTAAATTTGATAATAGAAGAGATCAATCTTAATTTGTCTCAAAATGTATTATTTAATAAGTATGAAAATAAAAAATTATCAGTAAAAGGTATTAATATTTACTTGCATATTATTGTTTAGAAAGAAAATCTTATTTATTTTAATCACACTAAAATTGATAAAAGAAAATATTAATCTTAATTTGATCAAATCTAATTACTCATTTTAAATTATTTTTAATTCTAAAATAACAAATATCTTTAAAAGGATTTTTTACTTTTAATCATACTCAAATTGATAAAAATAAAAAAAATCTCAATTTGATACAAATTAATTTATTTTCTAATCCTGAAATAACAAATTATCTTTTAAATGGGAATTATTATTTACTTGTTTAGTGTGTTTTGAAAAGAAAATATTATTTATTTTAATCATACTCAAATTAATAAAAAGAAAAGATTAATCATAATTTGAATCAAACTGAATTATTTATTTTTAAATATGTTTTAATTCAGAAATTAACAAATTATGTTTTTAAAAATAATTATTTTTTTCTTGTACATTATAAAGAAAAAATATTTATTTTAATCAGACTAAAAAATATGCTTTTAATAAAAATATGCTCATAAATTTGAAACTATTATAAGATATTTTTTATTTTCTGAAAAATTTAAATTAAAGTTGTATATATATATATATATATATATATATATACATTCCTTTTATAAAAATTTGACACCTCTCATCGTGTTATGATGCCACTTGTCGTGCTCTCATATTTTTACCTCTTATACATATAATATATATTATAATTAAAATGTTATTTATTTTAATCTACTAAAAATGCTTTTAATTAAGATATGTTCATAAATTTATTTTTTTACTTTATATAACAAACTATTGTAAAATAATTTTTTGTATTATGAAAATTTTAAATTACATTCGTACATATATTATCTTATATGAAAAATTTTGACATGTGTCATCAGTGTTGCGATGCCCCTCTCATGTTTTTTTACTTCTTCTTATATATATCCACATTAAAAAAATTTCAATGCAAACTGAAAATTAGATATTCAATACTAATTCTCTCTATATAGTTTGTTTATGTCGTGTCAATAATTTTTTCTATCACCGATCATTTAATTCATGCGGCACTAAAAATTATGCATAGTGATCATACGTTAGAATATAAACCTATCATCGAATTTAACTAATTTAGTGTCAATTTTTTGCATTCATAATTGTTCGAGTTTGAGACATTTTACTTAAACTCTTCACATATATTCCATCCCAAATTTAATATTTACATTGAAACAGCTATGCACTCCAGCTTCCGTTGGTTACTGATGTAGAAGATAAAGATATAATTTATTAGTTGATTATTTTTATCCTTTTAGATTACTTAGATTATCTTAGTTAGCATTCTTATTTATTGTTATTTTATCTTTTTAAATTTTAAATTAGTTTAGATTTAATTGTAAAATACCTATAAATAAGCACGAACTCTTTTGTTATTTGTAGTTCAATTGTTATCCAAATTTCATAAACCCGTGTGCTTTTGTTTTTCGGTGGATTCTGAGTGTCGATAGATTTAGAAATTATCAAGCTAGTGATGGAGTTATAATCTTCTCCACTTTGCAATCCGCCTGCTGCATCAGTTACCTGACAATATCTCCATCAAGCATTGAATTTGTTTATACAATTGAGAAAATTGTCAGAGCCAGTACAAAATTTATAGTGGGTTTTACTAGATAATATTTTTTAAAATTTTTTTATCTTATTCAAAATATTATTCTATACTTCAAAATTCATTTTTATTTTAGCAAAATGCAAAATATAACGAGAATCTCTAATCCAAATTATCTATATGTGTTTTTTTATAGCTAGTTAAATTAATTAGTTAATAAACTAAAATTTTAAATAACATTTTTAAAAAAAAATAACATTAGAAACTTTGATGATAACCAATCATTCTCATATTAGATAAGTATAATAAAAATTAATAATGTTCAATATAAAAAATCTAATAGATTCTTTTAACAAATTGGCCTAGTGGGGTTTTCACATTTCAAATAACTTTTTTTAATAATGACATACAACTTTAATAAATGACATAGTTATATATCTAAAATAATAATATATAAATTAATAAAATATTTCTCCCGGACAGAATATATGAAGTTAAATTAGATATAAATATTATAGAATTATGTTAATGAAATTCTCGTATGAAAGTTAAATTTAACAAAATATATTTAAAGAAACAAATAAAAGAAAGAACAGGATATCAAGCATTAAGAATAAAATGTCATGAAAACAAAAAAATTGTTATAAAATCATATATAATATGTTCACATAAATAAAAATAATGCAATTATATGTCCAAAAGGAATAAATTTGGGGATAAAATAATATATAAGAATTTGCAAATGTAACAAGTCAAAAAAAGAAGAAATAAAGAAAAATTTGCGTGGCAATTTTTTCATATCTTTAGTTCTAAAAATAAATCCAAACAATTGATGTCGGAATTTTCGTAGTATTTTAGATAAAATTTAAGGTTAAAGCAATATTATTTTCAATGCTTCATTATCTAATTGTGAACAAAATTAATTGAGAAATCTTCCTGTAGATCCCAGTTCAGGAAGGCATTTTGAACATCTAATTGGAATAGAAGCTAAAAAATCAAATACGGGAGATGTTCAATTATTATGAATTAGTTATATTTAAATACATAAAAAAGTTAGCATTAGTTATTATGCTGAAATTACTAAGTACTAGAGCTTTAAATTAGCGAGGGGCTGAACCGGCAGGGTCGTTGAGTCGACCTTAAATATTATGGTAGGGTCCTACATCGATTTTTCGTGTCTAAACATAATATATATGAACTTATTGTATAAATTATCTTGTGATGCTTACTTTAGTCCATTCTGTTAATTTTTCATTTTTTTATATTTAAAAAGACTTTATGCCCTTCCATCATCTCTTTAAAGGTTTAAAAATAAAATAATATATAATATATAATATATAATATAAATATTCAATAATATTTAATAAAAGAGTGGGGCTTTTATTAATAATATTAAATATTAATTTATTTTTTAAAAATATAAAAGACTCAATTTTGGAAAAGACGTTTTGGTCATGGAAAAGTTAATAAAATTAGACAAATGAATTCAAGTGCGATATAATTTAAGGACGTTCTACGACAAGTTTATATATTAAGTATAGATGTGAAAAATCGCTAGCTATAATTTAGAGGAGATTTAAGGTTTTTTATAAAAAAAGTTTATCCCGTCCGAACACCGGATTAGCCGGGTGCTAATAACTTTGGACGCTGATGGATCTCCACAAAAAAAAAACATTAGTTAACAAAACATATGTTTTCCCTAGATAAAATTGTTTTTTTTTCCTTTTTGAAGATGAATACTTATCTGAGTATGTTCAAGTTTCATACATAGAACTAAATACAATTTTATTTTTGCAATTACGTAGGAATGCCAGTGGAAAGGATCATAGAAAATTATGAGAATTCCTTCGTAAATTCAGGAGCAAAATGACTCTTCTAAAAAAAAAACTTTTTCGATCGAACCGGTGGAAATATTAAAATAGCTTTCCGACAGCTGAAACCGTATGCGATGGTCACAAAACGGTTGGTACTTGTGAGGGTTTGAACCGCGGAAAATTTTTTCGTTTTAACTTTCGAAGGATAGCCAGAACCGTCGAAAAAAACGTCGAAACTTGCGAGGGATAACGAGCCGTCAGAAATTTCCGTCGCAAAAACTCATTTTTGTTGTAGTGTTCCCTGCAACTCTTCCTCATCCTCCCAAGCAACTTGAACATTGCAAACTCTTCAAAGACATATTGTAACGTCCCCAAAATCCGACTCCAGTATAGTTGCCGAACTCTGGACGACGTCTCTTCGACTTGACCTAATTTCATAAAATTTTGTAGCGGAAACATAATATAATGAACTTAAAATAATAATATCATAAACAACGGAAGACGTCATGGATAAATCAAACAAACCTAAGATAATATGCTGGCCCACGGGCCTAATAGACTCTAACGTATACTCAACAAAAGGATTCTTATAACATAATAAATTCAAGTAAAATACATAACTCCATAAGACCCATAAGCCATACATAAATAACTCTTACAAGAGTTCATCATAGTGACATAATATAAATAAAATAATTTGGGCCGTAGCCGACTCGCCCATGTGCAATGTTTTCATCAAGAGGCTCTCACCGCTGAACCTAAGTCTCATCCATACCTGCACGGATCCATAGAGTGCAGAAGATTTCTCCCGTTAGAGTATGTTGAGGCTCATGCATGCTATCACCTTATAACCTAATCTCTACATGTCATGGCATATACATATCATCATCATGGAACATAAATCATATGCATGCTATGAGCTACTTATGCATACTACATGGCATGTGAGCATATCATCATGATAAGATAAGATAACATGTAACATCATAATATTTAAGTCACGCATATCATAACTTATCATTATGCTAATGCATATCGTGATCTTATCTTACTTTATTTTATCATCTTTCGTCATGTCATGATATGATGTGACAAGTGGACATTTACATTGCATTCTCATAGGTGCATACTTCATCATACTTCTTTAACATCTTTACTTTATGTCCCAAGTCATTCATCATTTATCTTTTTATCTTTCATCTTTACATAGATACTTTCTTATCTTGTTGATTGGGAAGATCATGTTAAATTCGTGGAAGAATGGCTAGCTAGGTCATAATTGAGTTCGTGGGAGGCCAATAGAGATGCCACACTTAAGGGTGGAACTCGCCTCTTGATTCCACGTAGACCCAATAGAGACGTCACACTCAAGGGTCGACCATTATGATCCTTTCGAATGATCGAAATAGGACTTCGGTTCGTCCGCTAATCACATAATGTAACACTCTTCTAAATCGGACGACCGCTGGAATAACGGTCGATCATTATAGATCTTTCGGATGTCCGAAATGAGCTTCGGATCGTCCGCTAATCACATAATGTAACTACTACTCGAATCGGACGACCGCTGAGATATCGGTCGACCGATACTTGATTTTCGGATGACCGAAACAATGTGCTCGGACGTCCGCTAATCACAGAATATTTCAACTCCATTTATCGGACGACCATTGGCATATCGGTCGACCGATTCATGACTTTCGGACGATCGAATCAAGGCGTTTGGACGTCCGCTAATCACAGAATGTGTCTGTTCCTTCAGAATGGTTGATCGATACGGAATCGGTCGCCCGTTCTAGGACGGCAGACATCCGATTTTACATGTTTTCTTTCTAAATCTTACATACATTAACATCTTGAACACATATTGACTTCCATCTATCATATGAGACACTTCTTAACATTCTAATCATGAAACATAAAGATGTTTTCACATAAAGCATCCAACATGCTAATCACACTTATAAATGTACATAAGCTTTACAATATTTCATAATGAGCTAATACAACCACATTAGACATTATACATATAAACATGATTAGCAATAGAACATTGAGAATTGATAATACATAAAGCACATGAGATTCTAAACATGATTAGCAATGGGATAGTAACTAAGAATTATTAAATGGAC